>JAWNOD010000352.1:0-335000 GCA_035046225.1 Drosophila pegasa
CTTTATGTGTTTCATCTTACTTCGTTCAGTTGCGTATTGCTGTATTTATATGTAATATAAGTATTTGTATGTAAGTATAAGTGGGACTGCACTTATATATTTAAAGTTATGGCATCTATGTAAAACATTGACTTAAGCTCTGATAGAAGTTGTCTTCGAGAGCAGAGCTCAAACCATGCTGAATGCATACAAGATGCTTTCACATACATACATACATACACACATACACACACACTAAGTCCAATCGAACGACCATGGGGCGCAGTTAAGAGCGCTGTGGCAACTGCAAAGCCATAGACTGGGGCAAGTAGTCGTGGAGCCATTGCGCCAAGTTCCTCTGAAGCGTTGCCAGGACTTCAGCGATGCCATGCCACGCAGGTGGCGAGCAGTAATAAAATATAATGGGCTTACAACTAAGTCGCAGACCAACAAAATATATGTGTAAAATGTAATATATGAAGACTAGACTAAATGTTAAATAGACGTTAGATAAATGTTAGATAAATTAAAAAGTTACTTTTGTCTTTTAGGCGCCACTAATATTATCATGACTAAATTTGGCAAATGTTTGTCTGTCAAAAAATCTTTAAATTAATAAAAATATATGTAAATTTTTATATTCCTTTTAAATTGTTTTCAAAATATACACATTAATATTACATTAATATTGGAAAATGGAACTTAGTAATAAACACACTAAGTTCCATTTTCCAATATTAATGTAATATTAATGTGTTTATTATTAAGTTTAATTATCCAACATTAATGTAACCAGTCGCATCACTTTATTTAAAATTTTTTTTTTAATTTTTTTTAAACGTATTTTAATGTTAATATATGAATGACAACTTCCAGTCTCTTCTCTTCGTCCATCGGCTACGACTCTGTTCGAATGGCCCACATAGCCATCTTGCTCTCACGCAACAGCAACCTGAACTCAGCTCAGCAACAGCTTTCATTGTCTCTCTCTCCCTCTCTCTCCCTCCCATGCAATGAACAGCATTTAGCGAAGACGCAAACTCAATCGGATAATATTTTGTAGCACAACTCTACACAAGCTCTCAGCTTTGCCTCAATACTACTGCAACCAGTGGGAGAATTGGAGAGAGAGCAAACTTAGCTGTATTACACACACATATACAGATATATGTATGTATGTATGTAATTATAACTCTGCTCTAGTCGTTAATGCCCCCGCCGATACCCTACCCACCCACTGCGGTTCGCCTGTTCGCTGCGTTTGAAATTTGAGCGAAACTAATTAAAATCTCTCGTCTCAGTGGAGATTAGCTAATCAATTAATACAGAACATTGCGGAGCGCAAATAAAAATCGAATTGAATTAGCTGCAGAGATAAAATGATTTGCGAATTGAATTTGTGTAATAAAATTAATTTGAGCATAAAAATCAATATTGACGTGGAATGGAGAATGGGTGAAG
Source organism: Drosophila pegasa (assembly GCA_035046225.1). NCBI lineage: Eukaryota > Metazoa > Arthropoda > Insecta > Diptera > Drosophilidae > Drosophila > Drosophila pegasa. The sequence goes on from JAWNOD010000352.1 coordinate 1,441, forward strand.
CTGATTTCAATTAGGCGAAAAATATAATGTAGAAATATATATATAAAAGTGGTATGTCAAAAATTTAAAAATCTAGTTTATCAGCTATTTCGTATTAACTCCTAATAAAGTTACTTAATTTTAAGAGATTAGCAGTATGCCATGAGAATTAACTAGATAAAATGCGTGCCAAAAATTGGTTGTTAAGCAAAATACGGTTACATTATTTTGATAGAGGTATAAGTCAATCAAACAAAAATAAAAACAAGTAAAGTACTCTAATCGAGACGTCTCGATTAAGAGATACCCTGAATCCTGTGGGAGCTGTTACTAAAATCATTGTACGCTTCTTTTATATATACATTGCATATAACGCATGCACACATGCATACACAGTTACGCGTAGGCACGCAGTTTGCGCTGCGGCAGCACTTGGCTGCAATATGAGCATTACTATGGGAAATTGATTGTTGAATACATTTTTTTCTGCTTGGACTTTCTTAATAAAACTTTCAGATTATTATTAGATGGTATATATGCTTGTATTTGCAAATGCACAAGTCTCTAGTATTTGATATACGACTTTTGGAGAAATTTGCAAATTTTGGGGAAAGGGGGGCCGGTATCCAAAATCGAAAAGTAACAAAATGTGCGCATTTATTACAGTGACATACAACACAAATCAGAAGTATCTAGCTTTTACGGTTACAGAGTTACGTTTGAAAAACAAAGTCAAAATACCGATTGTTATCGATAATAAGAAAACGGGATGAGTTATCGAAAATTTAAGGTAAGCTCGTTAAGCGTATGGTATACACGAGTTTTCATGTTAAATTTCAAGTCTCTACCATTTGTGGTTTACGACTGACGACAGACGGACAGGGCCTTAAATTTCTCTTGTCGTCCTGATCAAGAATATATATGCTTTATGGGGTCTGCCACGCCTCCTTCTGCCTAATATTTATAAATATAAATATGTATGTATATTTCTACATATATATACATGTATATTTGAACATTCTCCACTTTTCAGCTGACATGTCAAAACTCGGTTCGCTATAAATTCGGATGACGAATGAGTTTTGGGGCAATCAGCGTGGCGTGGCTGCGGCGCTGAATGATTAAGCACTAGGTAAACAGAGCTTAGCTGGCTGACAGCTAACAGATGCCACTTGCCAGCTGCCAGTTGCCAGTTTCCAGTTGCCAGTTGGCTGTGCCTGTGGCGGCAATTTGATGCAACATTTTGTGGCATTTCATGACTTCATCGACTCAAATTGAATACTCGTTCGTGCAGCAGCGCCACACGCTGCCCCGACCGTAACTGGCAATTGGATTTGTTGTCAGTTGACAGTTTGCTAAGCGAAGGACATGCTACATGCTACATGCTGCATCCTGCTGCATCCTGCTTGCTGCTTGCTGCATGCCACATGCAGGCGAACGAGCAAAATAAAATGACTGAGCTGCAGCTCGGCATGACTAACGGATGCCCTGGACACGGATGTCATTTCAGCCTTTTTCCCGTCAAATCTAGCTGTTTTGGAAATGCGATTGCGGGATAAGATTGAAAACATCGGGCAGCGGGAGTTCTAGCATTTTTAGCAAATTCAGTTTGAAATGTTATTCTGCTGTGAAATAATCGATATTTACATCTATCGAATAATATCGAATAAAAGAATAATTTGAAAATATTTTATATTTAGTAGTAACTGATATTTTTATGAGCAGCATAAAATGTAATTTTTTCATTAAATTGTTCATTTCTGAAAATGGGACTTTTTTTCAACCCAAAATGGTATTAATTTTGTTATATAAAAATAAAAATTCTAGAATTTATAAAAGATTTGTACACTTTTGGTATCTTTAATATGACTTATTAACTTTAAAGTCAAAGCTCAAGCTCACTCTATGTCTTTATTGAAAAAAAAAAAAAAAAAAAACAATTTATAACATCTGCCTTTTTTTAACCTTTTTTCTGGAGATTTAGCCTTTTTAGCCTATTTTTTCGTCGATATAGCCTTTTTGGTTTTAAATAAAAATTACATCACTGGCCCTGGACAGGACGGAACAGTTCTGCTCCCAATAGCTGCGCAGTTATGTTCCCTATAGCTAAGCATCTATCTAGAGAACAGCAACTGCTGCTCTTTCTATATATTGAGGTCCACCTCATGATCAATTTGACTCTCGATATCAGATAGCTATATATAGTAGATACACTATATATATAGTATATATATATATATATATATATATATAACAATCTGTATATAAGTAGAGTCATCACAACACATCACAATAATTCACAAGTCAAGTTCAACTAAGACTCCACCCAAAAGTCTTCAACTGTAATGCTGCCTCTTAGCCGCATCCACCCCATTTCACTGCCCATCTAGGGCATCAGCTGACATATATTATCATCACAGTCGACTGCATGAGGCGGAGCGAACCGAAATCTTTGCAGTCGACTGGCCGCAACTGTGACCAAATCAGCTGCAAATACCCTGTAATTTGGGTCTAAGCTCAATAAAAGAATATTAGCATGGAAAAAATGTTTGTTTTTTGGGTCTACAATAAGTGAAAACAGGTAAATAAAGAGGTAAGTTGGGCATAATCCATATGACCCTTGAATAAGGCAGCGTGAGTGGGAGTGGAAGCAGGAGGGAGGGAGAGGGGGATAGTGAGAGAGGGAGTAGGAGAGTGAGAGTATAGAAGAGAGAGGGAAGGTACTTAAGAGTGAGGGAGTAAGGGAGAGTGAGTGGGAGTGAGAGAGGGAGCGAGGGAGTGAGGGAGCGAGGGAGTGAGGGAGTGAAGGAGATAGAGTAGGAGAGAGGAAGGGAGATAGGGAGAGAGGGAGGGACGGAGTGAAGAAGAGGGAGTGAGAGTGAGGCCAAGGGAGATAGAGTGAGAGCGAATGAGGGAATGAAAGAGCGATGGGGCAGATTGAGAGAAAGCTTGCTCAAATAAAAGTTGTATTCAAAAATTTTCATTTTCCAGTTTATTGTTGTTATTTTTCTTCTTCTTCTCCCTCTTCTTCTTGTTATTGCCGCTGCACAAGTTGTTGCTGTTCAATATGAGTAAAAGCTTTCGCCCTCGGGACATTTTCGGCAGCTCGCATGCATTGAATTGATTGCCTACTTTCTGGGGCAAGCCAGCCGACGGAAAGCGGAGACCGATGCTAAAGTAATTATTCACATTGAACATGCGAGAAAATACGTACATGCATGCATACATACATATATGTTTCTTTATTTATTTACTTGCCAATATGCCATAAGACGATGAAATTGGGCAATAAAATGTGAAGCAAAATCGAGGCAATACAAATTTGATGAGCCTCAATATATTTTTATAGGGCTAAGCCAAGTAAACAACATGTATATGGGTGTTGGTAAAGAGTGTAGCATAGTGTAGTATGGTGGAGTGTAGTGTGGAGTGCACTGTAGTGGAGTGTAGTGTAGTAATGTATAGTCTAGTGATCTCGTTAACCCCAAAAGCTAGAGACTTAAAATTTAAAATGTATTAAATGTATACACTGTGCGAGTTTATTTTCTTTTTCGATAACTCATTTCCTTGTTATCGATTAAAATTGATAGGTTGATTTGGTTTTTTTTAAGTGTAGCTTGAATGTCGTAAGAGGTAGATATTTGAAATTATTTCAAAATGTGTAATGAATACACAGATTTTATTCATATTGGTTTTTGAACGCCTCCTCTCCTTCCTCTGAAATTTGCAACTCTATAGACTATTCATTTAGCAAAGAGCACATGGAAAATATGCTCTGTAATTTTAATTAGGCAAGTCCATCCAAGAAGCTTAGTTGTTCACCAATTAAATTGCCAACGGCTGATGATAGTGGCTGATGAATAATAGAATCATTGGATTATCAGATCCCGCCCCGGCGGAAACCCTTTTCAGGGTATCTTCTAGTCGAGAGCACTCTATCGTGTTACTTGTTTGGAGTACAGGTAAGAATAATAAAGAATATTTTTATGAGATAAATAAAATAAAATCCCATTTTCAATGGTAAACTCAAAGGATATTCTGTAGAAATCTACTACCATAGTGCGCATTGGGAGGAGTGTCACAATATACATATGTATATTATTGAGCAGAATAATTTAGCTTAGTCAATGGAGCCATGCTTCTCTGTTTCTGCCTGCAAAATTTTCTGTTGCACAGATCCTCGCACCGGATAGCGACTCCTTTCACTTATAATAGATCTCTCACATAATATATTCGATCTCTTGCCATGGTTTCTCATTGGGGCACAGGTGCTTTACTCGTGTCCCCATGGTCCACAAAAAAGTTAATTCTATCCTAATTGTCATTGATATACAGAAAAAGGTTTCACTGTAAGTTGGCGCAGTTCAAAATTGAATAAATAAATATACAATAAATTAAATATAATTGACAATTATATAATAGCTATCATGAGAGAGAGGGAGAGCGAGAGTATGTAAGAGAGAGCGGAAGAGTATAGTAAGCGCTCACATTTGCATATTAAATATTTATTAACCTGTTGACCAAGTTGCGTGGCCTGAGCGCTTCGGCCTTTATCAACAATTCAGATTTGTTTACTGCTTAAACTTTAATGCGCAACTTAAAAAAAATCGATTTTTGTGGGCGTGGCCGTGCGCTAAAAAGTAAAAAGGCCATAAACAGTCAAGCGCCCAAACGGTAAAAGGTATCGATCAGGGCAGTAAATATATTGTAGTTATATCTATATGTATATATATTATATATAGAAAGTCCATAAATATAGTAGTGTATGTATGTACATTTAACTATATTTTTTCTTTAAAAAAATAAGAAGAATAGAAGAGAATGAATATAGAATTAGAAAATTTGGAAATAAAACCCTTTACATATGGCAATATATACGAGTTTCCGCTTGCTAAAGCTTGGTTTTCGACATCTGATCATGATCAGCTCAGCTTCCAGATCTAAATGCAATGGATCGATGCTAAGAGAGCTGAGGTAACTAAAAAGCCATCGACTGTGGCAAATGGTTCAGGAGACTTGGCAAACAATTCAAAATTTAAAATCAGTGCTAGGACCTCATCCATGCCATGCTAAGGGTCAAGACATAATAAAAGACTAAACCATTATACCCTGATTTCCCATCAAAGGATTCAGGGTATAAGAAGTGGCTTACAGCTAAATATTAGAGCAAAAAAAATGTGTAAAATGTAATTCATATATTAGATTAGGTATAAAAACAATTAAAACTTTGTTATCCCCTTCTTCAGTAGCCACTACTATTGTCAGATCAGTTTTTTCCAGCAAGAATCAAAAGTTGTATGAGCATGGAATTCATCTCTTGCCAGCAAGATGGTAAAGGGTATTAAATCAAAATGGAGGCAACAAAATGTTTTGAAATGTTTTGTATTTAAAACAAATCGTGTTTAAATTGCTCTCAAAAAAAGCGAAACCTCTTAGTGAACAACCCAAGACTTTTGGTCAATTTTTCATTCATCAACTCTGAAGAACAACTATTCATAAGGTAATGCTGAAAACCTCTAAATTAATACAAATATATATTATACTTAATATTCATTTTAAATTCTCTTCAAAATATTCCGTTTATCACTCAGTTTTATTAACCAACATTTAATGCTCCTTCGAGCTGCTATTTTAATGAACACATCCATTATATTAGTATTTACTAATTGATATATACACTCAACAGATTGCTATGGCAATCACTGCTCGATTGAACAACCCTTCCACCAATACACCCCTTCTGTACTTTGTCTACAGGGTATTCTATTCAATCATATCGAGTTTCATCATAGCATTTGCTCCACATTTAAATATTCATGTGATCAATTATTGCCCATTTCCAGGCCTTATCTATATTTATATATATACATATATCATGCTCCAAACACGCACCCCCACTACTCCCCACTCGGCCCCTCTAGCGCCACCCTGACTTGTTTGACATTTGGTTAAAATATTGAATCACATGAAACTAACTAAAATAATCGCAGAGACTAACCTTGATTTAAACATAGCTAACAAATACAGGTGTGTGTGTGTGTATATATATATGTGACTGTGCGTTTGTGTGTGTGACTGTGTGTGTGTGTATTTATAGAGGCTTTGCTTTGGCAATTTAGTCGCTTTCACCTGGACGCAAGCTGCGCCAATGGAGCTCGTAACAGCATCTAGCATTGCCATTTAGCTTCGCATAGGGCAGACACACACACACACACACACACGCACACACACACAGGTGTTTACACCCCTCAGCTGTCAATATTGATGTAGTTCAATGATAAACTTCGCTTCGCTGCTGCCACATTTAGTTTATAGCTGAAAGTGTGTGCGTGTGTGTGTCTGTATCACTAAATATATATATAAAAATATACATATATATTGTATATATATATATTCCTCTGCATATATATAAGTTTAAATATATATATATATTAGTCTGCTGCCAGCGAACTAAGCGAATGTGAATACAATTACAAACAAATAAACACCTGTATACACCAGCACACACACACACTCACACGCGCTCTTCCAATCAGAACAAAACAAGTGAGAGTGCTCTAGTCGGGAGAGGCTGACTTGACGATACCCTGACGAGCTGCTATTGCTAGCTAAGCTTCTTTTCTAGCATAAACAGGAAACAACGCACACACTTATATATACCAACACACACACAGGTCTATAGCTTTCCTATGGGAAATCAATTGCTGAATAACATTTTTAATTCTAATTTGACTTTCTTGAACAAATGTTCAGAGCGTAAAAATGGCATCCATGTCTTTTTACTATAGATCAAAAATAAATTTTTGTTTCGAATTTGAGAGGAGCTTGGGTAGACAATCAAAATCATTGAACTCATAGAGACTTAGACTAATGCTAAATTACTTCTTAAAGCTCTTAAAGCACTTCTAGGACCACATTCAGACTTAACCAAACTCAACTCATAGACCTACCCCACAGAAGAGCCCCACCCGTTCACACCTCTTACTTATACTAATCCTCACCAGTATATACTTCCGAAAAATCGTAATTAACACAATTATAGAAGTCAAATACACATTCACACATAAATTTAAAGATTGTGAAAATGAATCTAAAAGAAAAATTTAATTTTGTCATAAAAAAAAAATAAAAAAGTATTTCTTTTATATTAATAATATGAGATGAACACAATACGCTAACAATAAATAAATATCATCGTTATCATAAAAATGCTTTAAGTTCTTTCTTAATATGAACTCAATAAATTGAAATATTTATCCCAAAAAAAATTGTAAATTAGAAATCACTATTTTTTATGGTACTCAAGCAACTCTTTAAAAACTAAATCAAATTATCAATTAATATCGATTAGAAGGAAATTATATGGAATATTGAAACAAAAGGATAAGCTCCTTAGGCGTACAGCATATCAGATTATACATTTAGATATTGTATAATAAATTTCAAGTCTCTAGTCTAGGACACATCAATTCAGTTAATCATTTTAATCAGGAATTTATGTACTTTATAGACTATATAAAGTATACAAATTCCTGACTAAAATTATTAACTGAGTTTATGTATCCTAGACTAGAGACATGAAATTTATATTTGCTGACTAGCAAAGCCTTCCTCTCCATGTTACATACAGAGTCACAAAGCCAACATACCCCGCATTTTCATCGACAATGGATTCAATGAGGCATACACAGAAAGGTCATGTTCATATTCATGTGAATATCTATGCATTATTCATTCACAAAAGTCAATTATCAATATATCTATATGAGCAGATAACGTTTAAATGTCCATCAGCTACATTTAAGCACAGGTAGAAAAAAATATATATATTATATACATTATATATGCTTACACAAAAGTTCCAATAAACACGCACAATAAATTGTTAGAGGGAGATGGACGGAGACTGAGACAGAGACTGGGATATACATATATACATATGTATATATATGAGACATATGCATATACATAAGCATATGAAGTATGAACGACATGCAAAATCATGAGAATCGCATGGAAAAGCTCCACTTCGGCAGGCTTTAGTATGGGGGCGGAATCAAGTGCCTGTTCCCCGAGGTTGACTCCACTTGAGGCAATAAACAATTGACTTCCCGGAAGTACGAGAGACAAGAGACTCGGATGCACAACAGCCGTATATAATGAGCGCTAAGTGAATTCACGAGAATCGCATAGAAAGGCTCTATTGGATATTTGAGTAGATATGCAGTGAATGGAAACGACTCCCATTAAAGCCTTGGCTAATGTGCTCGCATTTGGCTGTCTATGAAAGCGAATGGCTTATCCATTCCATCCCCGTCCCACGCCTAGGCCAATCAGCGCCTAATGAATTACCGTAAAAGTGGGCAAACAGTGGGGCTCGGGTCGGGTCGGGTGCGGCTCTGGGCCAAGTTGCATTGACTGATGACAGCTGCTTTAAACCGTTTAGTCACTTTCGGCCACAGCCTCCACGCGGCCCCCCTTCCGGCGGCGACAGCTCCGGCAACCGCATTGAAAATCGATAACAAGCTGACAAGCAGCTAAAAGGCAGGGGGAGTGAGAGTGGGGGGTGTGAGAGTAGGGGCTGTGGAGCTGGTTGGGGCAAGCGACTCGGCCCAGTCGTCATAAGCACAAAGCAGCTTAAAGAAACGCCAGCCATTACCCAAGCGACGTGCTGCCACCCAAGGCTCCCCATGGCCCCCAACAGCCCCCCACTTCACATAACTTTCCAGTGCGCTAAAACTAAACCAAAAAAAAAAAGAAGAAGAAGAGGCAGAGGCAGCAGAAAAGAATGCCAAAAAAAATGGAAGACATGAGTGCACGACTATGCGAATACCCTGTAAATGTTGAGTGGAAGCGCAACTTGACTTGGCTTAAGCCTGAGCTTGGGCAGGTGTAAGGACAGCAGCAGCAACTGCAGTTGCTCTTGCCAAGCTCTCCCCTTGTTAACTGTAAATTGTCTGACCCAGCTAAGCAACTCCCACCCGGCACTATTGGCCCCAATGACATTGCCAAAACGCGCAGACTGTTGGGAGAGGGTGGGGTGTTTGGGGCTGTTGGGTGGGGGGTATGTGGGGCTGACTGCTTTGGCTATTATAAGTTGTAGCGCGGTTTATTGTGCGACGTCGCCGCCGTCGTCGTCTTCGTGGCTGTTCCCAATTGCTTTTGCTTGAGCGCCAACAACAACAACAACAATTTCATTGACCTCATAAATTGTGCTGGTCCAAAGGCCCGAAACGAAGGCAAAGCGAACGTTGAAACGCCGCCAAAATGGCACCCACAAAACTTGCGTCCTTTTAACGCAACAAACGGCGGGACTCCCGGCAGACCCCGCCCCCTCCCCCCACACACACAGCCCCACTCCCACGCTAACTGAAAAAAAGAAAGAGAAACAATAAGAAACAAACGGCGGAATATTAATAGCTGTTCGGGTTTGTTTTTTTTTTCTGTTTTTTTTTTTTTGTATTTTTTTTATGTTTTTTTTTTTATTTTTCGTTGAGGCCACAAACTACGAACGCAAACAGTTAGCAAGGGGGGAGGCACACGCAGTGCGCGGGGGCGTGGCTGCTTTGGCAGTCCAAGGCGAAGGCGAAGGCGAAAGCTGAGGCTGACCTTACTTTAATACAATTTACTTAAGTAGCACAGCGGAAGCGGAAACGGAAATGAAAGCGCATATGCAAAAATGAAGTACGACCAAATTTTCAGCCATGAATTGCAACTTTTGAAAAATCAGGTGAGCTTTTACCCTTCATAAATATTATATTAAATATGATGATGAGATGGCAAATGCCACAAAGCTGATCAATTATAATTATTAGGCTACATTATTTAAATGCAGAAATTGCGTCAGGCGCGCTTTGCTCTGCTGCTCGATCAAGACTGGCGCTGGAAGCCTCCATATTGGACGACAGCAGGCAAGAGACATGACTGAGCGAGCGAGAGAAGTGATGCACGCTCTCTTTTGACGTTAGCTACGCAAAGTAAATAGAAGAATACAGCAGGAGTGATGTGAGTGAGCGGTAGAAGTAATGCATGCACTCGCTTAACTCTTCTTTCGCCATTGGATACGCAAAGCAAATGGAAGAATTCAGCATAGATCATAAGAGTGAGCGAGAGAAATGCTGCACGCTTTCTTTCGCCATCAGCCATGCAAATTGACGGGGTGAATTCACCACAGTTAATAAGAGTGAGTGGGAGAAATGCTGCACGCTTTCTTTCGCCATCGGCCATGCAAATTGACGGGTAGAATTCACCACATTAGCTACGCAAAAGGAATGGAAGAATTCAGCATTGATCATAAGAGTGAGCGAGAGAAATGTTGCACGTTCTCTTTCAACATCAGCTATGCAAATTGACGTGGAGAATTCTCCGTTGTTATTAAGAGTGAGCGAGAGAAATGATGCACGCTCTGTTCCGACATTAGCAATGCAAAGTGAATGAAAGAATTCAGTATTGTTAATAAGTGTGAGCGGTAGAAGTGATGCACGCACTCGCCTAACCCTTTTTTCGCCATCAGCTATGCAAATTGACAGGGAGAATTCACCACAGTTGATATGAGTGAGCGGCAGAAGTGATGCACTAACTAGTGCATGCATCACTGTCAGTCGCCATTTGCTATGCAAATTGAGTGGAAGAATTCAACACTCTTGATATGAGTGAGCGGCATCACTCTCTTTCGGCATTAGCTATGCAAATTGAATGAAAGAACTCAGCATTGTTGATATGTGTGCGTGAGAGGGACAAGTAATTTAAGCACTTGTCAATCTCTATTTTTGCAAACGAAGTCAAAGAAGGAATCGAAGAATGCAGCAAATTTGTGTGTAAAATGAGCTTTTGTTAAGCTGCTCTCAATGCAGTGCAAGACTTTAAAGCACTTGAGAGCTAAGCACAAAAGCTAAATCAATTGCCATGACCTTATGTAAATACATATATGCATGTGTGAACATATAAAAATAACTTCAGTTTTCGAGCAAAAAAAAAAGAAGAAGGGAGAGAGAGGGAGAAAAGTTTTCAAACCGTTATAATTTATGTGAATAGGCAAACGTGTTCATTGTACACACATATCTGCCATGACAGGGTGCCGAGCTGAGTCAAGCAAGAGGAAGAGACAAAGCGACGAACAGAAAGCAGAAAATAGAACAAAAAATTGTCGGCGTTGCTTTCGATCGTCAGCTTTTGATAAGCAGCAGGCTGGCTGGCTTTTGCTTGCAGCCAAGTAAATCAGTTTCTCTTTGTGTGTGTGTGTGTGTGTGTGTGTGTGTGTGTGTGTGTGTGTGTGTGTGTGTTAGTGTCTGAGTGTGACTGTGTTAGTGTCTGTCTGTCTGTCTGTGTGCTGTTTTCATTATGTATTGTACATTGTAGCCGAGTCACTCGTCTGCCAATTTAGGCCAGCTTGCGGGCAGGTGCTCAGGCTTGGCTGTCGCTGCTCACTTCTTTTTTTTTCTCATTCATACCCTAACCGAAGGGATGGCATATGTTCGAAGTGTTAAGCATAGTAAAACGTTTAGCAGCGCGGAGATATTAATTTATATTTACTTTTATTTAATTTTTATTTGTATATATTTATTTTTATATTTCTTTTTATACCCTGAGCCCATTGAAAATGGGAAATCAGGGTATAATGTTTTTGTTGGATGTATGTAACAGGCAGAAGGAGGCGTGGCAGACCCCATAAAGTATATATATTCTTGATCAGGACGACAAGAGAAATCGATTTGGCCCTGTCCGTCTGTCCGTCCGTCCGTCCGTCCGTCTGTCCGTCCGTCCGTCTGTCCGTCTGTCCGTCTGTCCGTATGTTTGAACGCGTCGATTTCAGCCCGTATAAGAGCTAGAGACTTGAAATTTTTTTTGTAGGTCCGTGTATAGCACGCGCAGATCGAGTTTGTTTTAAAAAATCGATAACTATCCCCAATTAATTGTTATCGATTAAAAACAAAATCGAAAAAATTCTATCTCGCCCATCTTTTAAGCTAGAGACACCAAATTTTATATTTAGCTTTATATGTATTTTATGGAATTTTGAATTTTGTTATATTTTGGATACCGGCCCCAAATTCCCCCAAATTCGAAGAAAAACACAGATTCGACGGGGCTCAGGGTATCCCCTAGTCGGTCACGCCCGACTAGAGTTTTCTTACTTGTTATTTATATATTTCTTATTATATTTATATATATATTTGTTTTGTTTATTTTTAATTATTTGTTTATAAATTTATTATATTATTTGTTTATATTTATTTATTTTTTGTTTATACTATTTTTATATATTTTATGTTATATATTTATTTATTTATTTGTTTAATTGATTATTTATTTATTTATTTATATTTATTTGTTTTTTTTTTATAAATACTATTTATCATTTTTTATATTTTTTATTTATTTATTATTTTATTAAATTTTTTATTTATTATTTTAATTATTTAATTCTTTTTTTTTAAATCACTTTTTTATTTATTTTTTTTACTTATTTATATATTTAATTTAATTTATTTGTATATATTTGTATATATTTATATATATTTATTTACTTATATATATTTATTTATATATATTTATGCTTTATTACACTTGTTCAAGCCTTTTGCAAGGGCATAGAAAATTCGACAATTGCTGCACTTTTTTTTGCATATTGGAATAATGGAATGATGCTAACTGCGACAGACAGAGGAGCACAAGACATAGAGTGACAAAGAGAGAGAGAGAGGGAGAGACACACAGGGGAAGAGCGGACGAGTGAGGTGAACGGCTGGCCACGTTAGCCGGTCTGCACTGTGGTTACACTTTCGTTTTATTTCCTTTTGGCCTGTCTTGATAGTAAACGTTAAATGCGATTACACATTTTACTGCATACTTTGTGGCAACTAGAGCGAAAGGGTGTGCGAGTGTGTGCGAGTGTGTGTGTGTGTGTCTCTGTGGGAGCAAGGGAGATAGCAGGCTAATAGAAATAGAAAGAAATTAGCATGCAATAACAAAAGGCAAACAGTGAGCCATGACTAATACTCGAAGCATAGACTCAAACCCCCCTCAGCTGGGGGCCCGTTGACCTGGCCAACGTCTTTTGGGGGTTGTTGTTGCTGTAATCGTGTAATAGCGTGCAGACGGTTGGCAGCTTGTAGGTGTTAAGTAATGGCACACACACACACACTCACACTCACACACACACACACGCAGAGACATTGGGGCTATTCAGTGCATTTGCTCGTCTCGTTTGCGCCTCATTTGCTAATAGAAAACAGCATGAAAAATGTAGAAATGTAAAAAAAAAAAGTGGGTTACAGAAAGTGAGCGAGGGGCAGAGGGGGGCGGAGGGGACTGGAGAGCTGGGCAACTGTTGGCAATGACAACATCAGAAGCTGCTCAGAACCAACTCTAAACTGGCTGAAACAAAAAGGAAAGAAAAAGGAAAAACTAAGCTTCCATGATGTCATTGAAGTCGTAAGCTTTACAGTTTTAAACTTTATTCACTTTGCCCAATGGCAATAAATAAAAGTTGTTCGCTTTAACTTGGTCCCAAGTTGATATTTCTAACTGTTCTGCATAACTAAGTGAGCTTAAAAAGAGATTTTAACTTTTAACTTTTAAAAAATTCTATTTAAAATATAAAAAGAAAATTCTAAAAAAAATGACTTCTGCTTCATAAACACTCTTTCATTAAAAAAACAACCTTTTTTTATTTATCTAATGCATTTTTAAGCAACTTTTTATTTGCCCGCAAAAGTATGCTATAAAAATGAATTGCTTTTGCTTACGACAATTGGCAATATCGTAAGACTTTTACGTAGCGTACGTAGCGTAGATCAGCCTGCTGCTCGTATTCGCTGCGACTTTCGTAACATGTGTCTCCAATTGGAAATTGTAAATGAATTCAAATTGGAAACATGAGCATGACACAAGTCAGGAATACATTATTTATGCCGCTGGCGGAACGAGCGCCTGGTAACGGGGCCAGCGGCTATTCTACTTACATAATGGCAGGCACTCACTAAAAACTAAGGCAACAAACAACAAATAACAACAATACGCACACACGCAAGCACACACATTCGCCAGATATTCATCATAAATCAGGCGGGCCTCTAAGCGATAGGTATTTACAGAAACAACAACAACAACAGTAAGCACTTACCCAAACAGCTGAGCAGTTCGCTGCATGCTTTGCGCCGCAGCAGCAGCAGCGGCAGCGGCAACAACAACCGCAACGATAGCCGAAGTAACGGCAAGACAAACACCACAAAATTTGTTTGAATTGGCGCGCGTTTGCTAAGTAAAATAACACAGACACACACATGCACACCAGCACACGCACACGCACACCAGCACACACACACACACTTACACACCCTCGCACGCACCGAAAAAAAAAGAGCAAAAAATATAACAATAATAAACTAGATCGCAATTCGCTTTCGCTTTCGCCTTCGCTTTGAGCTTGTCTCTCGCCGAATTCGCCGTGAGCTTAATGCGCACACACTTCAAACCGTTCAGGGCGCCTGCCAAACGCCAACTGAACTTATCACTCACTCAGCTGAACAGCAGCAACAGTAGCAGCGCAGCGGCAGCGGCAGCGCAGCAGCAGCGACGCTAAAGCTCCTCACAAACTATTGTGTGTGCGAGTGAGTGAGTGAGCAGACGGCTGCATGTGTGCGTGTGTGTGCGTGTGTGTGAGCATTGTTGACTGCACATTTTGCTCGTTGTTGTTGTTGTTGTTGCTCCTCTCGCTGCCTGCCTGGCTGCACCGTTAGTTTTTAACCTCTGTGTGAAAGTCAAACTGCTGAGCAAGTTTCGACTGCATTTTATTGGGGTCGACACCGGGCCGTCTTCCGATTGTAGCGGTAAATGCGAAATTGATTAATTTGACACTGCATTTGAGGTTTGGGCGTGTCGCAGCGACAGAAGTGCAGCCCACTGCATTCCAATCGCATTAGGCCCAAATATAATTGAGACCACGCCACAACCATTGCAGCCACGCCCCCCCCCCTCCCACTCCCACTCCAACTGCCTTGCCGTTCCCGGCGACTATGCTCCATTTGGTTCGCCTTAATTGTGTTACACATTCGCCTGTCATAATGCATGGGCCGTGCAGTCGCACGCCGCCCATGCACGACTCCCAAATACCCTGCCCACCTCTGACTGCTGTCCCTCGTCCCTCGCACATTGTACCTCAAGCACTGAATCTGTTACTGGATGCCTTACGCACCGTAGAGTAAAGCCTTCGCCTTGTTAAGTAAAATTACAAAATTACCAATAATTGTGCCTGGTACTTTGAAGTTTGCATATTGAATTGGGCAATTTGCACATGATTTCTACGCTCTATTATTTTGCACATAATTCCTTATAAAGGGTACTCTATATGCCTTGTGGCTTGTTCGTTGTAACTTGTGCCGTATGCGTTGCACCTTGTTCCTTTTATCACCTACTCACTACACTGCACCTTGTACCTTGTACCTTGTACCTTGCTGTTTTACCTTGTGCCGTACTTTGTACTTGTACTTTTTATCTTGTGTTGTATTTTAAATTTTGTACCTTACGCATTGTACCTTACACTTTGTAGCTTACGTACTTTCTGTCTTGTACTTTGTACCTAGATAAATTTACCTTGTTCTTTATACGATGTACCTTTTACTTTATACTTTATGCTTTGTGTAAGTTATACCTTGTACCTTGCACTGTTTAGCTTGTGCTTTGTACCTTACACTTTGTGCCTTATACTTGTCGTCCCTTGTGTGTAGCACCTTAACTTTGTACTTTGTACATTGGTCCTTGTACTGTACCAAAGTATATGGTACAAGTAGCTTGTTTTTTTTTGCCTTATACTTTGTAGCGCATACCTTCTATCTTGTACTTTGTACCTTATTTTTTGTACCTTATACTTTGTTCCTTATGCATTGAACTTTATACTCTTTACTTTTTTACTTGCACTGTGTATTTCGTACTTTCTAACTTGCACGTTGTACCTAGTTTAATGTACCTTGAACTTTATACTTTGTGCTGTGTACTTTCTATCATGTTCTTTGTACCTTGTACAGTGTTTTTTTGCTTTGTACCTTCTACTGTATAATTTTACCATTCTTCATTGTGCCTTGCGCATCTTATACATTGCACCTTGCACTGATTATCTTATACATTGTACCTTATACTGTGTACCTTAAGCTTTGTATCTTGCACTGTGTATCTTGTGCGTTTTATTTTATGCTCTGAACCATATACATTCTGCAGTGTACCATATAAAATGTAGCTTAAACTTATGCCTTATTTATTTTTCACGGTACCTTGCATCTTGTGCCCGTACCTTATTCATATTATTTGTATATTCTTACTTTAGTATTGTACCTTGCACTGTGAATCTTTTGCTTTTCATTTTTTTATACATAGAGTTTGGTACACTTTATCTTGTGGCTGCTTTTTGTACCTTCTTTTTAGATTTTGTAGTACCTTATAGCTTGTACCTTTTGCTGTTTATCTGATAACTTATACCTTATACTCCTTGTACCTCGTCCCTAATAAATGGCATATGTATCTATAGCAGTCATCTTCATCAGGCTGCTTCTCTAGCCAACTCGGACGAGCATTCGTGGCCCAAGCGATATGCCCGGCGTGTAGGGTGCAGCTGTGCAGCATTGCCTGGCTCTGCTTTTAAGGTCAATCGCCCAAAGCCGCCCGCACAATTCCACAGGCCGTTCGATGGCTGGACGCCCGATTGCGCCCATTTTGGGGAGGCAGAAGAAGAGGGTGGGGCGGGGACCAGCCCCCCGGCAGAGTTGCCAGATAATTCGATTACCATGCAATTGCGAATGCAGGGCGCACATCTCGTTTTGACTAAAAGAACAAACAGGTCGATGCAAGTGGGTGGCGATGCGAGTGGGAGTGGCAGTGCGAGTGCATATGGGAGTGGGCGTGGGAGTGGGAGTGGCACCACTAATGGCAGCCTGAAACGTTAAACGATGTTAAGCATTCGACTCCAACCTGCCTGGCCGCGATGCAAAAATACATTTCTCTGTATGCCCCGGCACGGACAGAGGCGTTTCACTCCCATGAATGATGCAAGCGCGTGCGAGTGCAAGTGCAAAAGCGAGTGGTCTGTGGCTGCCACACATCATTTTTTAAAGCTGCACTTTAATGTGTCATCCACACACACACACACACACACTCGACCGTCGCATTGTGGACAGCTCTTATGCTCAGATTGATGCCAGCTGAAGTGCTCCTCCGCACAGGGTGTCGCACAGGGTGGCGCAATCACAGTGCGCATTATGCTCTTAAGTGCTCCCTCCCACTACCTCCCACTCTCTGCCATTGCATAGCAACTGCGCTGTCCACTCAATATACCTGCAATCTTCAGATTTACACATATATATATTTGCATACTTATGTGCATAAATTTGTTTATGTGCTATATAGATATGCATTGATTGATTGACTAGCTGGCTAACTGTATGACTGACCAACTGATTGATTGAATGAATATGAATGTGTATATATGATTGACTGACTGAAATAAAAGTTAACTGACTGACTAATTGACTGGCTGATTGGCTGATTGTCTGACTGATTGACTCTTAGATTGACTGGCTGATTGACAGACTTATTGACTGACTAACTCACTGATTGAATAACTAACTGGACTGACTAAGTGACTGATTGACAGACTAATTGACAGACTGATTGGCTGTCTGATTGACTGACTGATTGTCTGACTGATTGACTGACTGATTGACTTACTGATTGACTGGCTGATTAACTGACTGTTTGACTGACTGACGACTGACTTACTGGCTGATCGACTAACTAAATGACTGATTGATTGACTAACTTAATGGCTAACTGAATGACTGATTGATTAATTGACTGATTGACAGACTGATTACCTGACTGATTAGCTGACTGACTGATAGGTAGATAGATAGACTGGCTCATTGACTAACTGATTGTATAATTGACTGCTTGGCTGACTGACTGACTGATTGACTGATTAACTGACTGATTGACTGACTCAGAGACTGGCTGATTGACTAACTAAATGACTACTGATTGACTAACTGAATAGCTGACTGATTGACTAACGATTGATTGAATGACTGATTGACTGATTGATTGATTTACTGACTGATTGATTGGCTGACTAACTGACTGTTTGACTGACTGATTGACAAACTGACTGACTAATTGACTGACTGATTGACTGGCTGATTAACTGACTAGTTGACTTACTGTTTAACGAACTGATTGACTGACAGAAAGAATGACTTATTAACTGACTGATTGACTGACTAACTGATTGAGTGACTGCTTAGCTGACTGACTGGCTGATTGACTGATTAATTGATTAACTGTTTGACTGATTAACTCCCTTACTGCCACATTAGCTGATTAACTACTTCTTAATTATCCCAATTGAATGGCTGACTGAATGTTTGACCAACAATCAATCAATGAGTTTGTCTGTCCGCTTGATCAACTAACTGACGCATTGAAGTAGGCAAATTAAATTTCTGCTCAGCATTTCCTTTAAACAAGCAACTACGTCTTTTATTCAACGCTTTTCCTTTATCTTTTGCTCTTTTTCCATTCGATTCAAAGAGAAAAAGTCGCATTAATGCAATCAGCTCCGCTTGGGACTGTTGCACACAGTTCTCCGTGGCAAAAAAGGGAAAGGAAATGAAATGAATGCTTTTCGTATGCTTTGATTCCACATTAAAATTTGTTTATAAGTTTTTAATTGTAAGCCCTTCAAAGCGAGCACAATTCACAGAATTTTCAATTATAATGCACGAACATAAGCTCCATCGCCATCATCATCATCATTGGCCTTATTATCATTAATACCACTCGCGTTTGCCCAGTGAGAAGGGCATATTGATGACGATATCTTGGGTATAGAGACTTGACAGGTGAAATGAGGGTCAAAGTAGGGGGGAAGTGCTCGTTTGAGAGTATGTAAGTCGGGAAGAAATAGATATATTTAAATATATAGAAATCAATATGTATATATATATATACAAGAATATATGCTAATAAGATCAAGTTATTATTCCCTATATTGATATTGCGAATCATCTAGATAGCGCATCCTTCATGTCCTTCGTTACTGTTGAATATTTTCTATATAATTCGGGCTGTCATCCAATAATATTTTCTACAGGATTCTACCATATTCTTCTCAAAAGATACCCAGATTGGTAAATTCGCAATTTCCAAGAGAATAAATAATAATTTCCTGTTCGTCAGATTTTATAGCAATTTTTTTTCAGATAGTTGAGCAGTCGAGATAGTGTAAGCGTCCATCTTCGATTTTCCCTCTAAAGATTGAGCTACACATCTACCTATAGTAAGTATTTTTTATACAGAAGATCCAATTTGTGGCCTAGTTAAAAAAATGGCTAATTGTGGCTCCCAAAATGAACGAAGTATTCAGAATTAACTTTGGGTGCGCTATCCTGATGATAAATTTGTAACAACTTTTTTGTATGATTTTTCAAACATTTTTTTAAATATTTCCTAAAAAGATTTAGAGCCGAATCTTGTTTTTTTTTTCAAACTTAAGACTGTGTCAAATAGAAAACAATTGAAGGACGATAGCTCAAATGATATAGAAATGATTAATTCATTTATCTTATGCTTCTTGTAGGACGAATCAAATTGATATCATTAACAATATCATCCACAGCTCTTGATAAGGCAAGACCTAGTTTAGCTCAGCTCAGGATAGAAATAAAGCTATATGATCGATTACTAGGCAAAAAGGAAAATTTTTAATAAACTAAACACATTGCAAATGGAGGTTAAGGTTGTAAAACTGTTATGAAAATGTATTTGATAGGCAGAAGAAGACGTGGCTGATAGAGCTAAAATTTGTGAATATATTTATACGAACTGAGTCGATCTCAACTGAACTCAACTACAAAATCTGATGACTTTGAAATTTATTAAAAGAAAATGCCACAGCCAGTAAAAGTTTACCTTCATTTTTGATGAGCTCTTATTATGGATTCCTTACTTGCTTATTTTGGCATAACTTGAAGACGACAAAAGCTAAAAATGTAGAGTTCATCATGTGATAAAGACTGTAAATATCTGACATTCTGGATAGCATTTTTGCTCGAAAATAAGTAAAACTTTTTTAGGCGAATACAGAGCAGCAGAGCATGCAAATATTATAGTTCTTTTTGTTGTCATAAAGATCACATATGAGCGAAGCGAAACCGAAAGAAAAAGTTTCGTCCAAAATTAAGATAGAAATTAGAAGAGCAAATTATTAAAAAGTTGTCGCAACTAGAACAGAAATTTTACAATGCTATGCCAAGCTTGCTCATCTATGCATGTGTGTGTGTGCATCAGAGCTTGCATTCTTCGTTATGTAAGCTATAAAAGAAGCGTAAAATGATAGATAGATAGATAGATAGATAGTCGGTCTGACACATGGTTCCGGGCATCTCCTAGTCGGGCACTCCCCACCAAGAGCACTGCTCGTTCTTTGTCAGTGTCTTACGTGAACGAGCATGATACAGTCGGTGCGGCCCGACTGCACTTTTTTTTGTACTTAGTTGGAAACTAGAAATTGTGCAGCTGCTGCAATAGCTTGTGAACAGCTGAAGGCAGCTTTCGCATTCGCATTCGCATTCCCATTAATAGAAATAGAGTAGAGATTAAAATCCTTTTACAGCGCAAATCCTGAGCTTTTTGCTGCGAAGCGTGCCCTTGACTCTAATGGGAAAACAAATGGATGATTTTTGGAAAAGCTGCGACTCGAGAATCTGCTTTAAGTCAATGCAAGAAAGTTTCAATAGAGCGAAGTGGAAATTCATAAGTATAATTGAAAATTTGATATATAATTAAATTTTATATAGATAGATATATTTGCTTATATATATATATATATATATATATATATATATATATATATATATATATATATATATATATATATATATTGGATTCTGGTTTATTCTCTTTAAAGTGAGAAAATATTGAGCTCTACAAAATTCCAGAAAATATTTTTAAAAATTATTGAAAAGAGCTTGTTAAGATTTGGTCATCTGTTGATATCTCGCTCAAGTTCAGTCAACAAATTTTTTTTGTAAGCTACCAAATTAATCTTCTTTAAGAAAAAAGTTACTTTAGGAAGCAAGATAATTTAGTTTTTGGAGGAAAAATCCAAAATTTTTTTATATATTGTGTTTATGCACTGTTCGTCTTGAAAATTTGAACATTTCCTCGTTTAAGTCCTCAGTTTAGAAAGTAGGAAGAATTTTCGCAAAATAATAATATAATATATATAATATAATACACAAACTGCAATGGACTTCGAATTCGAGCCGCAAAATCTTTGAAAGAATTGTCTGACTAAAAAATTATTGTATATCCTTTTGGAGATGCGTTGCACATAGCAGTGTTAAGGGGGGGGGGGGGGGAGAGAGAGAGAGAGAGAGAGAGAGAGATAAGACAATAACTCAATAGATTGAAGCGAGGTTATGCCCGGCGACTGTTATTTATGTAAATATAAAGATACTTTTTCTTAATGTTTTGACATAGATGAATCTGAATCCGAAGCTAAAATCGGGACCACTTCAGATTCAGATTCAAAAGTACAAAACTTAGCCCTTCCCAAACTCTTTGCAGTTGCTATAAAATCTTCTATAAATTTGGGAATCTACTTGAAGCGAGGCATGCGAAAGAGCAAGACGTTTAGAGCTCTGCAGGGCCAGCTTCACTGCTCAGCGGGCTATGTGCCCCTCGCTTCCCGTCTCACTCTTTCGCATGTAACTCGATATCTCGCTGATAAGGAAATATCTTTAACATGTTTAGAGGAGGATTTTGGAAGGCCGTAGGAGTTTTAGTTACTGTAATGGGGAGGAGAGAGAGAAGGAGGGAGGAAGAGTGACAGAGAGAGAGAGAGAGAGAGAGAGAAAGAAAAGGAGAGAGAGAGAGAGAAAGAGTGAGAGAGAGATAGAAAGATAGGGGGAGAGAGAGAGATATAGATATAGAGAGATAGGGAGAGAGAGATGCTTGATTGTATAAGTTGTTCAACAATTTTGACGAGTAATTATATTAGTTCGAAGAGGAACATAAGCTCTTAGATTCCTGATATATAAATTAAGACATCCCATGTATTACCATTTTAATGCCCTATGCATTGGAGGCTTAACATCCAAGTGCTTAATATCTTTAAATTTAGACTCAACGTTTTACAAAATATATACGCAAGTCTCTTGAGAAGTTACTGAACTAATAATCAATTTATGAATAGTAAATATGTGAAAAATAATTATATAAATAGTTGAAAGTGTATCTTAGTACATTTTCTAAGTATTTCTCATTTTTTCACTTAAATTCATAAATTGTTTAGACAGCCCTCGCATAGAGATTCGCTTAAGAACGCTTGAGCTAAAGATAAAATCCAGAATAAATTATAAATTCCCATAAATATCTACAACAATAGTAAGTGCTCTCCGTGCCACTTGTCGAGCGACAACTGTACTCCGAGCCAGTGCTATGCCACGCCTTCGTGCGCCCCCCGCTGGGCAGTCAGTGCTACAAATGCTCCGTGGTTTAACAATTTCTATATTTAAACTTAAACGGCATTCGCACACAAAAAAAAAAGATTGATTTAATTTACTGATTGCGGGCAATCGAGCGGGCCTTAGTCCCAGGCGTAGACCTTGCCGGGCGTGGGCAGCTGGGTGCGCGCCTTGGGTGCACCCTCGCTGGCGGCATCGAGCAGCTTCTGCTGCTGCACCAGGTCGATGGGCGGCTGCACCTCGCGGCGGCCGTCGCGCGAGCAGTAGTAGTTGGCCGAGAGCAGGTGCGAGGGGCCGTCGGGCAGCTCCGGCTGGGGCTGGGTGCGATCGGCTATGCCATCCTCGAAGCGCAGCGCAACAGTGTGTTCGCGCTACAAAATAAAATAAAAAGAAAATCTCCGTCACTTACATAACCCGCTCGCAGTTTGGCCAATTGCAGCGCGGCTGCGGCATACTTACGCCCAGGAGGAAGGCACGTACGCGCTGCAGGAACGGTGCTATGTCACGACGGGCAGCAGCCATGTCTTCTCTATATTTAAATTATTTGTTAATGTAGTCTAAGCTTTGTCAACAAAGGCAATGCGATCAAAATAATAAATAGCTAAATTTATTTAGTGATGGCAAAGTAGAGCAAAACTATCGATTAATGAGATTGAGCTAACGTCAGCAGCAGCTGATTTTTCATTTAAGTTAACGGAGGTAAAAAAAAGGCCAATTGGGCGGAGTTAATGTATAATTAACGCAGTTCTTATAGGAATACCAGTTAACATGAATTTTTAGCATAAATAATTAATTAAAAGTTGTCGATAACGCAACGCCGGCATAATTACGAAGTGTCGTGCCGTATCGATATATTTTTCACTGTGAATGCGTGACACTTCAGCTGCTCGAGATGAGCCAAAGACAGCTGAGCTCAATCGATAAGTTATGAATGTGCCTCAGGCGCACTTTTAGCTAAGCAATCGATAGTTCTGCATAGCTCATTTCTATTGCCGCCACATGTACATGTCTTTTGCTTAGCGAGTGCAGCAAAAAAATAATAATATAAAAAAATGGTAGGCCAGACATAATATGTAGATTCGTGCTGCATCGATATAATTTCACGATGAATGCATGCTAGTGCAGCTGCTCGAGATGAGCCAACGACAGCTGAGCTCAATCGATAAATTATGAAGCGCACTTTTAGTTAAGCAATCGATAGCTGTGCATGGGCCATCTCTATTGTCGCCGCGTGCACATGTCTTTTGTTTTTGTAATCAAGGCATAGCGACATCGTCGAAAATAATAATATAGAAAGATGGGAGGCCAGGGCAAGATGATAAATCGCAAGCGGAAATTCGTGGGCCGCAAGGCAGACGATCCCGAGTTCGACCTGGACAAGAAGCACTTCAAGGTGCTGCACGTGAATGCCAGCGAGAAGCGCCTGATAATCGTGCTCGAAGGCGCGCAACTGGAGACGGTGAAGGTTGGTAATTCGAATAATTATTGTATTAACCATTTAACTGATTAACATTTGACATAATTGCATTTGCCTGCTGCAGGTGCACAACACATTCGAGCTGCTCAACTGCGACGACCATGCGGGCATCATGCGCAAGAATCAACGGGATCCGGGCACCTGCCGCCCGGACATCACCCACCAGTGCCTGCTGATGCTGTTCGACTCGCCGCTGAATCGCGCCGGCCTGCTGCAGGTGTTCGTGCGCACCGAGCACAACGTGCTCATTGAGATCAACCCGCAGACGCGCATACCGCGCACATTCAAGCGCTTCGCCGGCCTCATGGTGCAGCTGCTGCACAAGTTCCAAATCCGTGCCAACGACACGTCGCGCCGCCTGATGAGCGTCATCAAGAATCCCATCACAGACCACCTGCCCGTCGGCTGCAAGAAGTACGCGATGTCCTACTCGGGCAAGCTGGTCTCCAACTGCCGCGATCTGGTGCCGCACGGCGAGGAGGGCAGCGCGGCGTACGACGAGCCCGTCGTCCTGGTCATTGGCGCCTTCGCCCACGGCGTACTGAAGACCGACTACACCGAGGAGCTCTTCTCCATCAGCAACTATCCGCTGTCGGCGGCCATTGCCTGCTCCAAGCTCTGCACCGCCTTCGAAGAGGTGTGGGGCGTGGTCTAATCCCTTAGTCTAGCCGTTCGATTAATCTAAGCGTATTTAGGATAGTTGAATAGATCATATATGAAAAAATATATATAAAAAAATAAAAATAAAAAAAATTTATATAAAAAATATATTTATAAAAAAGATATATATATATATGAAGAGAAAAAAAAATATATATATGAAAAAAATATATATATATAATGATGTATATATATATATATATATATATATATATATATATATATATGAAAAAAAAATATTTATATAATATCTAAAATATATATTGTCTACTGATTCCTATCTTTGTAGGAATCATGCTATATACATATATTTTTTATACAGAATATATAAAAAAAATTATATATTTACAAAAAAAAATATATATATATATATGAAGAAAAAAAATAATATATATAAACAAGTTAACATATATGAAAAAAGATATATATATATATATATGTCGAAAAATATTTATATAATATCTAAAATATATATTGTACACTAATTCCTATCTTTAAAGAGATTATGTTATATATATTTATATGTATATATATTTCTTTTTTTTTATACAGAAAAATCTGATTCATCAGCTCTAAAATCGCGCTATAATCAAGAAAGCAACAGCAAATCATATATCTATAATAATAATCGGATAAATAGGAGTTTATCAAATTGTATTCAGAGATGTGGAAATTTGAAATTTCATTTAAATTTTAATTTTGAAATTTAAATTTTTAAACTTGAAATGAAATTCAAATGGGAGAAGTGTAGAAAATGTTCGTTAGTTCAGAGTTTTTACTGTAGATATATTTAATATGTATATATATACAAAATATATTATATATATATATTTTATACAATTTTTTTTTAGATTGAAAATTTGTATCAGCACTAAAATCTGGCTTTAATCGCGAAATCCACAGTCAAAACTCTCTAAAGCGAACATTTACACTTTATTTAAGTGTAGGGTGTAGAATGTAGGGTAGGTACAGACTTTGGCGGCATTTTTCACTTCTGAGAAACGGAGAAATCGTTAGCTAATTAGTTCAGCAATTAGACTAAAAATTATTCTTTTGAGTTACATTTAGTCTAAATGACATTGCCTCTAAAAGCGGGACATGTCCCGGAAGTCCAGGACGGATGGCAGCCCTACAAATGGGAGAAGTTTAGAAAATGTTCGTTATTCATTCATTCATTATATATAGATATAATATATAAAAGATACAATTATGTATATATATATTATATCTTTTCTATATTATATCTAAATAAAATATATAATATTTCTCTATGCCTTTTTTTATTAAAAATTGTATCAGCTCTAAGATTTGGCTTTAAGCAAATGCGAAATCCACAGTGGATGACATTTACACTTTATTTCAATATCTATGATATATGATATATATCTATAAAAATAATCGAAATAAATAGAACTTCACATAGATATGTGGGAAATGGAAATCTGAAACTAGATATCAAATCTAAACTAAAAATGTTTAGAAAATGTTTGCTTCGAGTTTTTACTGTAGACAATTTTGTAAGCAAAATATATATGTATATATATACCTATAGATGTCTATATAAATATATATATTTATACCATATATATACATAATTTCATTTTATTTCTATATTGCAATTTTTATCAGCTCTCAAATCTGGCTTCAAGCAAAGGCGCAATCCACAGTCGAGGCTCGCTAAAGCGAACATTTGCACTTTATTTAAATATCTATGATATATGATATATATCTATATAAATAATCAGATGTGAATTTATCTTGCCATTTCACGCAGATATGTGTAAAATTGGAAATCTGAAAGTCGAAATGAAATGCAAAAGAGAAATTCAAAATGTTCGTTAGTTCAGAGTTTTTACTGTAGACAATTTTGTATTCAATATATGTGTATATTAAATATATAAATAAATATTCATATATATACACATACAGATGTATATATACACATATTTACTCGATATAATTCTCGATTACAAAAATTCTCAAAAAAAAGAATTGTAAAAAAAATAGGAATAAACATTTGATTTTAGAGTTCGATCGATCTTGGGCGCTGAAACTTAACTAAACCTTGGATAATTTTGATACTACTGAATTGGAGTTGGAGCCAGGAGGGGGCGCGAGAGAGACGTTGAGAATATGACATCAGAATTTAGGGGCTGCAAGTGCATCTTCCTCTTCTATCTATGGCTGCTGAAATGTTTCCCGGAATTTTACAACAATTTAATTTATATTTTTTTGCGAAATTCGAACTGTTTGCTGCTTGCTCTTGGATGCGATTGCGATTGCGATTGCGAGGGGGGATTGCCGTGGACCCGTCGTGGGGACTATTTGGAGAGGGGCTTCTTGGCGAGGTCGGCCACGGGCTTCTTCTCGGCCTCGCGCTTGGCGGCCGCCTCCTCGCGCTGCTGCCGGATGAGCGCCAGGCGGGCGAGGTCCGCCTTCGCCTCGGTGGTCTTGCCCGCCGCGTGGAGCTTCTCGTAGCGCTGTCGCGCCTTCTGCTTCTCGATCTGTTCGCGCTCGCGACGCGACAGCTCCGGCTTGTGTGATGAGGATGAGGCGCTGCCGCCACCGCCGCCGCCGCCGCCAGCTCCACTGCCGCTGCCATCGTCGATCTTTATTTGCGAGAGCTTCTGGGTGGCCTTCTTGGTCACCCGGTTGGGGTTCTCGATTTCGATGAGCGCGGCCACGCCCTTCTTGGCGTCGCGCGCCTCCGCCTCGGAGTCATCGTCGCTGTCGTCGTCGTCCGACTCCTCGTCGGAGGAGCTGCGCTGTTGCCGCTGCTGCTGCTGCTTCTGTCGCTGGGTGCTCCTCGCCGGCTTGCGCGCTGCCCCGCTCGATGCCGCCGGCTGTTTGGATGACCCGGCGCCCGCCTGGCCCTCCTCCTCGTTCTCGCTGCCAGTCGACTGTTCGCTCTCGTCCTCCGACTCCTGCTGCAGCTCCTCGGGCGACGTGAAGTGGCGGCTGCGGCCTTTGTGGTTAACGTATTTTCCTCGTGGCATGACGACCTGCGGCTGGTTCTGTCAATTGCATATGTAGTGGTATTTGCATTAGTGTGAACAACTTATATCTGTGTATGTGTGTGTATGTATGTGTGTGTGTGGGTGAGTGTGTGTGTGTGCGCGCACGCGTGTGTGTCGTGGGCCGCCAGCCCAGCTAGCACCAGCTAGAAATGGCGTCGTGCCTTGGGCTGCTGCTTAGCCGTGGAATTGTTTGTTTGAAATTAGGAGTTTTTGTGTTTTTGTTTTGGCCTACTGCGATTTCGTTATTCATTTGGTGCTTACCCTCTTCGCAAGCTATTACTATTATTTATCGTCTGTATTCAATGTGAACTTATCGCTTATCGACTTGCGACGCTAACAGCTGGTTGGTGATGGGCAATTGAATGCTCTGTTACGTTGCTCAGCATCGATTAGTGCACGTCGTGCTTATATCGATGAATCGAGCGAGCAATGCGAGTCGATAGTACTCGCGTCGCTACGTGCTGAAATGGACACGAAAAAATGTGCTAGTCAATGCTAAAATGTAGATAATATATGTAAATGCAAAAAAATGGTACAAGCGGCGCAATCAAAGCAAATCGAATGGACATTCAGCTGATAGTTGACTTGAGCATTTAGGGCGCATTGGTGCTTTGCTTGAGAAAAGGCGCTTGACAACATAACCGATGCTATAAAAATATTGTGAGACAGCCATTTTGTTTCCTCGTTACGTTTGTTCATCGTGCATTTTTTCATGCGCGCTGTTCGTTGCTTTTGTACACACACACGCTCACTCATACATGTATATACATATATAGATATATATATATATATAAATCGAAAATTCACCACCAACACCGACAGCAGCATTTGCTATTGCCACCACCAACGAACGCTGAGCGAACACAGACGCTTTCGACGTCTCCCATGAACAATGTCCGCTCTCGCGCTCTCTGTAGGTAATGCAGCGCTAGTATCTCGGTTGCACTTGCACGCACGCTCATCGGCATTAAATGTGAGCAGTACCGCTATAGAGCAGTTGGTGTACGCGTGCGCTCGCCTTTCGCTGTGTACATGTGTGTGTGTATTCGCAGTTTGAGTAATTTCGAAAAATTTTTGTATATTTGATGGCGACAGCGACGGCTGCTTTACTCACAAGAAACGCGCGTATGTCGAAAATTGTAGCGCGTACGTATATCGGTGTGTAAAAATTGCTTTTAAACTGTGGTAAAAACTAACTAAAATTATATAAATTTTACACCAAGTGCTTATTAAATATAGCGCGTTGTGATTTCAAATATTACTTTTTACAAATACATTAAATTTTGCGCAAGGAAATTAATTTGAAAATGTGAGACTTCAATGGACATGACAATTTTTTTCGTGTTACTTTTTTTTTTCTTTTTTTTTTTGGTGGTGGCAACGAACAGCGCAACCAGCCAACCTAGAAGAAGAAGCAGCTATCTGTCGCTGAGCGTATGTGTGTGGTGTGTGTGTGTGTAAATATATATATGTGTTTTTATATATGTATGCGTATATATAAATATGTGTATATATGTGGGTACCGTAGCGTGTGTCTGTATTTAAGTGTGTGTACGTGCCTTTAGCAGTAGTAGGCAGTGAATATTAACAAATTAAAATTGAGGAAAAATACATAAATAAAGCAAGAAAATCGCGCAAAAAAGAAGAAGGAAAATGGCAAGCATCCAAAAAATTATTTATCAAGCTGCAAATATATTTGCAATAACAAATATATGTATACAAATCAAATGATATATTTTTTTTATTATTATATTAATATATTACGTGTATGAACGTAAATACAGGAACGTAATGTAGTCTTTCAACGTATGTGTGTGTATCGCGCTGTTTTGCCGCCGCCGCTGCTGTTAAACGAAACGTAACGTAACGTACGTAGCTCTCGTAGCTGCTACGTGTTCGAAACCGCCGCTGTCGTATTCCCCGTCGTAGGCCCGTCGCCAATTACGTACGCTACGTAGCCGATACGTCATGTGCGCATTTTTTTTTATTGTTGATGTTTTCGCACATCAACAATGCGTGGTGTTTTGATTCCCATATAATAAATATATATTTATGTCTTTTTTTTTCTACGAATGTATAGTTACACGCTTAACAATTGTGTAGAAAATTAGAATTTGCGTGTTGTATTATTGTTACAAAAATCTATATATTTATATGCAACAAGAAGAGAGAGAAAAAAAATAAAATAATAACATCGAGTCAAAGCTACAACAAATAAAAGCATATTGATAAGCTACACAACAACAACAACAATACGGATACAGCGACCACAACAACAACTTTAAACACAATATCGGATAACTCCCCACATAACAACAATCACAATTCCAGCGAATTGTTTTGGATATTAACTACACAACAACAAAACGACAACAAACAAGCTAAGAAATGTAAGTTGTGTTATCCACAGCCCGTTGCACGTGGCTCACGCCCCACTTACTCGCACACATTGTGAAGAATTTCGCGGTTCCACCACCCACACACACACACACCCGCACACAATGCGATTGTGAACTTATCGATCTTTCGATTAACTTTGTGAACTGTTGCTGCACATCTATGTGCGTGTGTGTGTGTGTTTCTTTGCTGTATAGACAAGCTCTTCGAATAGGATTCATTCGCTAAGTTAAGCAACAAATACCGCCTTCAGCAACCCTTCTACTTTTTGGCCCAAAAGGCCAGCTGCATTTTCTTTTGCTACCCCTATAGATGTGGCTTGACTTAAGAGGGGCAACGGAGGAGGGAGTCAAGGAATAAATACATATATTGATAGCTGCAACGAAGATAATAAATATATATATTGATATATGCACTTAAATTAGGGAATATCTTAATTTTGCTTTAGATAAAAAATCGTCTCAAGAAACCAAATTTCGATCAAGATGTCAATTAGGTGAATTTAAGAAAAATGTAAACAAAATGCAGCCGGCATTTTCTGCATTTACTGTTCATTTGTCATTTCACCTCAGCATCTGACAACATGTCGTATCTGTGTGCGTCTGTATCTGTGACAGTTGCATTTTGGCGCGAAAATTTGAAATCGTCTCAAATTCATTTGGCTCTTTGCTCATTTCGAATTATCTTTATATATGCCAAATGGGGTATTCTTATAGCATCTGGGCAGAGGAGGAGGAGGAGGAGTTTTTGGGGGGTTGGGCCAAATGCAATTTCATTGATGGTTTCGCTGTCAGCGTCAACGGCGGCTGCAGTTGGTTAGGTTGGGGCAGCGGTAGCAGCAGCAGTCGCAGTCGCTGCCACTGCCACTGCTGCATGTAAACCGGCTTTAAATTCGTGCCACTATTAGCACGATTTATTAACCTAGAGGCAGGCAGTCGACATTCCACGCTCTTCTGCGCGACATTTGATTCGACATTTATACGTTCGTTCGTGACGTAGTCGCTTCGTATCGTTACGGTAGTCGGCACGGCACATACTTGCAAATACAGCAAATTATAGCGGCAGCAGGAGGAGCAGCAACAACAACAACAATAGCTGCTGCTGCTCTTTGCCGCCTGCTTTTTCACTTTCGAACTCTGGCATCAACAGCAACAGCAGCAGACGAGGAGAGAATCGCGCTCACTCACATACAGTGACCTATACAAACGTAAAACCTACTTTCTCTCTCTCGCTCTCTCTTTGGTCGTTGCTGGGCTTGTGTCTCGTGCCGCTGCCGCCATATTTGCATTTCGAATATATATTACGTAGTGAACTGTTGTCTCGCTCTAACTCGTGCATTTGGCCCAAGTTCTCAGTCCCGACACTACGTTATGTATGTATGGGTGTTTGGATCACTTGTATTTTATTTATTTAAATAACATTTTTTGCGCGTAGTTCAAGTGCAAAAGTAAAAAAAAAAATGTAATAAATTACAATTAATGAATCTACACGTACTGCTTGAGATTGAATGAAACTGTTGTATATACAAGACCTACATATTTATTTTCCTACCAAATTTTGCGAATAAGCGACGGAAACTGTTGTTGACCTTTGTTGATAAACATATTTTGCAACGTTATAATATTTTCTCTGTCCCCCGAGCATGAAATTCGATTAAATTCCTGGCGTAAAGTTAAATTATCTGTTAGACCCAGTAAATTGTCAAAATTATTATTATTTTTCCTATGCTGGCCCCTGCTCGCCTCTTGGGGCGCCAATAGTGATAAAATGCATGCCATTGCTGTTCCAGTACGACAGCTTCTCTTCTTCTTCTAGCTCGACGTCATCGTGTTTGCCTTGAAAACATATTCACACACACACGCACATGCACGAGAATATATATGTGTGTATGTGTGTGTGGTGTGTTGTATGGCGCGGTCCGTTACATACACAAATGCAAACACGAAGCACAAAGAACGTGCGCTCGTGTGCCGATGCGAAACACGAAGTGCGAGCCGAGAGCTACGTTCGCGCTACGTTGCTGCTGGTGTTGTTGTTGTGTGCTACGTAAAATTTTGTTGAAAACTCAAAGTCGTCTACTGTACTACATAATTACAACAGCGCAGCGGACATCAGCACGTTTGCTGTCCGTGTACGCCAGTATATGTATGTTTGTGTGTTCCTGTGTGTGTGTGTGTGTTGTATGTGTGCTGCCAGTTAATGTTTTGTTTTGTTGTGAGAATGAGCAAGAGAGCGAAAAGCGACTAGCAGCAGAGAGACTGAAAATGAGAAAGAGAGTAGAAGCTTACCCGTCTGCTGCTGCAATTGGCGTTGGCGTATGTTTTTTTCGTTTTTTGTTTTCGAAATAAATACAAATAATTGCGCGTTATAAAAATATTCAATCCGCGCTCCCCACACTCGTAACGGCGACGTCATTTGTTGATTTATTGTTGTTGCTCTCGAACTTCGTCTGAGTTTAATTTCGCGTCATTGCATTTTGTATGTACAAATGTATAAATATATTTTAGCGGTCGGCAACAAACCGTAACCACAAATTTACAGTCAGCAGTCAAGAGTACGAAATACACATGCAGAGAGTCATGAATACAGTGGTTTAAATTTAATATTTTACGTGTGTGTGCTCTATATGTATATATGTGTGTGTAAAGATGTATGTATGTTTTGAGAAATATGACTTTCGGAGTGAAAGCAAAATCTGTGCAGCCTATTTGCCGGCCGGCATAAATATCATAAATTCAGGTTGAGCTTAGACTTGTGAATTTGAGTATATACATCTGGGCAAATATTTATGTGCAACATTCAAGCTTGTAATTAATGTTTTGCCTCATTGTTTACACTTTTGATGACATTTGTGTGAGCGCGAAACCACTGTGCAGCGATATTCTTAGTGAGAGAACAGCGCGTGGTGTGAAACTGATTATATGTATGTGTGCGTGTGTGTGTTTGTGTGTATGTGCATGTTGTTTGTGGCAGCCGTCAGAGCTATAGCGAGCCCATTGGATTTTTTCCGCTCACCAATATCGTCTGAATTAATGGCGAGGGTGTTAAAACCTAAAAAAAAAAATTGTATGCCCTTTTATTTTCATGCGCTTGTATTGATATAAATATATATATTTCCATCCATGAGTATGTATGTGTGTGTGTGAGAATCGCTTGTAATGTGCAACAACGGCAAACAAAGAGACTTTATTATGCATGAATCATGTTGCCAGCTACTGCTGGAACGGAACATAACCAAGTTAAGTTGGCGGTGTGGTGAATTTCTCCCATCAACACCCATACACAGCCGTTTGTATTCTGTGTATGTATTAGTTCGCGTTTTTTTTCAATTATTAAATTTACTCACATGGCTGTTGCACAGATCCCATAGCTGTTGAAAATCGCTTTGCTATTCCAGTAGAGAAATAATATTAGCAGTAGATGGTTTTTTAAAATGTATCTGAAACTATTGGTATTTTATTGTGCTGCTTAGCACCATTTTAAAGTAAGACCTGTGTGCAAACGGGACAGCTCTATGTGACCATATCGTGTCCCGTCTCTTTCCCTCCGGTGCTCTCGCTCTCTGGCATTTTCGAATTTCGAAAGTTGTCTCGCCGCTCTTTCGACTAGTGCTGTTTGCGCTGTTGCCGTGAGTGCCAAAACGGCGGCAAAGTAACTAACATACACACGCGCAAAGCACACATATACAGATACGAAAAAACAAAAAGAAAAATAAAGGCCAAGCCAAAGCGTAATAGAAAAAATCCAAAGAAGAAGCAACAGCAGCAGAAGCGGCAGCAGCTGCAGTCAACGTGCGCGCGTATGTGTGTGTGCGTGTGTATGTCAAAAGAAAAATTGTCAAAGAGTAAAAAAGCAAATTCAAAACACTTTGTCGTTTCTGTATTTATTTTATTTTGACTTAGCGCTTTGAGTGTTTGTTGCATTTCGCATTTGCCGAACGCGGGAGAATCATCGTCGTGTGTTGGTTGTGCTGTGTGAGTGAGTGTGTGTGTGCGTGTGCATTCGCGGTTGTATTTTGTTTATTTCAACTGTTTTTTATCGCATTGCATTTTATTGTTTATGTAACGAGACATTAAATGTTGTTTTCGCGCTCTGTATAACTGTAAACGCGCTCGCGCGCGCGTATGTATGTGTGGGTCTGTGTGTGTGAGTGTGCAGTGTAAAATTGTTTCGACAAACATTTAAAGTGAAATATGTTAAATCAGAACCAACTGGTCGTCAGTCGACCCGTCAAAAAAAAAAATAAAAATAATAATAATATGAACAAAAAATAATTTAGTTTGCAAGTTTGGTTTTGAGAGCAGTTTCAACTGCTGCGGTGAGGGACTATTCTGATTATCTATTTCGATCCGTAATTGATGAATTCTAATTCGCGAATATTTCATTTAAAGCCAGATTGTAAACATCTCTTGCTTGTTTCACTTGCAGTCTAACTAATTGGTAGAGCCACAACCCGACCAAGGCAAACCCACTGGAGTTATACAAAATAAATCAATATCAAGAACGTCAACATTGGATCTGCAACTAGGAAGCATTGGCCACCCAGAATGCCATCTGAACTGAACTCGTAGCAGCAGCAACATTAAACTGACATTTGGAGCAGCCGCGACACCGGCAACTGGTGGTAAATATAATATAGAGAGAAGCGAATATTGTTTTGCGCATTGCAACTAATCGAATCTTTTACTCCTAGTTGATAACAATTTGCTGAGCATGCAACGGAAACAAAAGCCAACAGCAGCCGTCGAAGAAGCAGCAGAAGCCGCAGCAGCAGCAGCAATAGCAGTCGAAAGAGTAAAGCGAGAGACCTGCAGCAAGTGCAGCAGGACCAGCAAGAGTAGCAGTAGCAATAGCTGGAGGAGCAGACGCAGCAATAGAGGAAACACCTGTATTTCTCGACCACTGGATCATCATTGGCTGCTCTGAGCAGCGGGGCGGACAAAGGAGGACGCGTAAGCAGGACGAGACGGCCCCGGGCGTGTGTGCTGCGGTTGTGGTGTGTGTGCGTCGGCCGTCTCAGTCAACAACAACTCGAGGAGCAACTAAAGCAGCAGCAGCAGCACCCGCAACAGCAACATAATTCGCTGATTGGATCTAATTAGCTGTAACAACAGACAAGAATAACATTATAAAAAGTTATATATATATTAATATATATATACATAGAGAGAGAGAACAATGTCATCCAACGAACCACCGCCACGATATGAGCCCGTTGTGGAGCCCATTAATGGGATTGTACAGCCGCCGGTTGTGCCGCCGCAGGACCGACCGGGACGGAATACAAATCAATTGCAATATTTGATTAAAACAGTGATGAAGGTCATCTGGAAGCATCACTTCTCGTGGCCCTTTCAACAGCCGGTCGATGCCAAGAAACTGAACCTGCCCGATTATCACAAGATAATCAAACAGCCAATGGACATGGGTACGATCAAGAAGCGCTTGGAGAACAACTACTACTGGTCGGCGAAGGAGGCCATTAACGACTTCAACACCATGTTCACCAACTGCTATGTGTACAATAAGCCCGGCGAGGATGTCGTTGTGATGGCCCAGACTCTGGAGAAGGTCTTTCTGCAGAAGATCGAATCGATGCCCAAGGAGGAGCTCGAGCTGGAGCCCGTCACAGCGAAGGGTGGCAAGAAGAAACAGCGCGCACCGGCCGCACCGAAGGCCAACAGCAATGCCGCTGTCCATTCGTCTGGCGGCGCCAACAGCAGTGTCAGCGCAGCCTCTGTCCCCAGCACGCCGGCGCCGGCGGCCGCGAAGGCGTCGCAGTCCGCACAGCACACGCCAATAGCTGGTCTGCAGCAGCCGACTGCGGCGAATGTGGCGACACCGACGTCAGCGGCGGCAGCAGCGGCGGCCATTCAAGCAGCAGCTGTCGCGGCCGCAGCAGCAGCAGCCAACGCCCGACCTGTCTCCGCCATGGGCGGCACGGTTTCATCGACGGCCGGAGGCGTTACACCGTCCATACCACCGATAAGCACAATGCCACCGCATACGGTTCCAGGCAGCACGAATACAACGACGACTGCGGCGATGGCAGCGGCCGCGGCTGCAGCAGCGGGGGCGGGGCCGGGTGCAACGAATGCAGCCGTGCTGAACGCGGCCATGGCCAGCCTACTGAATCCTGCGCAAAGCGGCGGCGGCAACAGCTACGGAGCCGCCGGCCAACAGACATCGCTCAATAACAGCTCCCTGCTCGACGGCAATGCGGCGGCAACGGCAGCGGCCGTCGCCCAAGCGCAGGCGGCAGCAGCGGCTGCCGTGGCAGCCCTGGATGGAGCCAGCGGCGTGACAATACCAACGGCGGCCGTCAATGCGGTCAATGCGGTGCAAGCATTTGTGAACAGTGCGGCGGGTGTGGGCGTGGTGGACGCCGTCATACCGCCGCAGCAGCCGGCCAAGATGAAGAAGGGCGTCAAGCGGAAGGCCGACACGACGACGCCGACGGCGAACGCCTTCGAATCGCCTTATGCCCAAATGGACGCCAAGGCGGCCAAAATAGCGACGCGGCGGGAATCGAATCGTCAGGTAATTGGCAAAAAGGTAAGAGGCAATGGACAGACGTTCAACACTTCATCAATCGGGTGTATGTGTGTGTGAGGGAAAGGGGGAGTGTGTGTGTGTGATAGTTCAGGATATATACATTAATGTAGAATATTCATATGTAAAATGAGTATTGTCAGGAGATCATATAACCAATGTCAATGAATGTCTCTTAAATCTAATTTAGTTTACCTTGAGATCAGCTTAAATAACTATATATATATCCGTTAAGTGTGTGCCGCCGCCCGCTCCGCCTCTATAATGTATATATAATTGGACTTTCTGCAGATTTAGATTTAATCAAAACTCATAGGTGTGAATTTGCTGTGACTGAATTTGAAATGTGAGAGCAAGAAGAGTTTGAAAGGAATATCGAAGCGAAGCGTTTGAAGAAGACGAGAGATGTGATCTAAAATTTATATTGAATTTATTTTTCTTTTAAATCATGGGCAAGTTATGTAGATCTTAGCTATAGTTTATCTCACACTTTATTTAAGAACACAAAAGAACACAAGCACACACAAATACAAACACCCACACCCACACCCACACACACACATGTATATATATATATATATTATATATATGTATATACAACACAACAGCCGAAGATATATATCCACAGTTCATACATATTAAACGCTGCCTTTGCCTTTTACACTTATGATTTGAGATCATCGAACTGCGTATTAGAGCTGAAGATCACTAACAATCGATATCGATCAGTATTTGCAAATATATATATTGATAAAGAGAGCGAGCACAAGTCTATCGATGCTCCACGGTAGTAGCCAGTCGTTATCGATGCTGCTTTTCGGCTCTAAATATGTGCATCATACATAATGTATATTGTATTACGAATATAAATATATTCTTTTTTGTCTATATATATACATCTATATATATAACATATATAGATATATGTGTATATATATATATGTATATATATACCAATCGATAAACCATTTTTTGAATGCTCTAACCCATTGCCTTTTCTCTTGTTTTCTTCTTTTTCTCTCCATTCTTTTTCTTTCCATTCGTTCCAATCATCGTTATCTCGTTACTGTCATTGCGCACACACAACACGCACGAATCGAACACTCGAAATGCGCTCAATTTGAAAACCAACCAAAGGATCTTACATTCCAGGGCTCGGGCTATCCAATGTCACCATTGGGTGTCGCTGGTGTGCCTGGTCTGGTTGCCGGCGGCGCCATCGGCGGCGTTGCGGGGACCAAATCGAAGGAGAAGCTATCGGACGCATTGAAGTCGTGCAACGAGATACTCAAGGAGCTGTTCTCCAAGAAGCACTCGGGGTACGCCTGGCCCTTCTACAAGCCCGTCGATGCCGAGCTGTTGGGCCTGCACGACTATCACGACATCATCAAGAAGCCCATGGATCTGGGCACCGTCAAGCGTAAAATGGACAATCGCGAATATAAGAGCGCGCCGGAGTTTGCGGCCGATGTGCGATTAATATTCACCAATTGCTACAAATACAATCCGCCAGATCATGACGTGGTGGCGATGGGACGCAAGCTGCAGGACGTCTTCGAGATGCGCTATGCGAATATACCCGATGAGCCCGTGGCGAATGCGGCGCACCATCATCACGGCTACTCGAGCACGTCCAAGCACGATGGCACTGACACGTCGAGTGAGGAGACCAGCGAGACGGAAAACGAATCGAATTCGGATGAGGAGCGCAGCGCCAAGCTGAAAATGCTCGAGTCGAAGCTGCTGGGCCTGCAGGAGGAGATACGTAAGCTGGTGGAGGAGGCGTCCGCCAAGAAGAAGGCCAAGAAAAAACTCAAGGAGAAGAAGAAGACGCTGAGCCAGGGCAACGCCAGCGCCGCCGGAGCCGGCAGTGCTGCTGCTGGCGGAGGCGGCGCCGGCGGTGGCCATCATCAGCATGCGGCCAGCGCCAGCAATGCCAGCCATGGCGGCGTAACACTGCCCGCCAATGTGGCTGCACTGAATGCTGGCGGTGCGGCGAGCGCCAATTTGTCGGCGCTGCTCAACAGCTCGCTGGTGGGTGCTGGCGGCGTGGGCGTGGCTGGCGGTGTGCCCGGCGCGCCAACGCTGCAGCATGTCCACGACATGGCCATGGCGATGAGCCAGCTGACGGGCGGCGGTGCCGCTGGCGGAGCGGGCTATGCGGCCGGCGTCAACTCGGCAGGCGTGGCAGCCGGCGGTGGCAAGGCGCCGGCCGGTGCCTTAGCGGGCGCATTGGCAGCCGGAGCGGCTGCCGGTGCCGGCGGTGCTGGCGGCGGCGGCAGCGGTGGGGGTAAAGGTGCTAAGGTCAAGGGACAGCGCGGCGGCAAGGGCGGCGCAGGCGTTGCGGCCGGCAATGCAGCGAGCAATGCGGCTGCTGGTGCAGCCGGCGTTGGGGCAGGTGGCGCGTCTGGTGGCGGCAACAGCGCAGGCGCCGGCGGCGGCGGTGGCAGCGGCGCCAGCAACGCGAAACGCACCAAGGGCAGCAGCAATGCCAGCGCTGGAGCTGGCGCTGGTGCCGGTGGTGCCAGCGGCGGCGCCGGTGCACGCGGCAGCAGCAAAAAGAAGCCCAGCCAGGTGATGAACTTCGATTCCGAGGAGGAGGACACCGCCAAGCCCATGTCCTACGACGAGAAGCGACAACTCTCCCTAGACATTAACAAGCTGCCAGGTGAGGCGCTAGCAAAACGCAGAAGATATGTATATAGGTGATCAAACAGGCATAATAATATGGCGATGGAAATAGATATCATATCATATAGATGTGATCAAGTAGGCATAGCAAAATGGAGATGGCAATAATATATGATATGACTATATGGAAATGATTACATTGTAATGTAATGACATTAGATCCGTCAAGATAAATATATATATTATGGAAGTTAGATTGTTGAGAAAGAAGAACTAAATGTGATAATTGATGCTGAATAAAAGATATATGAGCTATAGAAATATAGATAGAAATAGGAGACGCAGCAGAAATATATGTGATCAAGTAGGCATAGCAAAATAGAGATGGCAATTAAATATGATATGACTACATGGAAATGATTACATTGTAGTGTAATGACATTAGATCCGTCAAGTAGGCATAGAGATGGAAATAAAGTAGCTGTTAAGTGATTAAATATTATATGACTATAGGGAATTCGATTACATTACATTAGATCAAGATTCAAGATAGATAGATCTATTATGGAAGTGAGATTGTTGAGGAAGAACTAAATGTGATAATTGATGCTGAATAAGTGATATATGAACTATAGAAATATGGATAGAAATAGGAGACGCAGCAGAAATATATGTGAATCAAGTAGGCATAGCAAAATGGTGATGGCAATTAAATATATGACTATATCGAAATGATTACATTGTAATGTAATGACATTAGATCTGTCAAGATAAATATATATATTATGGAAGTAAGATTGTTGAGGAAGAACTAAATGTGATAATTGATGCTGAATAAGTGATATATGAACTATAGAAATAGGAGACGCAGCAGAAATATATGTGAATCAAGTAGGCATAGCAAAATGGTGATGGCAATTAAATATATGACTATATCGAAATGATTACATTGTAATGTAATGACATTAGATCCGTCAAGATAAATATATATATTATGGAAGCTAGATTGTTGAAGAGCTAAATGATGAATGATAATTGATGTTGAATAAGTGATATGAGCTATAGAAAGATAGATAGAAGTAGTAGAAGTAGAAGTAGCAGAAATATATGTGAATCAAGTAGGCATAGCAAAATGGAGGTGGCAATTAAATATATGACTATATCGAAATGATTACATTGTAATGTAATGACATTAGATCTGTCAAGATAAATATATATATTATGGAAGCTAGATTGTTGAGGAAGAAGAGCTAAATGTGATGTGTAACTGATGCTGAATAAGTGATATATGAGCTATAGAAATATAGCTAGAAGTAATAGAAGCAGCAGAAATGTTATCCATGATCCTTAAATATAGAAACTAAAACATTGTAAATATATATAATTTACTGTGTGTCTATAGAGAAGAAGAGCTAAGAGTGATAATTGATGCTGAATAAGTGATATATGAGCTATAGAAATATAGATAGAAAAAGTAGAAGCAGCAGAAATATATGTGATCAAGTAGGCATAGTAAAATGGAGATGAAACTAAAGTAGATATCAAGTGATTATATATGATATGACTTTATCGAAGTCAATTACATTACATTGACATTAGATCCGTCAAGATAGATAGATATATTATGGAAGTGATATATGAACTATAGAAATATAGATAGAAATAGGAGACGCAGCAGAAATATATGTGAATCAAGTAGGCATAGCAAAATAGAGATGGCAATTAAATATGATATGACTACATGGAAATGATTACATTGTAGTGTAATGACATTAGATCCGTCAAGTAGGCATAGAGATGGAAATAAAGTAGCTGTTAAGTGATTAAATATTATATGACTATAGGGAATTCGATTACATTACATTAGATCAAGATTCAAGATAGATAGATCTATTATGGAAGTGAGATTGTTGAGGAAGAACTAAATGTGATAATTGATGCTGAATAAGTGATATATGAACTATAGAAATATGGATAGAAATAGGAGACGCAGTAGAAATGTATGTGAATCAAGTAGGCATAGCAAAATGGAGATGGCAATTAAATATGATATGACATATGGAAATGATTACATTGTAATGTAATGACATTAGATTTGTCAAGATAGATAGATATATTATGGAAGTTAGATTGTTGAGGAAGAAAAACTAAGAGTGATAATTGATGCTGAATAAGTGATGTATGAGCTATAGAAATAGTAGACGCAGTAGAAATGTATGTGAATCAAATAGGCATAGCAAAATGGAGATGGCAATTAAATATATGACTATATCGAAATGATTACATTGTAATGTAATGACATTAGATCCGTCAAGATAAATATATATATTATGGAAGCTAGATTGTTGAGGAAGAAGAGCTAAATGTGATGTGTAATTGATGCTGAATAAGTGATAT
This sequence comes from Drosophila pegasa, assembly GCA_035046225.1. Classification (NCBI taxonomy): domain Eukaryota; kingdom Metazoa; phylum Arthropoda; class Insecta; order Diptera; family Drosophilidae; genus Drosophila; species Drosophila pegasa. Next base: position 43,065 of record JAWNOD010000352.1, read on the forward strand.
ATGAGCTATAGAAATATAGCTAAAAGTAGTAAAAGCATCAGAAATGTTATCCATGATCCTTAAATATAGAAACTAAAACATTGTAAATATATATAATTTGCTGTGTGTCTAGAGAGAAGGAATTCTAGTTATGGTTCTAGTGCTGTTAATCTATATACCTCTATGCCTATAGAAGTATAGAGGTACCTATAGAGATATAGAGGTATATAGATAAACAGTACTAGAATAGAAGATAGATAGATAGATCTAAAGAGAAGAACGATCCAAATGAAAAGTCTTTGAAGGAAGAAAGATGTTATCTTGAATTACTTTAACATCACATTGAGTTACTTTTAGAATAGTCGCCTGATTATGCACATGTTTGATCGATATATACACTAGATCTGTATCTCTCTGAAATGGAGTATAATTATTTTAATCATGCTTATCTCTTTCACCCTCTTGTGCTAGGCGACAAACTCGGACGTGTGGTACATATTATACAAAATCGTGAGCCATCGCTGCGCGACTCGAATCCGGATGAGATTGAGATCGATTTCGAGACGCTGAAGCCGTCGACGCTGCGCGAGCTAGAAAGCTATGTGGCGTCGTGTTTGCGCAAAAAAACACGTAAGCCATATTGTAAGTTTGTAACTAAACCGAGACCACAAACAACATGAACAAGAACAACAACAAGAACAACAACAGTAGCAACAACAACCAGAACAACAACAGCAAGAACAACAACAAAAACAACAACAGCATCAACATAAACCAGAATAAGAGTGAAGAAATTCATTCCTAATTCTATTTGTGAAATGAACATAATTCAGATTCATATTGTTGGATGTCGTGTTGCGTTTTGCTGTTTGTATTTGATATTTTTGTTTTGTCAAAATTGTTATTCTACAACATTCCAACCATATATTAGCTGTAAACGATGAAGAACTATTCCAAATTCAAGACAAAGACAAGCAACGACGAACCAATAAGCGCACAATTTATTGTATCTGTGCAAATTAATCTAGTGGTCACATGTTTAGTTAGCTAAACTCTCAAAAGAACAAAAAAAAAAGAAAAAAAAAAGAAAAAAAAAAAGAAATCCCCCCTCCCCCCATAGACATATCCCAAGTTTCCAACTTTTTTCCTACTTTCCCGCTCATAACTTAAAAATTAATCAAGTAATTTGGGCTCTTCGGACTTGCCGAAGCTGAAATATCCTTGCAAATGAGAATACTTTGTGTAGAAATTAAAAGATTTGTTAAGAGTTGAGATGTAGCTATATATCAGATATTGTAACGCTTGTAGTTAAAAACTATGTCGTAGAGTAGCCTGATTGATTGTATATTATAGCTTGCATACGAGAATATGCTTAGGTCTTTAAAGTAAAGAGTTGAACGACAACAATTGAAGCCTTAAGTTTCTCAAAGTCATCTTTATATATATGTTTTTCTCGATGTAATCTTGTAACTTACCAAATTTGATATATATATGTGTTTAGATTAGTAGATCCTCTCCTAGTTCGAAGTACATTTGCAAGGTTATTTAATAGAGCACACCAAATGTGAAGTGAATGTTTCCAGTGTAGAGCAACACAATCTATCAAAAGCATTTTATTAACACTGCATGCATTATCTTGCATTATCTATCGTCTCGTGTCTGTTGGCCAACTGGTTGAGTGTGTGTATAGTTAGTTGGGTAGTTGATGAAAGAAGGAAACACTCTAAAGCATGCCTCAAATGTCTTTCAATTTTGTACATTTCGATAAATTTGTTTGTTCTATCCCCACTCACCTCTGTCTGTCATATCTGTTTCCCCTCTATCTCTCCATATTTATATATATCGCTTACTGTCTCACATCACTAACCGCCTTGAGTCAGTGTTGAGCTGTCAAACGTTTGACATCTTTGCTAAAGAAAAACTCGGACTTTTCTTCTTACAGATAAAAAGCCTTCCGGGAAATCAAAGGACGAGCAAATGGCCGAAAAGAAACAAGAACTGGAGAAACGCTTACAGGACGTGACGGGCCAGCTGGGCGCTAGCAAGAAAACAGCCAAGAAAGGTAAAGAATATTTTATAATTGACCTGAAACCTGAAGAAAGTGTACTAAAGTCTTTGATTTCAACTTGACTTCTTGCAGATGAGACAACGTCAAGCAAAGTCGAGGCTGTGCAGCCAGCGAATCCCGTGTCCTCTAGTTCAAGTTCCAGCGATTCATCGTCCTCGAGTTCGAGTGATAGCAGTTCGAGTGACTCGAGCGACAGTGAAGCAGGTTAGGACGCGTTTTGTTTGTTTGTTTGTTTTTTTTTTTTTTCATATAAGACCCCCAAACGTCTATATATATATATATATACATATATATATATATAAATATAAATATAAATATAAATATATGTGTATATATATATATGTATCTATATATATATACATCTACATATATATATGTGTATATATATAAATATATCTGAAATAAAATGTTATAAGATTGAACAACAAGAAAACTAGAGGAAAGAAAAAAGCGAAACTCACTGAAGAAATACACACACACACAGACACACACAACAACAATATAAAACAAACACACATACACACACACACATTCATCGAGACACACAACAATAACACAACAGCAAGAAATGCATTATCATATATATTTACAAAAAAAAAGCAGAAGAGTAAATTTTTTTTACATTAATATTATTTTTATTATTATTATGTTTATTATTATATTGAATTTAATTATGATTACATTTTACAAATTAAGCTGAAACGCGTTAGTCGAAAGAAAATATTTTTATTATGGAAAGAAATCAGTTTTAAGTCCAAAGTTCTCTGTAAGCCAAGCTCGCTATAAAAACATAAACAAAACAGAAAACAGTACGAAACGTAACGGAACAAAGTGGAATGGCACACACACATGCACACGAACACACACACACACACACACATACATATATACATATGTGTCGAACAGAAATTAGCTTAAAGATGAGAGTGTGTAATCAGTAAAGACTAAGAGAGGGCGTCGGGTGGGAGGAGAGGTGGGCGCGAGGGGAGCTATGGGGAAAGTGTTATAGCTGTAGGCTTTATAATTACTATCTATATGAATATATATATATAATGATCAGGAGAATTGTAATGTAATGAGAAATCGTGTACGAATTGAACAGAGTTTAAAGCTTAGTAACTTTTGGCTTAATTAAATTTCGCACTAGGCATATAATACATAGGCATATGTATAAAGTTAGAGACATATATATATATACATATATATATATATATATATATATGCATATATATATACAAGTTTTTATTTTAGTTGATAATTTTGTGCTAAGGTCTAGTTAAAGGAGCAGAAAAACAAGATTAATACAAAGTTGAGCGTGTAAAATGGATGAGACAGAGACAGAGATAGAGATAGATATAGAGAGCGAGCGAGAGCGGGCGTGTGAGCGAGCAAGCAAGCTAGTTAGTGAGTGAGCGCTGCACTAGATGGCGCTAATATATGTGCAGTGTTGTTTTGTTGTTTTTCTTTTAACTAATTGCGCGTGTGTGTGTGCATGTGTGCATGCATGTGTGTGCATGTGTGCTTGTGTGTGTGCGTGCTTAGCCAACACGTCACACTCCTCTCAGCTGCCACTGTCTGTCTAGCCAGTCATTAGAGAAAAAGAGAAAACAAAAACAAAATCAATTTTTTTTTTAAATGCCCAGAACAAAGTTCACGATAAAGTGCAATATGCGTTTACTTAAATGTACATGCATGTATATATGCATATGCATATATATGTGTGTGTCAGTATATATCGGTATATGAATTTGAACGCTAAGTATATATATATATAAATTTTTTTTTTTGCAAGCCTCAAATATCAAGTAAATTTAGTTAAACATGCTGAGCCATGCAATTTGTCAAACAAATTGTAATTAAACAATTTTTTTTAAAATTTTTTTTTCGTTTTTAATTTTGATTGAGTTGCGGCTAGGTCAGCACTGTGGCAGCGCGAAATTACGAAATTCCTGGCTAAAATATTTTGGTTGCAACATTTTAATTTATTTTAACTAGCAAAGAAGAAAACCTTAAGACACACACACACATACATACACACACACTTGCATACACACACCTGCATACCCACACACACACACACACATACATAGACATACAGACACATACACAGACACAATGACATAAACACTGACATACAATCACATATAACTGCGAAATGATATATTATCTATCGAAATATATACATGTGTATATATATACATATGTATATATATGTGTGTATATATATATACAATTTAGGTCTAGTTATACGTATATATATATAAACTATATTATATATGTATATGAATATAGATATTCTATTTAAGCATTTTTAGGTATTAAAAATTGTATTAAATGAAAAACAAAACAACAACAAAAACACAAAACTTGTTTATATAAATACACATTCATATGTATATATATATATATATATGTATCGGCAGACACACGCATATATGTACATACATATATGTATGTATGTATATATGTGTATATTTTTTTTGTGCTGTGTGTCTGAATATACAGCAACTATATATATATATATATTTGTCTAATTTGTATATATATACATATATGATTCAACAAACAACCAAGAAAGTTTAACAAGTTTATCGTAATGCGAAGAAATGAAAAGAAAGAAGAAGAAGCTTACGTATGCAAGCTCTAATTATTTTTAAGTCTTTTGAAAAAAACAAAAACAAAACTGAAAAGAAAAAAAAAAACAAAAACAAAACAAAAAACATTATAAAAAGCAACATTATGATTACCAATATTATTATTATGATTATTATGAGAATATGCTGAAAAAATCGTGAAGCAATTGTGTATTGGGGGCAGCCAATCTGAAAAAGAAAGTAATGAAAAAGAGAACCAACCACTCAACCAACCAACCAACCAACCAATCAACCAACCAAGCAATCAATCAATCAATTTACCAACTCAAAAAAAAAAAAAAGAAAAAACAGAAAGAAAAGAAAAAACTCATCAAAAACTTAACAAAAAATAAAAAATAAGAAAAATTGAAAGATTAGCGTCAATCTATATATATATATCTATATATATATGTCTATATGTATAACAACGAGAACACAAGATTGAGAGAAAGCATCAAATAGAACCTCACAATATGAATGCATGAATAGAAACTATGAACGTACTCTCTATATATATAGAGTATATATATATATTTGATCCTTTTGATACCATCAGTAGTGCATAGTTCTTTCAAGCACGCACACACACGCCCACATAAACCCACACACACACATACTACATAGACACATAGACATACACTTAACTGCAATCATTGCTAATTTCTAATACTTTCCAGAACTTATGTCCCTAATATATATATATATATCTATGTATGTGAATACGATCGCGCTTATCTCACTACTATGTATTTCCACTCATATTTAATCTTGAAAGTCAATTGTGATTTGTGGCTATGCTAGTATGTTGACATATATCAATCAATCAATCAATCGATCAATCAATCACATTCTTAGGCGCAGCACATTTTAACTAGTTATTCCCTATTCGTTTGTTAGTTCGTATTGTAATCCTGTGTAGCATAGTCTTCTCATCATCAATCAATCAATCGATCGATCAATCAGGTTCCATCATTGTCTCCACTAGTTCTACATTTTTATTATATATATATAGTTGTGGTTCCACACCTCTCTTTTACTCATATTTGTTGATGTATTCTGTTAGTCTCTCTCTCTTTCTCTCTCTCGGACTCTCTTGTATATCCTATAAGTTATGCTCTTTAGTCCAGTTATGTAAATTGCATACATTTTTTAACTATAATTATTTGTAATTTTGTTATTTATTATTTTCGTCGTTTTTTTTAAATTTTTTTTATTGTGTCCAAATAATATTGTGAACAAATAAACACAGAAATAGCATGGAATTTGTAGATGCTCTCAGTTGCCTATTGCCGCGCTCCTCTCACACATACATCTCTCTCTCTCTAGCAAGCGTTGTGCAACACTGCGCATAGTTTCGAGTTCCTGCCAGCCAGGTTTCTGTCATCCAGTGGGTTGCATTGGCGCGCAGGCGTTGTTTCATAGCAGCCAGCCTCTCACAAGCGTCGCAAAACTGTTGCCTACTTTATTGGGCGCTCTCCCTTCCACACACACACACCTACACACTCGCCATACGGACAGACATTAGGGAGTGAATGCATATGTATGTGCATACAGATTTATATGTATATATGAATACAGTTTCGATATGTTATAAACATGTATATTTATATATATATATATACATTTCATAACTCTTTAAAGAGAACAGCAACAAAGAAACCCAACGTAGTAATAGAAAATTATATGAAACACTGATAAAATGCAAAACACAAAACACACACACACACCCACACACACACACTTACACACACACAATTCATATGTGCATTATTTAAACAATAGAAAATAAAAAATAAGAAAAATAAGCAAAAAAAATATACAAAAAAAAAAATGAAATGAAAAACAATTGAAATTGAAATTGATATTAAAATACACTTGCAGACAATGTGTAAAATAAGAAAGTATGATAAAAAAAAACAAACAAAAAGAGAATGAAGAAGAGAATAACAAAAGTCAACCAACAACACCAATTATCAACGATTAGCAAATACGTATATTAATAATATTTAAAACAAATTGTAAGAAAATACAGTGAGAATTAGCTCGAGTGTTTGAGTGGACAGAGGGGGGCAGGCGGGGAGGGGAGGGGCTAAGAGGGTGCGAGGGCGAGGGTGTTATTTAAGTAGTTAGCTAGAAACAAAATTAACTAAAACTAAATGATACAAATAATTAACCACAACAACAATACACAAATACACACACACACATACAAATACACACACACACAACAACACACACACACGCCTACGTTAAATCTGGGTTTAAGTGTTATGTACTCAATACACAAATTGATTTCATATTTTGGCTCAGACGCAGGAATGGGCAGGGGAAACGAAATGGAAATGGAAATGGAATAAAACAATATGAAAACAAAAAAAAACACAATTTTGTTGTATGTTAATTGTCGAACGACACCTTTTTTACCGTTATGTAATTAATTTCTTTTTTAACCGATGAACGCTTCCAATTTGAAATATAACTGAAAAACTACTTCCACAAAAGCAACGTAAATGAAGCAAGCACAAATACACACACACAGAGACAAATATACACAAACACACACACTCACACATATAAATAGTTAAAGAATAAGAAGCAGAAGAAGTTAATACTTAAACAATTAGTAGACTTAGCAGCATGACGAGGCGAGAGCTGAAACGATCTACTTATGTACTTTATATGTGTATATACAGAAAACAAGCAATAAATTTTATAAAACAACAACTATAACAACAAGAACAACAACAACAAAGAGAAGAGAAGAGAACACCAAGTCGAGGAAGCTAACAACTTTCCGGAACCAAAATTAAAGCTAAAACTAAAACTAAAAGAAAAGAAACACAAATCTACAGACCGCACAGACAGACTGCAAAAAACAAACAAATATATATATATATATAACTATGTGTATATATATCTGAATAAAAATGAGAAAACAAAAGAATGATGAAAAACCAGAGATCAAGTTCGAGCCATGGAGTTTGTTTTTGGACTCCATGCAGCGTGTGTGTGTATATACACATAAATACATATATACATATACATATACATATATATATGTGTGTATATATATAGCTTAGGTATGTACATACATACATATTAGAGAAGGTTTAATGAAAACAAATAATTGAATGTATTTTGAAATCGCATTTTATTATTTATTTTTCGGCTGTCGGCTTTCCCCTTTACACATTGTTTGCACGTTTTTTCAAAAAAAAAATATATAAATAAAAAAAAGAAAAAAAAACTGAAGAGTAAAAGAAGTAAAAAAAAAAAAAAAACAAGAAAAAAAGAGCAAAATGAAAAAGCAAAAATATATAGAAATGAATTAAAACGTAAACAACAAATTGCATTAAATAAATTTAAATATATAACAAATTTTAATATTACAAATAAAAATAAACAGCAGCAAAGCAGAAAACAACAACAATAATAATAATAATATAAATGCATAAAAAAAAAGAAAAGAAAACATGTTTCAACATTATTTCAAACACTAAAACAACAAAGTTAAAAATAATTTATAAATATATATATATATGTATATATATATTATTATTATTTTTTTGAGCGTGTGCTTTGTATTTTGCTAGTAGGACAACACACACACACACACATACACACCCATACACATACATGCACAAAAACTAAACACACACACACACAAATCAAATCAAATAAAACATTTTTTATGCCCTTAAGATATATATATTTTTTTTTTGAAATTGCTGTTACTCAAAAAAAGAAATTTATTAATTAATTGATTAATTAATAATAATTGTAATAATTAATTCCAAAAATGCCGAAAAAATGCGCAAACAAATTAAACAATTTTTTTTTGTAATTTATGTTAGTTTGGTTTTGCCTCTAAAAAAACTCTTAGCTGCCTATGTAACAAAAAAAATTGTTTTTTAGCAGAAGATGACTAAAAACAACAAAACACACGCAGAGAGCGAGACAGAGAGAGCGCGAGAGAGCAAGACAGAGAGAGAGAGATAGAAAGCTTACACACACACACACACACTCATGTAAACACGCTCAAAGTCTTGTAAAAAATAAAAAAAGATCGTAAAAATATTTAAAAAAAAATAATGCATTTTTGGTTTCAACAACAAATAGCAAGGAAGTCACACATACAGACAAACAGACACACAGACACACATGTAAAGCCAAATTATATAAAAAAGATATATATAATAAAATAAAATAAAAGCAATGCAAATAACATAGTAAAAATCTTAGCTAAAGGCGACGCAAGGCATGAAAGTTAGGGCAGGAAAACTTAAAAGGAAAAAAGCAAAGCAGAAGACGAAGAGGAATGAGGAGGACAAACAACAAACGCACATATATACACACACACACACACACATATACAGACACACACACACTTAGCATAAAGACGCATTATAAATTATTTGAAAATTTAACAAAACACACACACACACATTATACCTATATCTAAAAATATTTATAGTAAAAATAATATTTAATATTAAAAATCAGCTGCTAAGAAAAAAAAAGAATAAAAAAAATTTGAAAAAAAACAAAACAATTAATAATATGTTTAAGACGAAACGAATGAAAGAAATAAGCAAAAACAACAACAACAAAATGCAGCGCAACAACAAAAACTAAAGAAAAGGCAATGAATACAACAACAACAACAACAACAAAGAAAAATGTTTATTAAAAAGAAACAAAAAAAATTAACAACTGTGTTTCAGCATTCTTCCAATAGAAGATTTTGAGTTCCATTTCTGTTTGTTTTCGGTCCACAACAAAAAAAAAACGATAAAAAAACAATGAAAAAATCAAATAATATACTCTATAAAAAGAAGAAGACATAAGATAATAATATATATATATATAAGATATATATATATATATATAAAGTGAAGGTTGGTTGATGAGATGATTCGCTCTTGTGCTGGCTTTGGTTGCGTTCCTCTTTGCCGTGGCAGCTTTTCTTACTTACAGAGTTTAGGATTATCAGAGAGAGAGACAGAGAGTGAGAGAGTGAGAGGGAGTGGGCGGAGAGGTAGGCAGGCAGTAAGACAAAAAGAGAGAGACAGAGAGTGAGAGAGAAGAGTGTATGTGTGCGCCCCTCTACCTCCCCAGCTCCCCCTGCTCGCGCCCCCAAACGGTTACAACAATTGCTTCACATTGGTTTCAGCGTTCTCCACAATTGTATCGAGGTATTTTTATTACACACAAAACATGCACACACTATATACCTATTAATCTATATATATCTATATATATATATATATATAATGTATATATATAGATATCTGTATATAAGTTCACATTAAATTTAATTCTAATTCCAATTCAAATTTAATTAATATTTTCCCACGTAGCTCTTTCATTTAGTTTCCTATCCCTAAACTCACATTTTATTTTCTGTGCTCGCCAACCCAAAAAGTTAACTCATTTTCAAGATTATTATTCAACTTACTTTAATTTGTGCTTTAATAATATGATAATATGAAGAATATCGTAAAATTCCAGGCGACGCCGACGACCGGCCACCGCGCAAGAAAAAGTCGCGTGACTCGAACGGAAGCAATGTAAGTAACTGCATCAATTAATACATATATATATATAGACTTGAGTACTTGGGTAAGGAATGAAACGGTGACAATCTGACGGGTGGACATCTTTCTGTCGCAAGTTAGAAGTCTTTGACTCGACTTGAGTTTGACTATTTGACTGTTTGATTGGCATAGCTTCAATAGCTGATATGATGTATCTAACATGAATTAACATTTCCTAATAATACACCCAATGTAAATATCCCATAGTGAACTGTGTATATGTTGTGCTATGAGGGTTTAGACAGACTTTCCTTTATTACTTTTTTATATCGAGCTATTAGTTTAAAATTTACTAATATTATGAGCATTATCAAATAACTCCTACATCGTAGCACTTGAGTTCTTAACACCTCGAAAGTCTTTTGCCATTAACGTCACTTGATATACATCTTTAAAAAGATATAGAACTTGATATAGCTTTAAAAAAATTTATTTATTAGGAATCATTGAATGGGAAGCTTTTTCAAGATTTTTTTATTTACTTCACGTGTTAATTTTTTATTTGATTTTTGGGGAAAACTAACTTTTTTCATTAACTTCATTTATTGCTGTGTTATTTAACTTTTTTATTTGATTTTTATTTTAATTTTTATACTCTGAACCCATTGAAAATGGGGATACAAGGTATAATGGGCTAATTAAAATGTATGTAACAGGCAGAAGGAGGCGTGGCAGACCTCATTAAGTATAAATATTCGTGATCAGGATGACAAGCGAAGTCAATTTAGCCATGTACGTCTGATTTTCCGATCTGCATCGATCTCAGAACATATAGGACTAGAGAGTTCACTTTTTTTTTTTGTAGGTTCCTATGGTTTAGCCCTGTCCATCCGCACTGTTTGAAGGCGCCGATCTTAGAATATATAAGAGCTAGAGACTTCACATTTTTTTTGTAGGTTCCTATATACAGCGCGCAGATCTAGTTTGCTTCAAATGATATTCTCGTTTATTTGTTATCAATTAAAAACATGAACTAAATTCAGTTATAAAATTGTATCTCGTAAAAAGCTAACCGTCACTTAATTTTTTATTTTCTTTATATATATTTTACGCAATTTTGAATTTTGTTATATTTTGGATACCGGCTCCAAATTTCACTAATTCCTTAAAATTGAAATTCAGCAAATATAGCCCCCATGTGAACGAGTTTGCATTTTTATCAGACTGACAAAAAATATTTCCATAGAATATGTAGATCATATCCCCACAAATTTCATTGAAATCCGTTAAGTAGTAGCAAAGCACGCATTGCAAATTCCGTTTGAGTTCCGTTTAAATTGTGAGCTGCTACTTTAGCTTAGATTTGCAACTTGTTTTTTAAGCAATATAGTGGCGTCGTCGGTAAAGGCGGCGCACGCGGAGCGAGAAGTTTTGAGTTCAATTCCAATTTCACAAACATGAAGTGGCGTTGTTGGTAGAGATGATGCGCGACGCGTAACTGGAATAGGTTCAAGTCTGCTAATGTCAACAAAAACACAGATTCGACGAGGTTCAGGGTATCTCCTAGTTGGTCACGCCCGACTAGAGATTTTTTTTAACTTGTTTTATTTGATTTTTGAATAATTTTTTATATGATTTATTTATTTAATTTCTTTTTAATGATCTTTTTTATTAACTTCAATTGTAAATTTTTTATTTGACTTAATTTTCTTTTTTTATTTAATTTTTTATTAAATTTTTTTTTTAAATTATATTTTGTTTCAATTTTTATTTACTTCATTTGTTGCATTTTTATATTTTTTTAAAATCTAATTAAATTAAATCTTAAAAAAAAATTTTTTTTATTTATTTGTTTGATATTGTATTAATTAGTCTATTCTTTTATTTGTTGTCTCAGACTGCATGACTAATGAGTGGGCCTCTATCTTAAATCTAGATCTTATTACTAACTCTATCCTATTCCGTAGCGGGTATACGTAGTCTTCTCACTCCCGCGACTATGGCCTTGTAGCTGCTGGGTTTGCTGATATGAATAGTTTGTTGGAGGCTCTCTCAGCATCCAATCCGGGTTGATTTTACACTTGGTCCTCACCTGGCTTAACTCCGCTTGAAAAGTTAGCCTCGATCTAGAGTGACTCCAAGGTGCCTAGCTCTTATGGGGGGCATGCCATGCCATGGCCATCTCCCATTGTCTCCTTGTCGCATTTCATATATTGGTCAATTTCTTCAGCTTAATCATTGTTCCGTCCATCTCTCTCTCTCTCTCTCTCTCGCTCTCGCTCTGTGTGTTTCGTTCGTCACTTCGCTTGGCGCAGGTAAATAATAATCCCAGCCTGGGCAGCAGTCTGCTCAGCAATCTGCCAACGGCGCAACAGCAGCAGCAGCAGCAGATGCAGATGCAGCTGGACCAAGTGGACCACATGCTGTCCACCATGCAGTCGGCCAACACGCCCACGGCACAAATGAGTAAGTAGCGACGTCCTCACTCCCCCCGCTCCACCGTGGCTAACTTGACTAAACTGTGTTCTCTCGCCTCGTTCTCTCATCCGCCTCTCATTTGTGTGCGTGCGTCCAGCTAACTTCTTGAGCGGTGCCAATCCGATGGCCGCAGCGGCCATGCTGAACAACAACAACAAGACGGCGCCGGGCGGAGGCGGCGGCGGTGGCGGCTTCGATGCCGCCAACATGCTGCACGCCTCTGGCCACCACAAGAACGGACTGGCGGCCATGAATGCGGCGGCGGCTGCTGCTGCTGCCGCGACTGCGGCTGCGGCGGGCAATCGAATACCGCCGCACGGCTATGGCGGGGCAGCGGCAGCAGGCGCGGCGGCACAGGCGGCGGGCAGCGTGGGCGGCATCCGGATTGCTAGCAATCTGCACAAGCAGCCCGAGATGAGCGAGCATCATGCGGCGCTGACGGCGGCGCTCGCTTCCACCGGCAACAATAACAACAACAACAACAATAACAGCAACAACAACAATAACAACAGCAGCAGCAACAGCAACAACAACAATGCGGGCCTGGGCGTGACCGACAGCCTGTCGAGCGCCTCGCTGGCCGCTGGCCTTAAGCAGATACCGCAATTCGATGATCCCGTGGAGCAGTCGCTGGCCTCCTTGGAGTTCAGCGCCTCCACCACGGGCAAGTCGTCGCTGACGGATAACTTTTTAATGGCCCACCAGGCGCACCTGATGCAGCAGCCCGGCGGCAACCAGCAGCAGCAGACGCAGCAGCAACAGTTCGCCCTGCAGCAGCAGCAGCAGCAACAGCAGCAACAACAGCAGCAGCAACAGCAAATGGACTTCATGACCGAGCTGCTGACGAAGAGCGTGGAGAACGTGGCTGGGATGAACGGCAACCACTTGCTGAACAACAGCATCTTCAACCTGGACATGGCAACAGCCGCCTACCAGCAGAAGCAGCCGCACGGCCACCAGACGCAGCAGCAACAGCAGCAGCAGCAACAGCAGCAGGCGCACAACAACGGCTACAACGTGGCCGACTTCAGTGGGATGCCGGGCTTCGATAACCTCAATATGACCTCGTCCAGTTTGATGGACCATGTGATGCCCATGGCGGCCATGATGATGGGCAATGCGGGTGGCAAGCTCAAGGATGGTGACCAGCAGCAGCAGCAACAGCAGCAGCAACAACAACAGCAGCAGCAGCAGCTGCAACAGCAATTGCAGCAACAGCAGCTGCAACAACAATTGCAACAGCAACATCAGCAACAGCAGCAGCAACATCATCATCAACAGCAGCAGCAGCAACACCATCATCAGCAGCAGCTGGCACAGCAGCAGGCCGGCAATCAGGCGGCCAACAAAATGCTAATCATACCGAAGCCCATCGAGTCGATGATGCCCAGCCCGCCCGACAAGCAACAGTTGCAGCAGCAGCAGCAGCAACAACAGCAGCAAGGGCACCACCAAAAGGTGCTGCCACCACAGCAATCGCCCTCCGATCTGAAGATGCACGGCGTCGGCGCGCACAGCGGCTTCCAGGTGTTCAAGACTGTTGAGCAGAATCTGAAGAACGCCAGCTCGTGGTCGTCGCTGGCCTCGGCCAGCTCGCCGCAGAACACGGCGACCACGTCGAGCAAGCCCAAGCCGGCCATGGACTCGTTCCAGCAATTCCGCAACAAAGCCAAAGAACGCGATCGCCTCAAGCTGCTCGAAGCGGCCGAGAAGGAGAAGAAGCACCAGAAGGAGGCCGCCGAGAAGGAGCAGCAGCAGCAGCGCAAGCACCACAAGTCCTCCTCGTCCTCGTCGGCGGCGCAGGCTGCGGCCGCTGCAGCTGCGGCGGCCTCCGCGGCGTCGGCGACACAGGCGGCTGCGGCGGCAGCGGCTGCTGCGCTCGCCATCGTCGCCGTTAATCCGACCAGTGCCGGCGGCGGCAACAGTAGCAGCAGCAACAACAACAATAACAGCGGCAGCAACAGCAACAACAACGGCGGCAACAACAACGCCGGCAGCTCGGGCGCCCAGAGCGGATCGCAGAGCAGCGGCGAGCGCGATCGGGGCAGCAGCAGCGCCACCGATGCGTCGCGCATCGGCAGCAGCAGCGGCGGCAACAACAGCAGCAACTCGGCCAACAGCAACGGCCCTGGCAGCGCCGGCAGCGGCAGCGGCGGTGCGGCTGGCGGTGGCGCCAACAGCGGCGGCAGCGCCAGCGGCGGACACCTGGCCAACGCCGGAAGCAATAGCAACAGCGGCGGCGGCGGCGGCATCGGCAGCGGTGCGGCCAGCAGCAACAGCAACAGCAGCCTGGGCGGCAACATCGGCACCGGCTCGAGCAGCCAGGGCGGTGGCAACAGCAGCAGCGCAGGCGGTGGCGCTGGCGGCGGCGGTGGCGGCGTTGGTGGTGGCAGTGCAGCCAGCGGCAGCAACGGCAGCAATGTGGGCATTGGTGGCGGCGCCTCCATTGGTGGCTCCGCCTCGGGCAATGGCCACCAGGCCGCCAGCAATGCCCAGGCCCAGCATGCGGCAGCGGCGGCTGCAGCTGCAGCGGCAGCGGCACAGGCGACCGCAGCGGTCTCCGCCTCGGTGCTGGCTGCCTCGCCCCTGGGTGCCATGGAGAGTGGACGGTTAGTGGACGCGAAGCCTCAGTCGCCCATGCAACTAGCTAATCTTGTGCTTCCATCTCTTCTCATTTCCCTCTTTGTAGTAAAAGCGTGCACGACGCCCAGCCGCAGATATCGCGCATGGACGACATAAAGGCGTCGCCGGGCCAGAATTCGCCGGCGCAGCAGTCTCCGCAGGACCGTGCGGCAGCCAAGCGTGCGGAGCAGCGGCGCGCCGAGCAGGAGAGGCGCCGACGCGAGGCGGTAAATAGACGAATGGCAAAGCAGCTGAGCGTTTGGTGTGGCAGCTGAAGGGATAGCGAATGCAGCACCATGCGCTCTAAGCTACAAATCCAATTGGACTACAATTTTAATTATGTATTTTTCTATTATGCAGATGGCTGGACAGATTGATATGAACATGCAGAGCGATCTCATGGCTGCGTTTGAGGAGACGCTGTAGGCAACGGCCGCGACGGCTGCGTCGTCCAACAGCAGAAGCCACAGCAAGTCGCACGGCGGTGCCCACAAGGTGCACTCGCACCACAGGCGGCGATCGCATCACCATCACCACAGGAAGCATCGCGACTAGAGCTGCCAGCAGCAGCAGCAGCAGCAAAATATACAGACAACAACAACAATAATAATAGTGACAACACACGACAGAATAGATAAGAGGACAAGAAGAGGAGAAGCGTTGACAACAGCAAGGCTAAGCTGGCAACAACAACAACAACAACATAAATCAATAAGAATGCATCTATATATATGTATATATATATATATATTGGACGAGCAACAACAACACAACATCGACAATGTTCTAATTGTTAAACATAAGCAATGTTCGAAGTAATTATAATTACGTTACCAACTACAATTACATACATAACGACTACTACTAATGTACATATGTATGTGTGTCTCTAAAGTGTATGAATTGTTTCAGACACACACGCACACACAACACACACACAGACAACAACAAGAATACACTAACAAAAAAAGGCATATTTCCTTTGGTTATAAACAAACACAAAACACAAAAAAAACATACAAAAAAAAAAAACAAAATAAGTAAATAAAAGTTTCTTTTTTTTAACAATATTATTAATATAATATTACTATTATTATTATTATTCTAATTATTATTATTATTATTATTGATATATGCATTGTAATATTTGATTATCTGTAGGCGCTAAGGTTCTAAATTCTATACGTTTAAGAGCAATTATTTTTTTTTGATACTTGTTAACTAATTTAAACTTTTAAGTGCATAAACAAGGAGAAGGCGAAGACGAGCATCCACTTAGACTTAAACTTTATATTTTAGTTACTTGCACACACACACACATACCCAAACACACACACACATAATAGAGAATTAAAAAGGGGCAAGAAAAAGAAAAAGATTTGTTGACAACATGTAATTGATATATGAATATATATATATATATATTGCAACACACACACACACACGCATATGCATAGGTAAATACACAAACAACTTATATACTATATATGCATACATATATACATATATATATATATATAAATATATAATTAGATTTAAGTGCAAAATTAGTTTTTAAGTAGCAACGAAATTTTTTATGTAACAGAAGAAAACAAAAAAAGAAAACATAATTCGTAAATTGACACGCAATGTGTGTTCGTGTGTGTGTGTGTGTGCATTAAAGTTAGAGCAACCTAGAGTTAGAGAAACAACAACAAACACATAAGCTGAAACATCACACAAGTGCAAGACGAAACACATAAAATTGTATAGCAACTAGCATAAAGAAACACAAACACACTCACACACACACAATTTTACTTTTAAAGCCCGCCCACACCCACGCCCACGCCCGCCCCCTCTCCCTAAACAAAATGTGTAATGTACAAAATATACAAATCGAATCTGCCTTGGGTTCGTGACAAATGTCTTTCATGTCAAATCAGATAGCAATTCCTTGAGAGCCTTAGATAAATGTTAACTGTTTTTTGCCACGGCAAGTGCATGAGATCGTATATAGATTATATATATGATTTTACTTTTGTTTTGTACTCGTAAAAGCCGAACACACTGAGACACACATACATGCACATATAGCTTATATAGCATATATATATACATATAGCTGCCATAGAAATATTATTGATGGTTGAGCTGTGGAGTTTGTGTTCTGTCTGACAACTGACAACTGACGACATCGTGAGCTGAGGCAAGATATACACACATAGTATATATATATACACATATATTTTTCTACACTTGCAATTGGGCTCCAGACACGAGATGTAGCTTAGCAATAAAGTCTCTGATTCCATTTTTTGAAACTTTATATTGTACTCTTCCATGAAGCTCTTCAGTTATGCGACTGTGCGCCGCCAGTCCATAAGCCGACCAAATTAGCCTGAGACTCCATACGCTCCATCTCTCTCTCTTTCTCTCTGTCTCACTCTCTCACTAACCAGTGTGGCTTAAAGACGTTCGCGTTCAGCAATAACAAACTGAAACAGTTAATGAAATGCAATGAAAAGTAAATAGAATATGTATGTGCACACGAATGTAGTAACAATTTGCATATTGTCGTAACTTAGTTCTAGTGTTGTCTAACGTTATAATATACACCTATTTTTTTGTCCTCGAGTGTGCTGCACCCAATCCACTCTGCCTGCAGGCATGTGCATCTGTTTTGTATATACATACATATAAGGCGGAAAGTAAATATATAAATACAAAGTGTGTGTGTGTGTGAGTGTGTGTGTGTGAGAGTGTGTGTGTGTGAGCGTTCTTTTACGTAAAACAACTTCTTAAACTAAACACAGACAGATGTATACAAGTGCCCCCACTTTACACTCCTCCCCCCACACTATACTTATGTTGTTATGTTACCCAACATCTGCCACGCCCCCTCTCTCCATGCACCCCTTTGAAAAAATGTCACTTATAATTGTGTAAATTAGCTTTTTTTTAACTATATATATATACATATATTTCTATATATATATATATAATTTTTTTTTCTATAATTAATTTTAGCATTTAACGAAGAATGAAAGAAAAATATCAATAAAAAATATATATGCATATATATATTTATATATATACATATATAAAAACAAAAATAAAGATACAACAATTAAAAAAAGAAATAAATGCAAAAAGTTTTCCTTACTATTCGCATTCCCGAAATACACGAATAATTACACTACTATTTGAACAGCCCTCTCTGCCACGCCCCACAGCCCCAAAAGAAAAACAATATGAAACTGTAGCCTTAAACCAGGCGCTGGCATTTTAGCAAATAATTGTTGTCGACACTTTGTTAACTAAATTGAGGGAGAAGCGCGAAGAAACTTGTAAAATATTTCAAATGTAAAATATATAAAAAGAAAAAAAGATGATGAAATATAAAACAAATACAAATACAAATACGAGAGATTAGTTTAGTAAACGTCTTAGCCTTATGCGATACTTAAAAGCAAACAACAACAACAACAACAAGAATAATACTAATATTAAAAGCTAAACGGAACCACAACATACTAAAATGTAAACTTACTAAGAACTAAACTACAACTAAAACTAAACTAAAAAGAAAAGAAAAACAAAAAAAGAGAAGAGAAATGGTGAGGAAGAAGCGAAAGTGAAGCTGTTGTTCATTTAACCCTAATCGGGGACGTAGTAGTAGAACTTAATGATATAATTCGAGAAGCAACATAGCTGAATAAAACGAAACAAACATTAACAATTTTTAGTAAGCCTACAATTAATGAATGAATTAACAATTAAATAATATGCATACATACATATGTATGTGTATAAATATATGTATATGCATATATACATGTATGTGTATATATATATACATATATCTATGCACATATATATATGTATTACCTTTAATGCGTACACTTAGTATTAATGAAAAAAAAAACAAATAAAAACAAAAAACAAAGCAAAAACAAAAACGGGCCGACGAACGTTAAACAAAAAAAAAAAACAAACAAAACGAAGAAAAAACTTAAAACAAATACAAAAAAAATTGAAAATAAAAATTGATAAAAATATAAAAACTGTTTTTAGTTTTATATTCACCAGCTAAATGTCGAGCAGCAGCCAAACAAAAGTTGCTTGCTGCATAACAGCATCAGCGGCTTATGCACTTAATTAGCATACAAGTGCAACAGATGGCGCCACGCTAGCAAACGCGCAAAAAAGGCTAAATTTGACTGCATTTGGGAGTTTTATTCTTAATGTGCTATTCCGACATCTATTATCTATTAAAGTGGTCATAGCTTGGCATATATATTAGTGTTGACATATTAATATATACAGATATTATATATACGAGTCATTTGTTAAATCGCTGTCAAAATTGCTGCAGAAACTCACCTAAAAACTGTACTATTCACCCACTGTGGTGTTTATTGATTATGGTGTGTAAGTGGTGAACTGCTTGCAGAAACTCAACACAAGTAAAGCGTAAGCAAAATGCGTAAGATGCACTTGACCTGCTTGCACACTGACACAAGCTGATTGCTGCACATGTTGCACTGCAGCAATGTAACTGCAAACGCTAGATGGCGCCAACTGATCATGAAAACTTTAAACGTTTTTTTTTTAAATTTATTTTTTTAATTTATTTTATTTGCTTAGAGATATGAAAAAAAATGTTGCTTATAAAATATGCTTGTACTATACAATTTGATAATTAGTTATATTAATTAACTGGTGAGATTTTGCGCTAAAAGCCCTAGAACTTAGAGTACTTAAAATACTTGAACCGAAAAAAAATAATAAAGTACTTAGATATAAAGACCGCAGACTGTACGAAGTAGTAGACGTAGTGGCTGTCTGTGTGTGTGTGCGTGTGTGTGTGGCTTAGAAGAAACAGTATGAAAGTATTCACAGATAAGCTGCCCCTCCTGGAAAAAAAAAGTTATTTGTGCCCAAATCGAATTGTGGAGACCAAACGGAACTGAGACTCGAACGCGTTCAACGCAACAAGCTGCTGGCAATCGATTGACCTGTTATCGATAACGGCAATCGTTATCGCTGCGCCTAGACGGCCACCTTGGCGGTGAAGGCGGCCAGCTGCGCCTTCAGCGCGTCGATCTGGCACAACAGCTCGATGTTCTGGCGCTCCAGATAGGCCGCCCGGATGGCGATCTCGTCCTCCTTGATGCGACGACGGTCGCGCGACTTCTTGGCCGCGGCGTTGTTCTTGCGCCGGCGCTCGTAGTAGGCCGCATCCTTCACCTGGCTGCCGCTGCCCAGCGCTGAGCCCGCTGCGGCGGCGGCGGCGGCTGCTGCTGCTGCTCCGCCGGCGCCCGCGGCTGTGCCCGATAGCTTCTCGAAGTTGCCGGCGTGCGAGTCGCAGTCGCTGGACTCCTCGGCGGCGGCGCGGTCCTCGCTCTCGCTGTTGTTGTTGGAGCTGCTGCCCTCGTTGACGCTGCCGCTGCGCGAGTTGGTGCGCCGCATCTTCGGGTTGGTCACGGTGCGCGAGCCGCCGTTCGAGCTGCGTATCTGCTCCAGCACGCGCTTGCGGTACTCCGTGTAGCGCTCCACCCGCGGATTGTCGAGCAGCACGTCCGTGGCCGCGAAGTTGGCCGCAATCACGAGCGGATCGCGCGGAAAGGCCTTGAAGGGACGCGTATTCTTGCCTCCATCCACACCGCCGGCCATGGCGAGCGGTGCTGCGGTGCTGCTGGTGGGTGTCGTATGGGTGGTGCTGGCGGTGCTGCTGCTGCCATTCAGCTGGTGGCTCTCGCTGCTCGGTGCGGGCGGCGACTGGGGCGCCTCGAGCACATCGATCTGCATGGTGCTGGCATTGCTGGCCGGGCGCGGCGAGTGCTCCGCGGCGCTGGCCGAGACGACGGCAGCTGCTGCCGCTGCGGCCGAGGCGGCGGCAAAGGTCTGCAGCAGGCTGGCGGTGGACGACTTGGCTGCAGCTGCGCCGGCGCTCGGCTCCTGCTTGATGCTGCCGCCGTAGTAAAGTGCCGGATAGAGCGAAGCCAACTGCTGCTGCTGCTGCTGTTGCTGCTGCTGCTGCTGGGCGACTGCTGCCTGGGCGGAGTAGAGCAGATTGCTGGGAATCGCTGTGGGCGAGGCGGCGGGCGAGCCGCTGCCGTAGCTGTAGTTGGTCTGGTAGGGCGAGGGCGTCTTGCGCGGCGTCTCCACGCTGTCGCAGCGACGCGACAAGTCCAGCACCTCGGCGGCAGCAGCAATATTTTGCTGTTGCTGCTGCTGCTGCTGCTGCTGCTGGCTGAGCGCTGCGGCGGCGGCTGCGCTGCCCAGCAACTGTTGCTGATAGGCGTAGGCGGCATACAGATCCATTTTGGGCAGCGTCAAATGCTGCTGTTGTTGCTGCTGCTGCTGCTGCTGGTGGTGTTGTTGTTGCTGGTGGTGCAAGTGGTGCGACTGCTGCAATTGGCTGTGCGGCAGCTGATATTGCTGCAGATGATGCGGATGATGATGGTGATGCAGCAAAGGCTTGCGATCTGTACAAGAGAGAGAGAGAGGGGAAGAGAGTGTGTTAGAAATGTGGGCTGCACCTAGCTGGGTGTGGGCGTGGCTACACTTACCAGTCTTTAGATCAAAGAACTGCCCAGCCAAGAGTTTCTCGTGCATCAACATAATTGCTGCTATTCCAAAGAGTTGCTCAAAGTTGTTGGTGTGTGCGTGTGTGTAGCGGGTGTGTGTGTGCGTCGTCTATGTATGTCTGCACGCTGACGTTGTCGAACGTTAACTGATTTCGAAACGACATTCCGGCCGCCTTTTATACGCCGACGCAGCGGCCGTGCGATTCATTCATTTACCGTTGCACTCGCACTAAAATGGCGGCCGTAGCAAGGAGCCGGGGCTCGGGGCAGGTAGTCGCAGCGAAGGCAAAGGGGTGAGTCGCACACACACACTCACTCACTCCCTCACTCACTCACTCACTCACTCACTCACTCTCTCGCTCTCTCTCTCTCTCACTTACTCGCTCACTCTCTCTCTTTCGCTGCCTCAAAGGGTTTTACGAGGGTTGTTGAGGTTTGCCATCGCTTGACCCTTTATCCTCTTCGATTTCCACTGTTTTCCTCACATTTTCCCTCTCATATTCTGTTGCTTCTTCTTCCACAACTTTTTTTTTGCATTAGTTTTATGCAGTTTTCGCGAAAATTGTTTTTCTTTTCGGGGTTCCATTTGGCGTATTACAATTTCTTGCGAGTTACTTTTCTATTCTTAATTCATTTCGGGAAAATCTTTTTCGCTTTCTTTGGGTTTTTTGAATATATGATATATGGGCTGTATCACATAGGGTATATGATATGATATACGAAAATATTTATTAGGTTTCCACGGTTCAGTTTTTTAATGTTTCTAGAGTTGGGTTTTGCTGTGATTTCTATTTTAGGTTGAATACAAATTATTATGAGTGTTTGAAGTTCGAAGAGAATGTAACGCTATAACATATTTAGAATAACGTTTATATGTTTATCTATCTAGCTATCTAGCTCTCTATCTTATATCTATCTATCTAGCTATCTATATCTGTCTAGCTATCTATCTCTTTATCTATCTATCTATCTATCTATCTATCTATCTATCTATCTATCTATCTAGATATCAACCTATCTACCTATATATTATATTTATATGAGCAAAATACGAATAATTTGAAATGAAAGTCATATTTTGACATTAATATAATATAAATAAATATATGCAATATCTTTTATTTCGATTTGATGTAGAATTGCTCTATTAATTAAGTTTACTTCAGCTTTGAAAGCAAATAGCTAAGCTAAAATATAAGGTCGAGGTAGATATAGAGCTAAGTTCGTATAAGGAAGTTGGAAGCGGAAAACATATAGCAAAGGGAAAACTAAATATGGAATTTATCAGAGCAGAAAAATAATACAAATTTCTGAGTTCTAAAACTGTAAAAATTAGAGGATTACAAATAAAATGTATTAAATAATTTAGTGTGAGTAAAATGAACTTAAATTTGAATTAAATTAAATTGAATTCAAGCTGAATTTCTTTTAAAATTTTTGAAAGCTGAATTTCTTTTAAAATATTTGAATTTCCTTTAGAATATTTGAAAGTATTTTGAAATCAAAAATAATATAAACATGTATTGAAAATTAAATAAAAAAACAAGATGTCAAAAATATATATTGTAAAATTATATAATTTATAAATGATTTAGAGGCAATAAAAACTTAATTAAAGTTAACTTATTTCATTCAATTTATTTCATTTGAGTTGACGTTAAAGAAGAATGAGAACTGACTTAAACATTTCAATAAAATCAAATAAATAAAGACGGAATTCGATTTCTAATTTACATAAACCAAAAACGTAACATAATTTTCCATAATCTATCGCAATTTGGAGCAATAGCCAGATCTAAATCGAAGATTTTCCTAATTAAGTATTTGAGCATAAATATTTGAGGTAAATTGAGGCCAAGGCAGAGGCGATATTAGGAGCTGTTCTAGAAGCAATTACAGCCTAAGCCCATGTCGCAGCGGGCATTGGAAGTTGAAGAGCGAAAGAGTGTATGAGAGAGAGAGAGAGAGGAAGAGGGCGGAAGGTAGTTAGAGCTGGGATACTAAGGCCAAGGGTTACGAATAGTTAAATCCGTTTGTTTTGCGCTTTTGTCTGCGAAATCCTTTTGCTGACCAGCCCAGACTAGTGTGTGTGTGTGCGAGTGCCCGAGTGTGTGTGTGTGTGGGTGTGTGTTTGCAAATTTTATGCACATCTTACACAAATGATTGTGCGTGACAAATTATGAAAATTAGGCTGGCGAGCCGTTCGTCGTTCGCCGTTCGCCTTTCGGCCTCGCGCGTTAGCGCATCCTGCCTTAACCAGGCAATGGCAATGTCCCTGCTCGCTCGCCTGGCGGCAAAAAGCCTTCCTGGAAGCAGGCCAAGTCGCCAGCCAGCTCGCGCTAAGGCCAAGTCGAGCCTCACTTTTGGCCAATCACTCGAATTTTGATTCATGCCGACAGCAAGTGCCGCCGCCATTGTCCCAGCCACAGACGGACGAACGAACAGACGGACAGTCATATGTATCGATCCATCCATCCAGCCATATTTGCCCACTTGTCCCGGCACACCCTTTGCTCTCAGCCCTGAGCGTGGGATAGATAGCCTTTGTTTAACTTTACTTAACTGTTAGCCCCTCAACATTTGGAAAAATATACAAAGTCGCGACAAGCGGAAGTGCTCAGCCTCAGAATCAACCTCAGCCTCAAGTGTGTCAATAACAGCCCAAATATCCAAATCATATAACTCGCAAGGGTTTTTTAATAAAATGTTGGATGAGGTTAACTGACTTAAGCTAAGGCAGCAGAAATTGGCAATTATTACTTTTAGCTTTGTATTGAGTAAATGATTCTAGAAAATATTTAAAGAGTTTTGTTAACTTGGCTATGGACAAGTTGTATCGGAAGAACTTTTCATTCTTCCTTAGTGACCGCAAATTTCTTAAGAAGGAAGGAAGTTTTAAGAGGCTAAATGTTTTTGGGAATAAAGGTCATAAACCTAAAGTTGCGTTCTGTCTTTGATTAGGCCTCATTTGTAATACTTCTATAATAATAATAAGTTAAATAAGTTAATGTGTGAACTATGTCAAAGGATTGAAAGACTTTTATGTAGCACGCTTCCATAAGATTACTATAGGCATGGATTCACCTTCAAATCACTGTAATCAAAGATGACAAGGCTAATGATATTAGATTTGACCACATTATGTTATATCTCTGTATGATTGACTACCTATCTTCAGCCAAGAACAACTTGTATAGATGAGGCCTAGCCTAGTATGTGTAGGCCTCTTCTGTACTACTTCTAGTATAAAAGTCATTGTGATCAAGCATGACAAGGCCTATGATATTAGCTTTGACTACATTTAGTTATATCTTTTTGTGACTAGCAACCCATTTTTGGCCAACAACGACTCATATAGGTAAGGTCTAGCCCTTTTTATCGCCCCTATTTCTCCGTGAGTTCATTCATTTTGCTTCCCTGTACCGCTGTCAATCACCACTTGTTGGTTGTTTGATGTGCTGAGCTGTGACTCGGACATTCTAGATCTTTCACACTTGTTGATCGCAATTACTTGAGCGCCCTTTCAATTGAAACTCCCACAGAGCTGCCCCCAGCAAGCCAAGGAGAGTATCCAACATAAAAACTCCCTCAGCTCACATCTTAACTTTCCATCAATCAGCTGCTGTCCGGAATCTGGGCTCATTCACTTTTTAGTGGCCCAAATGAATGGGCCATGGTAGCGGAGACAATTGCCAAATAGTTTGCACATTTTGCCGCGTAATGATGTGTAAAAAACCGCGAGCTTATGCTAATCCAACGCTAATCCAACCGTAAAAATGGTGGATTAAACTAAAACGCAGCGCACCCACACCGATACACACCCACCCACACAGAGGGCTAGGGTAAAGAGCTCATTGAGTTGGTCCTTTACCTGCTGACCATAAAAAGTCGCGTCCGTTGCCAAAGAGTTGCAAATTTCGCCGTAAAAACCAGATTCAGCGAAAAAAAATATAACCGAGCCGCTACGCCGTAAAAAAGGAATGGCAGATGCCATAAAGCCAGAGACATAATTGAGCTGGTTGCCGTTCGGCTGGTCGCGGCAACAAAGATGCAATATTTGTGCAATCCTTTACCTTTCGTCCTTTCGCCCGTTCGCCCGCTCGTCCTTGAGCGTGTTTTTTATGCCAACTGCAGACAAAAAACACAAACGACCGGCCCAGGCTAGGCTAGGCCGTGCCCGGCCAGGTAGGGCGCTCCGAACGGGTTGCACTCCGGCGAGCGTTTTTATTGCATAATGAAAACACTTCGGCGAAAAATAAAAAACCTACAGGTCAAACATGATGGACGAGCTCTAGCTTTCTTTCTTTTATAGCCGCCATAGATAGATGTAGATGTAGATGGGTGTAGTGTCGCTGCGTTGGTTAGGACGGGTTGTAAAGTGCTGCCAAAGGGTTCGCGTTGCGGCCTCTCATTGTGAATGCGATTTTATTATAATTTCGACCAAAAAACAGCGCACACAAAGAAAATCAGCGACTAATTGACTAAAAGGGGTTTCTGGTTTTTAGGCTGAGTTCAGCTTCGCGGAATTCGGTTTAACTCCTTGGCATTGGCTCAGTAGTCTGTCAACTACTTATATATTTTTTATTATGGGCCAAGAGTCGATTTCGACTCATGTCACGGGCCTACCTGGCTCTAGAGCATATCAAATGAGAGCTGAAGAAGCGCAGCTAGTTGATGTAGAATCATAATAATAATAGCTTGGCTAGGAGAGGAAGAAGAGGAAATGGCATTAACTGAAAAAGTTACGAAACAAAGGACGTGGCTTAAAAATGATTTAAAAATCGTTGTCTTTAGCTGTATTTTGGTTCCATAAGCCCATCAAGCAATTCAGGTGAAGTGCACAGCTTGCACGGCTAATGAGGAAGTAGTTACACAGAGAGAGAGAGAGGGATGGGTGGTTGAGGATGCAATGCTATTAGCAATCTGTCTAGTGTCTAGGAAGTGAGCAAGGATTACACGTGTGCCGCTTCAAATGCCACAAAAGCGCACTGAAGTGTGTTGCTCTCTCTCTCTCCCTCTCTCTCTCTACACTCTCCCTCTCCCTCGCCCTCTTAGAGTTACTTGCAGCCGTTCACTTGTTGTTTGTTTTCATATGCAAAATGCACAAACAGCTAGACACTTGCAGCGAGATAATGGCCCAGAGCCGCATCGCAGATGGAGCGAGAGAGATACACACAAGGACGGACAGGGCTGGGATCGGACTCAGGTCGAGACACTTCCGTCGCGGAAGTACCGAAAAATGGCAAAGGCCCAAACAGAATGCCAAAGACTAAAAACAAAACAAAGCAAAGCAAAAAAAAAAATAAAAGACACAAGTTAAGTACGGTGCAGCGTTAGCTTCCGTATCCGTGCTCAAATCCTTTAGGTAATTGTTATCCTATACTTGAGACATTTGTTGCGGTCCCTGCGAGACTATTATCGTCTGCTCTGCATAATCCCATTCCATTGCCCCAAATGCTGCTCAATTATGGCATTTTTTAATTGAGAACAGACGAGCGAGAGTCGAGACTCTCGACTCGGACTCGACTCCCGACTCTCCGCTCATTCATGAACAGCCAGCGAAGCGCACCGATCCCTAATATGTATATACAGATAAGTCCCGTCTAATGGCCCAAGTATTGCATTACAATGCCAATTACTATGGTTTTGATTACTCCTTAAAGGACGTCATTTGCTGCTGCCTAGCCACAGACGCGCGACACTTCGACAACGAAGACAAATGCCCATATTTCGGGCCTAAGCCAGATGATCAGCCAGCCCATGGCTTAGCTCCGTCTTCGGTCACAAAATGCTATTCAAATCTGATATATTTCATTATACAAATTGATTTCTACTACGAGAACTAATTCATTTTCTATTAATTCTATACAGGAGAAATATATAGTTAATATAAGAACTCTGTCTATTTCATATGACTTAAGATCAATGCTGCTCATAGATAACATAGATATCTTCCTTAGATCTCTCTAAGAAACATTTTTTTGCCATATAGAACAATGATATAAGATCAACCGACTATCGATCGGTAAAGAATGATGATGGATGACGACGCGCCGTTGGCCACCCGGATGTATTGGTAGTGGAGTCAAATTGTTGTACAAGAGCCTGCATAGCCGGCGAGTGTTATTTAAATGGGCACGGCTAACTAGCTACTTCCTTACGCCAGGCGCATTGTAACTGTTGTTTGGCAACGGCAACGGCAACGCCCCAGGACCCGAGTCACAACGTGGGAGTAGCACTTTCCGTGTGCGTCAACGCCCATTCGCACAAAATTGTTGGAAATGATGGCCGGCACAATGGCCAGCCAAGAAATGCAACATTTCATGGTGCATCAGAGCCGAAGTCAGAGACAGACAAACGTCTGCGAACGGGTTCGAAGCGGCCTAGACGACGCACGCAGTGTGCGCTACACAACAATAGTGGGTAGTGCTGAAATTTTAGATAGATGTGGTGTGAAAAGTGAAGGTGAATGATGTAAAAACGTTTTGGAATGAGTAAGGAATCATAGACGAAAAATAAAAAAAAATAAAGATCTATAGTAATTACAGCTGACTTAAGGAGTCTTGAGACATTATTTATATTGTAGAGATATTTAAAAAATATATATGACCTTTTAGGTCTGACAGCCTTTACCAAAAAAATATAATATGAATTTACAAAAAAATACATTTAGTTTATACCAAAAATATCCCAGTATTTCCTAGAATCTCATAAATCATTTCAGTTAAAATGTCAGATAAATGTGAAGTCTACGATGTAAAAACATTTAGGAATATATAGCAAAGCATAAACGAAAATCTAGCATAAACATAAAAAGATATAAATTAATGGTATCAGACTTAAGAAGAGTTATTACCTTACTTAGTTTATACAATAATTTCCCAGAGCTTCCTTGCATTTCATAAGTAGAGGATGCATCTACATACATCATCTATTTCCAATAGAATTTCCTATATATACATTTTTATCTATATCCTTTATTTTCAACAGGTATTAGATCTATAATATTTTGATTATCTTTATAGCGCATAAGCTATAGTATAGTTATATATGCTTTAGATTTAGAGGATCTCGTCACATATTTATTCTCTCATACATAAGACTCCTCGGTCAACTGTACCCTTCATAGCTAACATCCACAAAGTGTAGGGTATTTTTGTTGGTTGGCTTTGTATGAGCAGCGTTAATTTTGCATGCATCATTCGTTTTGATGAACTGTCAACGTTTAGGGGCATTGTCTGTCGCCAAATGTGTGAGAACCGTGCCAGAGAGACAGAACAACCGAGTGAGCGAGAGAGAGAGAGAGAGGGTAGGAGAAGTGTGGGATCTAGCGAGTACAGTTATGAAGAGATGGTACAGCTATGTCTAATAACAATTGCAACTGTAACTTCAAATCAAATGTGAAATAGTTCTAATAACTCAGCACGGGATGGCGACAGAGACAGAGACAGATACAGGGAAGAGAGAAAGTGAGAGAGAGTCGGAGACAGACAGCATGTCAGTGTCAGATCTGTGCCCCGCACAACCAAACCCCGACCACGCTTAAGACCCTTTATGGTGTACCCTTTGCGAGGCTCCCTTTGTTCCCAGTTCACTTAATTTTATGCATTTTGCCGTTGATTAGCTGCCAGCAGCGATTGTCAGGCAGCCTAAACCGTTAGCTACACAACTGAGAGAGAGAGAGATGGAGATGGAGAGGGAGGGAGACTGCGTGAGTTAATCAAAGCGGGCCCACATAAGCCGCAGTTATGAAGTAGTTTGATGAAACGCACCAGGGCCTGCTCTCGGACAATCTATCAGGCGGTTCCGCAAAACCTTTAACACCTTTCTCCGCGTTTTGTTTTTGGGCGCATTGTTGTCAGCGCAAAGCCGCCTACAAAACCCCGTTAGAGAAAGGAGTAGGAGGGCCGAGCAGTCCACATATGTCTCAACGTGGAGAGCGCATGGTGAGTGCCTTTTTGTTGGCCCAGACAATTGCTGTCAAAATGAGAGACCAAGAGAATGGGCGAGAGAAAGCGAGAGAAAGCGAGATAGAGAGAGTCCTTTGGTAATTGTGTCAATTGTCAATTCGCACGATCTTCGTCTCGGACGGGATCTATTCTTGCAAAGCGGAAGCGCACGATAGAATCAAGTGAGGCTGAGCGCTAAGGCCGGGTTTTACCGTTCCGCATAACTCTTTTTGGCCATTTGGCTGACTCTTGGCCAGCAGCGTAATATGAGCATTTAACCCTCTGAAGCCGGTTTGGCCCTAACTTCTTTGCCCTCCTTTGTTCCACGAGTTCCGAGTTCCCAGTTCCGTTCACAGCCTTTTTTTTCACATGAATCTAAAAACGGGACTCGCAAATCCATCAGATTAAGTGCTCCTTAAGCGATTTAAGCCTTTTGTCACTCGAGTTTTGTAGGTGGCAAAATGTGCGTCAGTATCAACAACTGTTGTGCATTGTTCGTTCCCAAAAATTCTTGGCAAAAATTATGGAAAAAATATCATCTGATCATATTTTACAGTCACTCTCCTCCTATCGCTGTCCCGCTCTCGCTCTGGCTCTCTCCTTGCTTCCCTCTTCGTGGAAGTCCAGTGCAAATATTTGGCCAAAGTCTTAGCCTCGAACCCACACACACTCAGCTCGAGGTGCGACTTTCGACTGTGCCAAGTTAATCTCGCATAATATTGCGTGAAGATGCCGCGTAATCTGCTCACAAGTGCAGCGATCCCTGTTGAGCCACCGTTGCAGCCAGATCCGAATCCAATGCCAGGCTTTGTCTAAGTCCCCGACTTAACCGTCTTTTTAAGTCCACGGACGACTTAGACTTTCAAAATGGTCGCCTGACTTTCGTGTCACAAAGCCAACGCACGGATTGCGTCTGTAATGCAGTCTTAGATAAACAAACGTCTATGTGTATGTCTATGTTGTGCAACAGGCTTTGCGCTAGTGTTAGTGAGCTTTGGATAAGGCGACAAGGATAGGACGTGCGAAAGCACACATCTCTTGCATGAGGCGTTTGCATGTGAAAGCTTTAGGAGTGTCTCAATTCAGAATAATAAAGAGAGAGAGAGACTGAGAAAGAGAGATAAAAGAAAAGATATAGAGAAAAGAGAGAGAGATAAAATATAGAACAGAAGAGACAGAAGAGAAGGGAGAAAAAATAAGGACTCTTTTCTTCTGTCAGAGAGAAATAGATAAGAAACAGAGAGAGGAAAGAAGGGAGAAGAACGAATAGAGAAAGAGGATAGGATAGGATAGGATAGATAGGAAGGAAGAACGGAAGGTAGGAATATAAAGGGGTAAACAGATGGGAAGGGAAAAGAGATAAGTAGAGAGAGAGAGAGAAAGAGAGAGAGAGAAAGAGAGAGAGAGAGCGAGAGAGAGAAAAAATTGGGAGAATAGAGAAAGACAAAGACGATAATAATATGGAAGACAGATAGATAAAATAACTGAGAGAAAGAGATGGGGATTCCCATTAAAGTGGAAGAGAGGGAGGGAGAAATAGATAGAGAGAGAGAGAGAGAGAGAGAAAGAGTAAGAGAGAGACAGAAAGGAAAAGAGAGGGAGAGTATAGAGAATAATGAGAGAGGGAGAGAATATTTTGTTCTTACAAAACTTATATTAAAATCACTAAAAGCCTGCAGGAAATGGGCTTGATCGTATGAGAATAGCATAGAGAGGCGATACTTGTATGCTCATTCAATATGCAGCTGTAAGCAGCAATCCAATATGTAATTATACTGCAAATATATTTAAAAACTTCAATTCTAAGCTAAGAATGTGTAAATGAACAACCTGATTTGGTTTAGTTGTCTGAGCCATCGAATTCGTTTTCCCCTTTAATATATACAGTGCATGAACACGCATGCATAGCTGCTTGTTGCAACCATTTGCTCCGATGTCTTTATATGTTCGATTCCAGTTCGATTGAGCTGCGCCATGTTGTGGCACATTGAGCAATGGAGTCGGCGGTTGTTGCGCCATTTTACGTTGCATTCGATTGAGTCGATCGCAAATGGAATATCGTACGCAATTCGACGAAATTGTTGGCTCAGCCAATCAGAGCGGTTGCAGCCCGATAGAGGAAGAAACAGTGGCAGCCACAGCAGCGGCAGAACAACCACCGTCGAGAGCAGCAGCACCACTTTAACTTCATTTTGTGCAAAAATCGAAACGAGTTTCGGCAGCAGCCGCTGAAACTTCATTAAAGATAAGAATAAACGGACGGAGGGACAGACAGACTGACGGACGGACGGACGTACAGCCGGATGGACGCTTGGCTTAGAGAAAATGTGACAGCTGTGCCAGCTGACCCTCAGTGTGGGCGTCTCGCCTGTCCCCTTTCCCTATCCCTGTCTCTGTCTGTCTGTCTCATCTGCCATCCACTCACTCGCTCTTCCT
Source organism: Drosophila pegasa (assembly GCA_035046225.1). Lineage (NCBI taxonomy): Eukaryota > Metazoa > Arthropoda > Insecta > Diptera > Drosophilidae > Drosophila > Drosophila pegasa. The sequence continues at coordinate 75,342 of JAWNOD010000352.1, forward strand.
CCCTGACTAGCCGAATGGGGCTCACATTTAATAAATAAATAGACAGCGACAACGCATGGCATTTTCATTATTAGAGAGAAGGAGACTCCGAACCCGAACCCGACCCCGACCCAGATTCAGATCCAGACTCAGATCCACATTCGTTGGACAGAAAGGGTTGCGACTGTTCTGGCTGTTGCTTAATGATAACAAACCGGATGGTCGTGTCATGATTGGGAAGGGGCTCGGCTGCTGCTGCTGTCGAGGAGACCCTCTCCCCTCTCTCGCGCAATGCTGACCGCTGTTTTGGTCACTTTTGGCAATTTCCCAACAATTGTTGTCAATTCCCAGCCGCAACCCCTTTATGCATTAAGCCCGCAGCATGCTGTCCATGTGGCTGTGGGTGTGGGTGGTTAGGGCCAGTTACCACTGTAGTGGGCTATCTGTGGCGTGGAGAGTAAGATTTTGCGGTTGACCTTTTGTTTTGTCCGGATGGACACTGCCTGGGCATTCATCAATTTGACGCGTTGACACATTTATAGCGCAGACATCCCGTTGAATTAGTTTGTCCAAAATTGGGTTGCCCCACCCACCCAGCAGTCGAGCAATCCCCAAGACCACAATTACGACCAGAGCCAGAGGTTGAGCCGATCGATTTCATGCGCAGACATGTCTGCAGCTGGACCCAAATAGGAGCTGATTAGACAGAGGATGGAGCTGGCACAGGAATAGAACACTTGGCATTTGTAACAGATTTCATATAAGAGACTAATAGAATCCATCTTAATTTGAGGATGCCCTACTTTTTATGGACTTCACTCAAGGGAAATTGGCATTCATGATAGAATGTTTTTCTGTAAATGTATGTAACAGGCAGAAGGCGGCGGGTCAGAATTCATAAACTGTTTCTGATCAGGATGACAAGATGAGCCCATCTAGCCCATCTGTCTGCCCGACCTACTGGAATTACAAAAACAAAAGCTATTTATCTATTAATCCAACTAATTTTAAATAGAAAGCCCACAATTCAGCTCAAATTACGCCTTAAGTTGCGAAGCAAATGTGTGTTCATATGTATTGTTTGTTGTGCTATGTGCCTATAAAAAAGCGTGGAATGATTAGAGTTCGCGGTATGTCGTAGTCGCGCACTCCCCATTGGAGCACTCCAGTTAATCTTCAATGAATATTCGGCTCAGCTCGTCGCACGAATCAAGAATGTGAGTCGATATTATACTATATACCATGCTACAATATACTATATTATATACTTTACTGTATATAACTATATGTGCTCCCAAGCCTCCTTTTCTCTTTTTTCACTCCACTTTTCAATGACTTCTGGTATAAATATTCATGTAAATCCTTTAAAAAGGAACTTTATAACTTAAACTTTCCTTAGTCTCTTTTAAATGATTAATCGAATATTCGAGGTAAAGGTATTTCCATCAAAATTATTTCTATCTATTTATAATGCCTTAAAGTATTTGAATAAGACGTATAATATGTATAAATAAGTATATTGTAAAAATAGTGAAATCACCTCCACTATTTCGACAAAATACTTCTAGAAAGAAAATATATCTAAACTGCCTCAGAAATGCTCAATGGATGGAAAAGAGGTACCGTGATTCACAAGCCCTTTGGCAATTGAATCCGTTGAGACATACTGAAATTCGCACGCAAACAATTGCAGTTGCTGCCATTGATAGCAAACGGAGATACGGCACACAAATAGAAATTCGAAATATCTTGAGAAATATTTGTCAATAAGCTAGAAATTCGAGCACGGTTTTTTCCCTTTTCTTTCATTTTTTTCTCTTTTTTGTATCGGGCAAATATTATAAGATAATCGATGGCGGGTCAAACCATAATATTGTGGCCAAGCAAGTGGAATTGATGCGGTTGGACGGACGTTGAGTTCCTTTTGGCCGGACCTGGGCCCGCACTTCCTGCCATTTGGGCCCTTCTCTGCATTTCATTCACTTATCTGGCTGTCATTATCGAGAGCAAAGGCATTCGTTGTTTGCCAAACAGCGCACTGAGGCGTATCAGCTGCTCGACAAGACCAAGGAGAAGACAGCGAGGCAGAGAAAGAGTTTCGATTTGGTCCATTCAAGATGAGCTGAGCTGGTCTAGGCAAATGGTGGACCAGCCATCGGACAATTAGCATCTGGGTTTTCCAGCAAATTATGCGACAAAAGCACAACTGTACAGGGCAGCTCGACTAATGATCGTTGCTCGTTGATTAATGAACTTTCTTCCTACGGCTGGGATTCTAATTTAAATGCAAATGCAAATGCAACTGCAACTGCAACTAGGACTCTGCTGCGCCTCATGTTGCGAGGCGCTCAACGTGCCATAATTAGTGCAAATGGCTATAGGATTTCAGGGACCTCTCGCTGTGGAATTGTTCTGTTCGCTGGCCACGAGCCATGCCTCTGCGACGCTCGCTCACTAATTGTTGGAACTGTTCTGGGGAAATGCAAACGAAAGTTCTTCACTTCGATCCAATGTGGCGACTGCAATGATTTTCGTCACATGGCCCAGGAGAGAGAAAGAGAGAATCGGAGTTCCTTGAGGTCCTCGCGTTCATTTATCATTGCGACAAAGCGAAAAGGGCCAACTCATGCTTAAGTGGAATGCAGCGTAATGAGTCTGAATGTCCAATGTCCAGTGTGGTCAGCAGCTGAAACCGTGTCGCATGTGTGCGCAGAGGTACTCCCTCTCTCTCTCTCGGGCGAGTGGTGTCCTGTGAAAGGATTCAGCAGCCGCTTGGCCGCTTGGCAGAATAAACAAATGCCAAACACATTCTCATTAGTCTCGAGGGGGCGTATTCCGCTGCCCGCGCACGCGCTCTCCGGCCCATTGACTGAGCCGTCTCCAGACTCCGGCACGGTTCCCGCTCGCTAATACACAACATATTGCAACTTTGTGTAGGGGAAAACGAGGGATTCATCATATTGACTCGACTTGTGTTATTCTAGCATGAATGAAGCGACCGACCGACCAACCGACCGAACGACTATATAGGCATATGCATATAGGCACAGCGAACGGGTACAGTTATTAAGTGGGCACGTGTTTCCTCTACCGATTTGTTTTCCTATGTTGGCCCTTGGGAAATACATATACCTTTATATGGCCAGCGTTTGTTTTTCTAAATAAATATTTATTATTATTTGCTTAAGCGCAAAATTTGTGTCGACCACTTCTAGCTCTTGTGCCTCTTCTGGCTCTTCTTCTGCCTCGTTTTCTTGGGAACACACATGCCACATCCTCGCACAGGCGCCAATGGACATTGCCCCTTGTGGCCCAGACGCAGCCTCCTAAGCCTTTACAGCTGCACAACGGAAGTGGCCCGAGTCAATACGCATTATTATTGTTATTACTATTATTATTGTTCTTAGTCGTAAGGCCTTACATATGTGTGATCTGTTCTTAGAGTCCGTAGAGAGCCCCTTTATTATCTAAGGTTCGAACTCGTATAGATTTCCTTGAGTATTGACTCGGGCAACATAATGAAAGTCATACGGCAATGGCAGTGAGTCGAATGTGAAACTATAAATTATATAAATTATTATTATTATTATTAAAAATTACATTTAATAAATTATATTATTTTTATTAAATTCTTATTTATTTATTTAGTCTTGAGGTTCTTGAATTCGAACATTAATCGTTGAATCCTTGGGGAAAACAAATAATTTTAAATAACTTCATCTCAATAATTATAAATTTATTATAAAAACTTGATAGATAATTGGATAAAGAACAAAAAACAACAACTTATATTTTAATAAAAGAGATGTATTAAAAATAAACAAAAGTATTTGTAACCGATTTCCTTGACAATATTGAAATAAATTCATTATTGATTGCGCTATACTCGTGACCAATTTTTTACGTTTTTTTTTTAAGTCCTTTTATCATAAATGTAAAAAGAAATTATTTGAAATAATTCAGATCTAACTTTTTTTAAGAAGAATAAATAAAGATTTTGTTGAAAACCAAAATTGTTGGACTATCACTTGAAATATGCTGCTAACTTGGATGGTATATACCAAGTCAAATGTCTTCTAACTTGTATTGCCTTGACCAAATCCACTGAAATAATTTTGTATATATACATGTATAAGATATTTATATATCAAATTATATTAAATATATGATCTTAAGTTTCTATTAGATTCTGAGAGTAAGCAAATATATATGGAATATAACGAATATATATTTATTTATATAAAAAAATCTAATATCTTTTATCGAATTTTGTGTTTTATATTATATTCGATATGGTTATTCAACATAATTTGAAAGATTTGTTTTAGAGCTCACTAATACTATGATATACCTTGACATGACTTGACATGAAAGGCTTCTAATTACATTAATATTATACATTAAAATATTAATCAAATGCTTTTCAAAATTCTTTGCTGCTTGCGCAATTATTATCTAACTGAGGACAATAAAAAAGAAATTGGAGTCATTAAAAAAAACCGCGCATCTTTTGTGGAGCGAAGGTCCTTTGTGTTGGCTGTGGGTTCTGTGGTTCAAAAGGTACTTGCATAAGCTAATTGCTTTTAAGGGGAATGACAACGAGGCAACGAGCGAGCAAAACGAGAGCAATAAAGAGCTGAGGCGAGACAGGGAAAGTGTTCAGGACAGCGCAGGCCAGGACAGTTCAGGCCTGGCCCGGCCCGGCCAGGCTCGGCAATTTGATGCACTATTTTCGGTAGTATCTGGCTGTGGATTAGACTAATTTTTAAATAGAATTTCAAGCTGGTCGGTTCACACGTTGGCTGGCCTGGTCCACGCTGTGGGCGTGTGCGTGCCATGGATTTCACACAGTGCAGAGGCACGACAAGATCAGCAACTGCGCCGCGAGACAGAGAGGGCGATAGGGCGACAGAGGGAGAGGGCCTGCAGCATGACGAAAGGTAAATTTTGTAAACAATTGTGCTAATTAAGCCAGCCCAATAAAAATCGGCTCACAGGCGGCTCAATGCCTTGGCCGAGGGCCGACTCGGCGAGCCTCGGGCGAGCGTGGTTCGCTCTTGAACTAAATCCGGTAGCTTAAACGAGTTAAAGGAACTTGAACGGAACTTAATCCCATAAATTTGGGAAAAATACAATTTTAATCAGGTTAATTCGTGTGTAGCGCGCCTGTTGCATGGCCTCGCCGTGGTGGCCCAGGACACGGGGCACCGAGCGCAGGTAGCTCTAGTCAATTGAGTCGGCGAAAGGATTAGGCCCGAAGACGCTGGATTATGCAGCAGCAAGCAGTGTTTCATGGCCCCGATTATGAATGCGCGCCTGCGACATTTTAATTTAATCTCAGATTACGCACAGACGGGGAGAGTGGCCCGGATCAGGAATGTACTTAAGATTAGGCCACCAGTTTTGCTCGTATATTGCCAAATACACGCAAAATAAGTTCCAATTTATTGTTATGCACCGAAACTATTGCAAAAGTTTCACGTAAATCCGATAGATTAGCAGCAACAGCAGCAGCAGCAGCAGCACCCACTGCTCTACTCTCCCTTCTCCGTCTCTCTCTGTCATTCTCTAGCTTTGAGCGTTTTCCCATTGCTTTTGTAGGTCAATTGAAAAATTACTTGAGCAGCCTGTGACATTTACTTAGATCCATGGGATTATCTAGCTCTAGAGTTTTAGCCTAGGTAACATTCGCTGATCAAGCCCTCTTAAAGCCTGAACTTTTGTCCTGCTTTTCGGGCGCGATACTTGCCTCTGCCTACGCGCACAATCCCGTGAACTAGATCAACAAGATTATCAGATCAGCAAATTGGTCTAAGCAACGATCACCGAGCAAGCACCGATCAAGCCTCTTAAAGTAAGCCTCCGTTGTCAGCTCAATAGTTCAAGCTTACCAACGATCGCCGTGCAAGCAACGCTCATGCCCACCTAAAGTTGATCAGCTCAGCTAACTAGATCAGTTGACTATAGCAATAGACCTAATCAGTTGACTAGATTAATTCACTAGATCAGGTGAGTAGATTAATTTACTTGATTATTGAAGCGATCAGTTGACGAGATCAGTTGACGTGATCAGTTTACGTGATTAGTTAACTATATCAATAGACCTAATCCGTTGACTAGATCAGTTGAACTTATCAGTTGATTAGATCTGTTGAACTGATCAATTGTCTGAAGCAACAGTTGACCAGATAAATTGACTAGATGTGTTCTGATCACGTCAACTGATCAGTTGACTCAATAGACTTATCCAGATGACCAGATAAATTGAGTTGATCTGTTGAAGTGATCACTATAGCAACAGTCTTAATCAGTTCAATTGACTCAATATCTGTTCTGATCAGTTGGTTCGATAGACTTAATCAGATGACTAGATTTTTTTAATAGATCTCTTGAACTGATAAATTGAATAAATGTGTCACTTATCAATTGCCGTGATCAGTTGACTATATCGATAGACCTAATCCGTTGACTAGGCCAACTGAGCAATTGCCCAAATCAGTTGAACTGATCAGCTAACGAGAATATTTCTTTTCATAAGAATATGTCCTTCCATCAAATTAATCTATTAGATCATATTTTAGTCACACCATTAGATCAGTGCGAATAATACTCGCTCTACCCATGAGTCCTCCCAACCATCCAGTATTAATATCCCTTCATAAGCATAGCTAAGAATCAGCGATCTAGCTCGTAACTTAAAAAAAAATCGCTTAAAAATTAAACTTAACTAGCCCACACTAAAGCTGGTAAGTAAAATAATAATACCTAAGATCACTGCATGATCAGTTATCAGTGATAAAAGCCCCAAAACTCTGCTAGGTGCCAATCGCCTCAGCCCAATACAATTTCTATGCCCGCGAGGACACGTGCTGAGCATACGTTTGGCATGCGATCGAACGAGCGATCGTGCCGTCTCGTACGGCTTATGGCGATGAGTAAACAAAAATTAAAATCTGTGATTCGCAGTTAACAGTTTTTGTGATATGTCAACATTGATAAAGGTGGCGAATCGCAGAGTATCAGGCGGCGGGATCAGCAAAGGGGTTGAAATCGAATTTCGAACGCTAGAATTCTCACCTGCCCGGCAGATCGCACGGCATTGCCATTGGAGTGTGCGCTACACGTGACCAAGAGTACACACACACACACACACAATTGGCTGCTGCTGCTGGTCGTGGTGTTGGTGTTGGTGTTGGTGTAGGCACACGATCGACCTTTTGTGCGGTTAACGCCCGCCCGTTGTTTGTTGGCATCTCGAAGATCTCTTGACATTTCGACTGAATGCCAGTCTGATCTCTTTTTTTACAGTGTACTCTTGTAGTGGCCCATTCTTTAGCAAATTGATTACAAGAAAATGATGTTGTTCGTTGCGGATTATCTGTGTTGCCTCATCTCTCTCCCTTGTCTTGCCTTGTCTTTTGGCACTTGCCTCCCGGGTTATGCATCATTATTTGACTTGCCAATCCATTCTTCTGGGGAATTCACAGTGTTCGGCAATTAGATCGTTGTTAGAGTCGTCTTTATCTCTTTCTGCCTAAGGATCGCTCCCTCTGGACTGAAGCTTAGCAACTCCGCCACAAGCGTAGGAATCAAACGCCATTTGTGTCTGTCGACAACTCCATTTTGTGGTTGAGCAAGGGTTGTACAAGCCTCGAAGGGGGTTGGAATTGCCGCACGAGCGACGGGGTTGCAATCTTGTGTTCATATTCATGCAACCAACCAACCCCAAAGTCCCGCACACGTGTCAAAAATTAAACAAAACTGTTTGACAATCTGCCTCACCGCCCACAGCCAAACGAGTCCTTTGTCGCTGACCCCTTTCAGTAAAGGACCGCCAGCCGCAGGACGACCGCAATTAAAGTTTCTCGAAGATTCAGTCTACTTGCTCATTAAACAGCTCTTAAGATATACTACACCCTTTGGTCAATTGTAATTTCGCTTACAAACTTTTTCGCATTCAGTTTCATTAGATAGATTTAGATAGAGAAAAGGAAAGAGAATAAATAAAATTATATATGTATATGATTTATAATTTATTTATATATATATATATAAATACTTTCAGTAAAGTACATTCAGTATTGTAGTATAAGTTGAAGTAAGACGATTATTATTATTGGTTTTATAAAATGCTCGTCTGGTAGATCCATAGACTTAATATATTAAGTATTTACTATCCACATTCATAAATTGGAATTACTATATCGTTTGCAACTTAAATGCTACAACTTCGAGATTAAAGATATAAATTTGGAGTATATAACATATGTAAATAATTAGATAAATATACAATAAATCTATTCAATAGTTGTAGATTTATTATATATATTACTGGTTTCGTTAAGGCAATGTTGATGAGTTATATCTTAAGCAGTTTTGAAAGCTAAATGTCGGCCAACGGGTTTTGTGTGGCAATCGGGAATCATGCATTAGTATACTGTTTAGTATAAATTCTATTAGCTCTATAGAAGCTAGACCCTATGTATATATATATATATATATATATATATATATATATATATGTATGAAAGTCCACTATTAATATAATGAAGGACTAAATACTGTTAATTTTCCTTTCTTCTCAAGCTTAAAAAATCATAAGTCCTAGGCTTGTAATAATAATAAAAACATCTAAATGAGAACTGACTTAATTTTCGTTTAAAATAGTTTTCAAAACATGTTTATCACTAAATTTTGATGCCCAATATTTCTTGCTCATCATACAAAGAGGGATCATGCGAAATTTGTAAATTTATGGCATTTATAGCTTGAATCTCTTATACTCACATAGATATAAAAAGTTATATAAAATATACGCCAGCTGAAGTTGTGGTAAATCGGTAAACTTAGATCCAAAGCTTTGGAATTATGATCGCTCTACTTTGGCAGTAGTTCACCTTTGACTCTCTCTCTACATATGCAAAATGAGATTATAATAAATATGATTTGTCTTTAAGAAGTTAGCATAGGAGATAAAGATGAATTCTTCAATAAAATAGACCGTGATATAATAGATAAAAAAATATGATGTTGGTATCAAGTCGACGGCAATATTCTTAAATGTTTTGTAATTAAGATACATATTAGAGGCTAAAGACATTACAGGTCAATTGGATGCATTGAATAAATTTGGAATTTATATAATCCAGAAAAAGAAAAATTTATGTATAGAGTAAAATGATTTCTTTATTTTCTTAAATTAGTGAGTTAATTTTATACATTTAATTTTCATTTTAGGCTCATATTCATAGCATTTCTTTTTCAGATTCGTGCAGGACAATTAGCATAGTTTATTGTGCGACGTGTGAATATGCCGTTGTCCAGCTAATCATTTGTCATTTTGGTCAAATTTTACAGTTATTATGGAGAGACAATAGCCACGTTGCGGTGCGATTTCGACGGAAGTGCCAACGTGTCCAGCAGGATGATTAGTGCTTGTCTTCCTCTCTCTCTCTCCATCTCTCTATGCATACTATATAGATAGTCACTGTGTGTGTGTGTGTGCACAATGGCATTTTTATTGATAAAAATTATGCACGCATAAGGACAAAGGGATCTGGCAGCATGTTAGCCAACTTGACTCAGCACAAAATCAGCGAACGACGCTAAGACAAAGGACGCTAGAGACGGCGCGTCTTCGTCTTGGTCTTCGGGTCTGCGTCTGCGTCTTCGTCATAATGGCTCAATCAGGCAGGACATTTTGGCAACGGTTAACGGTAATGCTGCTGCCGCTGCTGCTGCTGCTGCCATTGTTGACCGACTGTCGCCTGGACTTTTGGCCCGAAAGGATTTTCGCCTGGTCAACGCTGAAATGTCATCGTGGGACCGTCGGCTGATATTAAACGAATGCTGGACGTGTGTTTGTTTAACTCTTGTTGCCGTCTACATGGTTAACGGTTAACCGTTAGCTATTGCTTTGATGGGCGCCGCCACAAAAGAGACGAAGAATTGACTGGCCGCAGGGGCCCTAGAAAAAAGAGTTGTCACAGCAAGCGCAGAGCTTCCCACAGACACATCTCCTTACTCACATGACAGTTGTATTAATATTTGCTTTTACCTATATTTTACAAATGCAAAAACACATATTCTATACATATACATGTTTAAGTTTCACATCATTTTAAATACGTACATATTTATTTACATGTGTGTATGTTTGTATGTGTGTACATGTGTACTTATGCAAAAACGCAATCTGGCTATTTTATCATGGTTGCCATCTGGATCGTTTTTCGTTACTACGTTACTGTTGCGTAACGTGTTGATTGAGCTACTTAAGTTTTGCCATTATGAACGAAAGCATATTTACACTTGAGAAAAAAGGAGAGCATGCATTAATGACAATGTTTTTTTATAACGTCTAAATTTAATTTTTCTTTTAGATTTATTTGCTTACAAACGTTTAATCTATGTTGTAAGGTTGGCTTGTATATGATCATGTTTTATACAATACAATATCAATATTATATCAATTAAAATAATAATACGTAACATAATTACTTGTAATACGGCGGCCATTTAGCATAGCTGCAATATGTTGATCGTTTATATTCAATACGCAACTGTTTCGTAATTTATTGACTCAACGTAAAGTGCGCTTCAGAATACGCAAAGGGCAAGCGGGTTCAATGCTGCCATCTAATTTAATTTACGTAACTGCTAAGTGATATGACGTTACTTAGAATTACGCACATTTAATAACGTAAGCTCCATTTGCCATTATAGCTGAGCATCCGCATAGTCCACACAGGCTACAAAGTTGCCATCTGATTTAATGTTACGTATAGTTTCATAACGTTACCCAGATTATGCACATTTTATAACGTAAGATATTGCCATTGAACCTGAACATCAATGGAAGGCACAACATAATGGTTTCTTTTATTATTTTTGTGTGTGTCATATCATTCTCTATAATCGCAAGGATATTCACTAAAAACCGATACCTTAACAACATACTTAATTTGCAGTAGAACATATTGCACAACTGTTGCGCAATGTCTTGTTAGCCAACTACTTTAATACATATGTACATATGTACATGCATACATATATACATGATGGCATTTGTAATTACGTTATGGCGGCCATTTTATCGAAGTTGCCATACAGCTCGCTGATATTTGCGTAGTTTGCGTTGCCAGTGCAACAAATCAAATAACGTAAGCTGAACGATTGCCAGAAAAATGATAAATAAATTTAATAATTAAACAATTTTTATTAGGAATAATTGTTGATATGGTGATCATCAGCTTAAACATAATGATCACCCAAGAATCTATAAACCAATTGCAGAACTCTCATCTCAACCTTCAACTGTGTTAAAAAACGTAATGGACAACTCTATTAATTTAGCTATTTAAATTCGTCATGTTCCTTCCAAGGATGCTCGGTACTGTGAAAATGCGGCGTGGCCGGCTGACGCCCATTTCGGTTAACGATTATTTGGCATAAAATTGGGTACGCAAATTCCGTTAAAAAGTAAGGACGAGAGACAGGAGAGTTCCTCAAAAAGGGATTTAACTGCATAAAGCGTAAAAATGCCGTTAAAACTTATTTGGAATGAGCCAAGACAAATGCCGGACCCGCCCAGTGCCCTTTGGCCTGTTGACTTAAGATTACGACAAGACAAGATGAGTGTGTGTGCGAGTGTGTGTGCTGGGCTACTTACACTAAGCCGGCTGAGCTGCATAATTTTCCATAAAAAAATAATACCACAAGAGGACACTCGGAGGAATCCATTGAAAGATTTGTGCATTTGTTTTGGCTATCTTTATTTATACAGGCTATAGGGTGAAGAATTGGATGGTAGCGCAGCAGCTCGGTTTATTGGCCCTTCTTGATGACATGCGCCAGGTCGTAGACACCACGCACCGCCTTCAGCTTGACGCCGGGCACATCCTGCAGCCGGCCGACGCGACACAGGACAATGTTGTGCTCCTGCAGGTTGTGTCCAATGCCCGGTATGTATGCGACCATCTCCTTGCCGGTGGACAGCCGCACCAGCACGCACTTGCGGTTGGCCGAATTGGGCTTCTTCGGCTTCTTGATCAGCGTCTTGAGGACGACGCCCTTGGCGAAGGGCTTCCCGTCCAGCGGCTGACGTGGCGGCCGCGTCTTGATGTGCGGTCCACTGCGATGCATCTGGTTCAACGAGGCCATGCCGCGCCATGCGGCCGACAGATAGCCGCCCTGCAGTGCTGCAATCGAGAAAGACAAACTGATTGTAGTCCACGCAAGCACAACTGTACTAATTAAGAGATATCCCTATAGATGGATGGATGGATGGATGGATACACGCATGCATGCATAGTAGCTGCAGCCGGTGCGGGAGAGCGAGGCGAGCGGCTCAGGGCATTTGACACAAGCGAAAGAATAGACAAAAAGGGTCAGGCGAGCCGCTGGACAGTTGGTTAACAATGCCCATTGGCCTTTTGTTGTGGCTAATCTCTGTGAAAATCGCAAAATAATTGTTATGCTGCACACACACACAGTCGCACATGTGTGCAAGGATTCTTTCTTCTCCTTTTTTGGCTTGTATGCCAATAATAATTGCAGCCAAATGACGCGGCCTCTGGGTCAGCTATCAAGCCTTTTATGATTGAGAGCGTGTGACAGATCGGCAGAGCGACAGACGGGGGTTGCACGCTCAGTGACCAATGGCAGGAGCGGGAGCAGGAGCAGAAGCTGATGTAGCCACAGCTTACTGTACTGTACACTCGCTGCACATTCACTAGATCGAAAAACGAAAACAAAAAATTTAATTAAATGCCACACACACAGAGAGAAAGAGAGAGTCACAGGTACACACACACCCACAGGTAATAATTACCATAACGCTGGACAATCGCACACAATCGGACAATGGGCGCATGTGCCGCGATCACCTCGACGCACCTGTGTGTCCTTTTTATCTTATTGTGCGCACGTCATGCAAATTCCTATTGTTAGCAGTGTCGCTGTCCATTGACAGCATGTTATGCGCATTTGTAGGTGTGTGGGAATTTTAATTAAAAAACTGGAAACATGTAAACAAGAGCAGGAGATGTCCTGTCCAAGCCAAACCGACTTTCCATTTCAAACAAATCTGAGCTCAATTCCAGCTTAAGCTTAATATAAAAAGTGAAATTCTAGCTATCTATCTCTATCTCTATCTATTCTATTTGCTTACTATACAAATGTGCATAGAGTGGAGTTGTTTAAGCTAATTTAACTTTATATTAATTAAAATTACATTTATCTTAACTTAATGTCTCAGTCCTGACTGAAGATATAGTTAAATTTATATCACAAAGAAATTAGTTTTCTTGTCCTTTTTGTTTACCAATACAAATATATATAAAGTATAGTTGTTTAAGCTGATTTAACTTTATATAAATTAAAATTACTTTCATCTTTACTTAATGTCTCTGTTGTGAGCATCTAGATTGAAAATATAGCTAAATTTATATCAAATTAGTTTTCCTCTTAAAGCAATACTATTTGTTTGCCAATACAAATATATATATAAAGTATAGTCGTCTAAGCTAATTCAACTTGATCAAAATTACACTTAACTTAACTTAATGGATTGTCCTAAGATTCTAGATTCAAGATATTATTACATTTAAATGACAAACATAAGTTTTCTAGGAAAAGGAATACTATTTGTTAACCAACAGAAAAATGTATAAATGTTAAAGTTAAAGTTATTTAGTCTGATTTAACTTTTTATAAATTACATTTATCTTAACTTAATGCCCCTGCTCTGAGCGTCTAGATTTATGATATATCTAAATTTATAGCTCAAAATAGAAAAGTTTATGCGGAAAGGAATACTCTTTGCTTAGAATACAAAAATGTATAAAGTAGAGTTGTTTAAATTGATTTAACTTTTTATATATTACATTTAACTTAACTTAATGGATTGCCTGACGGTCTAGATTTAATTTATAAATTTAAATTTATATCGCAAACAAATTAGTTTTCTTCGAAAATAAATACTATTTGCTTACAATACAAAAATGAATAAAGTAAAGTTGTTCAAGCTGATTTAACTTTCTATAAATTACATTTAACTTAACTTAATGAATTGTCCTGAGCGTCTAGATTGAAAATATAACTAAACTTATTATAATAAAATATAACTAAACTTATATATAACTTATAACTTAAATATAACTAAACAATTTATATTTCTTTACAATCCATAAATGTATCTAAATTACAGTGAACTTAGCTTAAAGGGCGCTCCGATCGCCTAGCTTAAATCTATATCTAAATACTTATCACAAATATATTAGCTTTCCTTCGAATTGAATACTCTTTAAAACGTGTGTAGTACGAAAATTTATAAAGTCGTCTAATTTGATGCTATATCTAAATATATATCAACAGACTCTTCTTTTCTTCATCTAATCTAACTCATTATCAATCGATCAAGTTAGCATAACAATAATATACAATAATATACTCTAATATATAGTCGTCTCTAGTGCCTAACATTCTGCTCCTCAAATCAAGGCTCCTGTCTATATGGACTGCATATTTATTTATAGCCACTTTCCAGTCGTGCAGACTTGACGTGACGAGGCTATAAAAACATTTGCCCGGCTGCATTATTAAAAACGGGACACACAGGACACATGTGAAAAGGCCTATAAAAATATTCACAGGCTAGCCGCAGCACTGGGAACGAGGGAGCAGGACGACAACGGCGACGGGGAAGAGAGGCGAGGGCGGAGCGAGCCATAAGCAAGCTGGCCACGCGCCCGTGAAAAAGAGTTGAGATCGTGGGCAAACAGCGGGATCGTTGGATAAACAGAGAAAATGCGCACAGTCACTCGAAAGGCGGCTGCAGAGCTAGGCAAACATGGGCATGGCCGTGTGCATGCATATACATGCATAGAGACAACTGCAATATGAACAAATAGCGCAAAATAAGTTTCAGTGAAGTCTGGGATCGGAACTCACCTTGGCTCGTCAGTTGTTTCGTAACGTTGAATGTTTGGCGCAGGAAGTTCATGTTGTTAATCGCTGTGTTTGGCTAAACGTCGTTTTAGCTGCTTTAAAAACAACAGTTTATTGGCTGCTTGTGTTATTAATCACACAGAAAAACAATAATAAGAATGATAATAAAACTAAACAGGCAAATGCAAATTGGAACTAGAAAATGCGGCCTGTTGAACAGCTGTTTTCTACAGCAGCGTTGCCACCTAGCATGAAAACGATGTCACTATGTCACACATGTCTATCGAATGATATTCGATGCCACAATTTATCGACGGATTTGATTTGTTTGTTATTATCATTATGATTGATGCGCTTTATTTATGCGAATGATTTGTCTATGATTTTTTATTACAAACTATGTAATGACTACGCACACATTAAAGGCTAGTTTTGGTTATCTCTAGTGTAGAGGGAGTTGGTGCCCCTGAGCCCGGATTGCGCGTCGGCAGACCGCGATGAGTTCCATTGTCACCGTGCAGCTTGGCGCGCTTGGGCAGCGTTGCAGCGCGCAAGTAGGGATTGTCTATGTTCGGATTCTCCAGGATGGCCTTGTTTGTGGTTGAATTGGGTTTGATCTCCAGCTCGAGCTTCTCCTCCTTGGACTTGTCGCCCTCCATCTCCTCAGTCTCGCTGTCGCCCTCCTCGCCATCCTCTAGAAATGTTAGGTCAAGCATGGTAATATCTGAATACATTTGGATCTGAGTGGACTAACCCTTGCTTGGCACATCCTCTGTGCGATTGGCCACTAGGTAGTGATACTCCAGCTCCTCAAAGTCAAACACCTGATCCGTGGGATTCAGGGCAGCCAAGTACGGCGGAAAGGTGGGCTTGCACGCAATCACTTCAGATTCGAATAGTTCGGATTAAATCGGGGAAATCGAGGAAGCCTGAAGCCTTCGCCACTTACATGGAAACATATTGTCCTCGGTGGGAAAGAGGTTGACCGTTTCCGACGTCTTGCAGAGGAACTTGGTCAGCGCCTTCTCCACGTCGCGCTTCTGGTTGGCCGCCTTCTCCCGTATAGCCTCATACTCCGTGACCGGCTGCTTGTGCGTGGGCGTCCGTATGTAGGCATGCGGATCGGGCATGGCCGGCAAGTAGCTGGGCACATAGTGGGGATGGCTCGCCTTGCTGCCCGCCTGCAGCAGACTCAGCTGACGCTGCTGGGTCTGTTGCGGTGGCATCGGGATGGGCGTATGGTTGGCGCGGCGCGCGTACGGTTCCAAGCTGTTTATGTTGATGCCCATGTTGATGAGCGCCAGGCTGACGTCGCCCACCATCGGCATGGTACGTCCGCCGAGCTCACAGTAGTTGTGTGCCGAAGTGCCGATCTCCACAAGCACTGAAAGCCAAAATCTCCGCATGAATCTAATGGACAGCAAAGGGGAAAGAATTTTCACTTACGCGCCTGCATCATTTGGATCAACGTTTCGAGGCACTGGCTGCTGGCGTAGGAGGCGCCTTTGTCCATCAGCATCTGGCACACTACCTTGGCCAGCATACGCCGGTAGGCATCAATGTTGGGTGATGCAGTGGCTTCCATGACTTTTTCCATTAAATTGAAATTTGTTCGTGAAGTTTCGAGTTTAAAGGAAATTGTTGATGTTATATCGATAGGCCGATATGTCCATATGTCAATTTGTATATATCGGAATGTTAAACATCGATATACGCGCAACTGATAAGTGCATTGCAGCTGCACAAAATTTTATCTGTATTTACACTACTAAAAAAATGCATTTTTAAAAAAATGTATATATAAATCGCTAATAAAAATACCAATTTAAATTTTATCTAATTAATTGTTTATTCAAGTTCAGCGCATTCAGCACCTCACTCAAGTTCGCGTTGGAACAAGTTCGATCACAAGTTCAATGCTGAAGTTCTATCGAACTAACAGGTCAAAGGCTGAGAGCAGAATGCAATGCGGTCACACCGCGCTTAGTTTAATTTAATTGTCCACAGCTGACGGTGTGTGCGGGCGACGGGCGCTAAACAAAATTTGTGTATTTTTTTATGTTTGTTTTATGTCGACTAAAAAAAAAAGTGCAATTGTGTATTAAAAATAGCAACTAGGTTACAATAAAGAAAACAATTAAATGCAACTCGTACGCCCGCGGCGCATAGTGCAAAAGGTACGTAACCAATGCGTCAGCAAATGCATATTTATTTATTTATTAATTGGTGTATTCGTGCAGCAACGCAAAGCTTTCGTGCATTCACTTAAACTTCATTTCCCATCTTGCAAGAATGAACGGGCCAGCAATGAATACTAATTAAGTGCAGCTATGCATGTGTATATGTGTATGTGTGTTGGTTTGTGTATTTCTGATGCTGCCGCCAACGACGCCGACTGCAGCGTCGCTGGCTCTGCTGCTGCGGTGTTTAATTTTGAATTAGGTGCCCAAAAATCTGATTTGTGTATTGCAGAACGGCCGGCACTACGAACTCTCCTCAACCAAATCAAATCGTTTCTATTTCTGTGTGTGTTATTCCAATTGCGAAACACGACCGAACTTTTTTTTTTTGCTTTTCCCCCAAAACCCGTAATTTTTGAGTGCGTGTGTATGCCGCAGTGGGTGAGAGCGGGTGAACGGGTAACCGTATATGTGTGCGTGTGTAAATTTGTATGTGTATGCGTGCCTGTGTATATGTTCATGTTAGTTAACGGCTGCTGTTCTTTGCTCTTTGTCTCCGTCTTCGTCTATTTGCCTGCTTGTGTTACACTGTGCTTCTAGCCCTTGTCACGTACTGCAGTTTATTCTTCATTGTTTTGCACTCGGCCGACACTGATATTTGGCGGCGTCTTCTGTGAGTCTTTTTTGAAAGGTTGTTTCTCGCGTGTTTTGTTTTCATTGCGATGACTCAAAGCTCCTCAAGCTGATCTATGAATGAGATTGTGTGTGTGTGAGTGTGTGCGTGTGTGTGTGCATGCGTAATTTCTCTTCTTTCTTTATCTGCGATTTTATTATCACCTTGACTCTGGACTCTTATCAGCAAGTGCAATAAATGAAGGCGATCGAGCGATAGACAGTAATGCGATGCTGCTTCGTTTTTTTTTCGTTTTTGTTTTTAGTGTTTCGTGGGTGAGTCAAAGCCAACGTTGCCAATTGCATTAATTTTTTTTCCGTTACATCCTTTGACATTTGCAATTGCGGTATTTATAATATACTATTTGTCGTATGGCGTAATAACGATGAAAACTTTTGGTCTTTGTATGTATATATTGATATATTTATAAATTATAAATACTTATCTATGCATTCAGCTTGTCTTTCCTGTTCGCTCATTATCAATGCGATAAAATACGTTTTATATGATTTCAGAATCACGATTTCCGCTATTTATAGCATGTGCCATAAAAAAAAATACCATTAACGACATGCCTCTAAGTCCATAGAGAGAAAGGGCTTTTCGAGTCAATTGTCTTTGGGAAATGTTGATAAGTCGAATATATGAATATATTATTGAGAATGTTAATAAAGCTGGGAAAGATCATAGCAGTTCCTTAAAAGTGAAAAAAAACCGCAAACCTACACAGAATTAAACATAAACAATATTTATATTTGTTATGATATATGATATATAATTTCAACCGATTCGCATGATAAGCCAATTATGTTTATTTAGCACTTGATCTAGCTCCTCTGCTGCTTTGCTTATCTAAGCGAATTACGAATAAACGTTCAATTGATAAAGATAACGACGAGGGGAAAAGTCGAAGCAGCATATAGACGGGTTAATACCCTTTAATTTGCAGATAAGTTGTAGCAGCTAGTAGTGTATTGAATGGAGTTCAGCTGCGGTTAGTGTTAGAACTTTGGGTTCAATACACTAAGCAACAAATCTTATATAAATTAGCTTTTTATTCGTCTTTTGGCTACGTGCTCTGCTAGACTTTGACGTAATCGTGGCAACGTGTTGTCTATAGTGTTTAGCTCTGCATGGCTAACTTCTTTTGTGTTGAGTTATCAATATGTAGTATCAGAAATTAGGCTAAGATATCTAAGGTACTAAGAGAGTTCTTATATATTTTGTAAAAAAATATAATATAATAAAATAAATATATAAATATACGATCTATAATAACTCTTTTTAGTACTTTAAATATCTAAGCCGAATTTAGGATACTCAAAAATATTCTTCTCAAGAGTTATTCTTCTAAAAATTTTTGATTGATAAAAAAAATTGATCTTATCTTGAACATTTTGTAATACCTATCGTCTTACCATACCTCAAGAAGCGTGTCAAGTATTCAATTGGTCTGTCTATAAATTAGGTAATTTATTTATCTTTAAAAAAAAGCTAGGCCAGCTTTAACCTGTAGAATTTCCATCTCTTGTCTATAGAATTCCAACTCTTTTAAAGCTATATGTCAAGTCTCTATGCATAAACCCGCATGGTATTGAGTACGCGGTATTTGCTAGTCGGGCGCACCTTGGACATTTCTAAAATTAACAAGAAATTGCACTTGCTGACGAATCGGAAGCACTTGTAGCATGTTGACATGGGGCGATAAGCTGCGCCGGGGTGTCGCCTACCTGAGTCGGGTTAGGGTATTCAGTAGTGCGCACTTAAGCGCAAACGTTTATTTGTTTTTTTTTTTTTTTGTGCCGCTGACCAAATTACGCCCAATCGTATGCCTCTGCCCTTGTCCGTGTGTGTGTGTGTGTAAAAGAGAAATTTCGGCGTGGGCAAAAACAAAAAAGAATCAGTTATTTCTTTAGTTGTTTTCATTAGGTGTGCGAAAAAAGAGAGCCCCAAAGGCGGGGGCCAGCGACAAAGTGCAGCGCTTGTTGTCGTCCGACTCGATTATGAATCAGAGTTGGGGAAATGCCCGTAAATAACTGAAAAATGTTATTGAAATTCGTTTAAGCCAAGTTGGCCACGGGCCGAATGAGTAACGTGTCAAACATGTCTATACGATTTTATTCATATATTTTTTTTTCGTTGATCTAACAGTAACGTAAACATTAACTTTTTTTTTTTTTTTGTGATATTCTCAGCCCAGAGCGAACCATCAGGTTTGATCGACATGAACAAAGCCGGCAAGCATATTCAGAGCGGAGGCCCAGCCGTGGCCGTTGGCCACGCCGCCAACGGACTTTTGGCACCCACGGCGGGACCCACAGCTCAGGCAACAACAACAACGGCATCAAACGGAGTGGCCAACAGCCCCACAAATGTGTTCAATTCCATAATGAGCTTCCTGCCGGACAACCGGCCAATCACCTCGCTGCACATCGTCGAGGACTTTGAGCGGTAAGTGAAGGCCCCATAATCAATAAGTCGGCATTACGAGATGTGTGCGCACATACATACATACGTATAGTTAATCGGGCGAAATAGGTTAAATACCAATTGAAATAGAAATATTAGCAAACGAGCACGTCGGGATCGAGCATGATCGACTGCATGATACTCGTGCGCCATTTATTCAAGGTCTTCCAATTTGAGAATTTTAGAACAATGTAGCTGTTGTGATTCAATTGATTACCTCGTCAACATATGGATGATTAAGCTTTTTCTGATATACGATATATTGTTATACGATATCAAAGCAATAGAGCAGGTCCACAGCGACTTAATTATCCAATTTTGTGCCTGTTTCAGCTGTAGATCTGTAGATGGCGCAGCTTGACTTGATCTAGCACACGCCCTATAGGTGTAGATATATCTTTTATATCCTTTCTGTGCGGAATTCCCGGCTCAAGTCCGTATTACAACGTCCAATTCTATAGTTATAACATTGTTTTAGTATTTATAGATACTTATATGGTAGAATTTATGCGTTACAAGAGATACTATTCCCTGATTAATTCCATAAAATTAGAGAATACAATCTCTTATTCCCTGATTAAGCCCATAAACTCAGGGAATAATATCTCTAAGAAGACAGTTAAGATTTCTGTCAGGCAATAAAATATGTTAAAGGGCAGCTAAGATATCTGTCTTATAATATATTCCATACTTATACAGCTCAGATTTCTGTCCTATAGATTTTATGCCCCGATTTTCTGGACCTAATTAGGATATACTATCTCTTGTCTCATCAGTGTAAATTGAGGGAAGCTGAAATTCCATCTTCTAAATTTCAAGTAGAAATGCTTTGACGGAAGAACAAGGCACAAAAATAATATACACCTTTCACTTCGAGAACGAGTATAAAAATATGCATAGAATTCTATTATTATTAAAAAACATGCATCGCATTTTTAGTTCCAAAACAACATTCTGCTTTCCAATTAGAACGTGAACAACCGAATTTAGGTCAGTAAATTCGGTTAGGCAACTAGCCTAACTATTGTAAATAATAGATTGTGTAACTACTCTACAACAACAACAAAAGTACTTCAACAAACAAATCTATTCTATTTCAATCTAGTATAGTCTTCTCTGTCGATCCAATTACGTTGACCTCAATGTAAATAAGGTCAAATCGTTTCGACAGCTCCTCAGTCTATCTAATTCGCATAGTTAAAGTAAAGAAAGGTGACTTTAAATAGAACAGTTAGTAGCGACGACTGCAAACATGTGTCAAAAATTTGGAGGTGACATTGTAAATATACGATAAGATAAGATAGACAGGTAAAAGTGAGAACAAGTTTTTATGTCTCTCTGATGTCTGCACAAAAAGCTCGCTGAAATGTCAGACTATATTTAAAAGAGGAGCAAAGAGAAAGCTGTAGAGCGAAATCAAGTTCTGATTAGGTTTATTTAGGCAAAATGTGTTAGGTAGATATGCACATAAGGAAGAGCTTCACGTTAATCTAATCAGACTACGTTCAAGCAGTTCAAGTGCACTCTGAACTAGTTCTTTGAACTACTGCGAATCGCTGTCAGAATGCACCATTTGAACTCTTGAACTCTGCGCGTCGCTTTAATGGGCCATTAAGTGAGCAATTCGTAGCCTCAATTATATTCAATTTATGTCTTCCTCCTCTATCTGCAGCTGCCCAAAGAACTTTAATGCCATACATCGGACGTATGATCAGGACGCTGACGCGGATCTGTGGCGCGAAAACAATCGGATTTTCGGCCGCCAAACGACGCGCTATCTATGCCTGTCCAAGTCCGAGGGCTTACCCGAATACGTCGTGGAGACGCTCAAGTAAGTGCAGCTGGGTTACTTCAGAGAGCTTAGCTAATCAATTGAGTTTACTTGTAGAGTCATCGCCGAGAAGGTGCAGCCGCCGAAGGAGTTCTCGCTGCTGTCGCGCACCGCGGACACCGATCAGAAGGCATGGCGGAAGCGTCAGATCGCCTATAAGTTGTCCAAGCGCGGCACCGTCGTGCAGGCGGTTACCGACGTCATACTCTGTTCCAAGCTGAAGATCGCGCCCGACGGATTCAAGTTGGCCGGCGACATAAACGGTGTTCTCATCTGCTATAAAACTGGTGCCATTCCCGTGCGCCTGCCGCCGCCAGTGCCGAACAGCAACTGCGAAGTGGAGCAGGCCCTGAATCGCCTCAACTTGCATGGCCAGCGCATAGCACATACCCCGGTGGGTTGACTGATAGTTAGACATTGACATTGACATTGACATTGACATCGACATCTATTGATATTGATAGAGTGATAGTATTACAAGCTTGTCAGCTGTGTTATACAAGCAGAGATAGCTTTTAGAGGAACTTTGAATTGTACTCGTATGCGAATGTTTGTAGATAGATCAAATCTGTAGAAGATGCTGTAATGATGCCAAAGAAAATGTGAGCACGAATACTGTCAGATAAGTCATATGAAGTCTATGGATAGCTTGATTTCTTATATGTGAAACTCAGATGTATTCAGCGTCTTAATATTGTTTAAAAGGCATTCCACTCTAATCATTAGCATATTGCCAGAGATTTAACTTGATTCAAAACAATTGAGATAGAATATATATATATAATATGTATATAATACCTAAGACCAGAGTCTAGATCTTCCTAGAATATAAAGTACAATTAGATTTAGAATTAGAATTCCTCAACATTCTAGGAACTTGATTCAAAACAATTGTGAGATAGAATATATATATAATATGTATATAATACCTAAGACCAGAGTCTAGATCTTCTTAGAATATAAAGTACAATTAGATTTAGAATTAGAATTCCTCAACATTCTAGGAATTCTGATTCTAATTTTATTTGTGGCTTACATTTTAGGAAGATCTTGAATCTTTTAGGTATTCTATACATATATACATATGTATTTCAATTACAATTAGTTGAAACTAGTTCTAAAATCATATTTATCGTGTGAAATATATTTTAAGCAATAACTTAGCCAGTTGGTCACACGAAATGCTGTTACAAAATTATATAGTTAATCCTACCAATGTGCTCGTGGTCTGACTCTCCTTCGTTGTCTGCCAATAACCGTATTAAATACAGTATTTCCCATGTTCGTCAACGTTAATTATGTTCCTATCCGATACTCTTCTTGCATCTTTCACTGATGTTTTTCCATGGGTAGATATACCACGCCAAAAACCTAATTTAAAGGATTACAAACCCGTCGCGCACTTTGGTTTGTAACTGAAAGGATGACGAGTCACAATCCAGGACTATTCACGTAGAGAGAGTTTGTCGACTTAAGAAGTGCAGACAGAGATCGCGCTGGTGCCCTCCAAGTTAGACATATTGTCTTGTAGGCATCCCAAAGGTCTGGCATTAGATGCCGCATGAAAATTGACTGTTAATTGGATAGTTATTTTTTATTGAATGTAAAGAGCCTAAAGACTAAGAACAACTACAAATTGCCCACAATTTAATTAAGCTTAAGTGATGATTTCGAACAGTAAATTGGCTCTAGCATTACAACTAGTTTAATCAAGGAATAAAGCTGCAGAGATTATCATAGATTAACGTTTAGAACTGCAATAAGTTAAAGATTCTATAGTAATCGAAGTAATTTAGCTACATTTTAGTATATAGATATATCAAGCATAATCTTTATAATAATTATGCTTCCTCCTTTTGCATTTTGCAGCTGCCGCAGTTGCCAGGTGCGTCGGAGCATCATGATTATGAGGAGATACAAGCGCACTATCAAATCAATTCGCCACAGAGACCAGCACCGCCGCGGCCAGCGTCAACGGCTGGAGGGACTGGAGGAAACACAAGTAAGCCAGGCTACGTAAGCCTTGGCGCACAGAGCCCTTACGCGGATCTGGAAGGTGTGCCGTTTGTCTTGCATGCGAGTCTGCAGCGCAGCCCGCCCGTGACTGATGTAGGTCCCAAGCAGAGACAGAAATATGTATATATATATATATATTAACTATATTGTTTTTTGTATTTCAGTTGCCTAAACTGCCCGAAATCTCAACGCTGTTGAAAACGCTTGACTATGACTTTCACCTGGAACGTCAAATCCTGTGCACCATGAAATCCTCGGCATCCAAGAATCCATTCTTCAAGTAGTTCACAAACAAACAAAAATGAAGCAAACGTTAATCCAATTAAATCAAATGTTTCCATTGGCTAATGCTAAAATAACAAAATGTACTTATCACGAATATATAAAGCACTACCTTTTGTACAATCAGTTCGATTTCCATTCGGTTCACTTCGATTCCATTGATATGATAACAATAATTATATTTGCTTAAAAAGACCTCAGACCCATATGTGTGTATAGATTCCTGTGCCTTTGATATGTATCTAATTTCATGTATGTGCAAGTCCCATTGTTATAACTGAGTCAAACCAACACATATACAAATATCTATATACAAACAAATCATAGTAATATGAATTAGACCCAGCATTGTGATCGTAAAACGAATGTTTGTCATTATTATTTTTAAATTGAATGCCCGAAATCAATTAACCACGATATATATACCTATATATACATACATACACCCCACACAATACCATGTACAACCCTCTGATTACGATATATACACACATCTAAAGATATATACATACAAATATATATATATTATTTAGCTATAGTTAATGTTAAAGCTGAACAAGTCAAAAAAGTCGCGAAAAAAGCTGAACAAGTATTGCATACAAAAATTATATAATTTGATTTATATATATATATACATATATGATACAATACAATACATATATAGCTAAGCACTGTAAAACCAGTTGGTATTTTAATAACTGTATAATGGTACTTAGTTTTTAGAGACGCGTAGACTGTACGAATATATTGAAAACAAATCAGAGTTTCTTCCCTTAAGCATCATATATAGAGCATCCCCCCTCAATACACACGAACACGAATCGCATAATGTTGTGCAGCTGTTTATAATTAAATATTTATATCAAAATATACAATATATAGCATTATATATAAAAATATATATGTGTGTAGCAATTGCATTCCATGTTATTTTCTCCAGGCAAGCCAAGGCAGCTGACATAGCCTCTCTCTCATTGATGCTATCGCTGGTTCTCGCTCTCTCTCAAGTATAGTATCTTTCTATATATATATATATAACATACATTTCGTACAGATTATCTTTCAGGGAATAGGAGACTGTGACTTACTTCTTACTGATTGAGTGACGCTCTTATTCTGGTTATATTCTCTGGACTGTGTTATACCTATAGACTACCACTGTGTTCATAAAAACAGTAGTGCAACGGAGCACGGACTTTTGGAGAACATAATTTAATGATAACCCAAATATCTTAAAGACATTTGAAATTAATATTAACATATTTGTAATTCATTTTGATTTTTTTTTGTTCCAATTTCGGGAAATTGTGCATTTTACCCTTTGAGCAATGATAATGAATTATAGTTAAAGTTTTGACTTTATTTGAAGTCCAACATTTTGAAGTTTCTTTGCAATGATATCCTCTATTCAGTGGTATCAAAAATGATTGCATTTCCAATTAGTCAGTAAAGTTGAGCATAATTGCAATGTTTTTTTTATTATTATATTTTATTTTATTAATATATTTTATTTTATTAATATATTTTTATTTTAATAATATATATTTTCATTAATTTTCCATAATTTTTTTTTCCTTGCTTCTTACAACCAGCACAACAATTTCTATGAACGGTCCAATTTCAATTCATCTTTCAAAAATCGTTAAAGACATGAAGGACCATTAATAACATTTTATATCTTCTCTTCTTCGCAATCTATTTTAAGCATAAAGTCGTAAGATATTCCATCCTAAAAAGTATTTTTTCACTAATATTTCTATAAACGTGATCTGTGCCTTCCTTATCCTTAAAATAGCCATAAGCAAATGAATTCTTACCATAAATAACGTTTTTTTTCTCTTAATTCTCTTCTTTGTAATCTATTTTAAACATAAAGTTGAGCTCTTAAGATATTCTATCCCAAAAAGTATATTTTCATTTCGTGTTTGATTTATATAGTGCATCACTACTATTTCTATGAACAGACGATTTTTAATGCATCTCTTTAAATAAGTCAGTACCAAATGAATTCGAACCGTTGGTTAAGGTTTATTCTCATAGTTCTCTTCAGTTTAAGATTAAAAAAATGTCAAACAAATTATGTGTAGAATAGAATGCAAATTTTAAATATAAAATGTGCATTTAAATATTTTTAATTTAAGTTTGCGTTTTATTTATTTTTTTTTTTTTTTTTTTTTGTAGCGCACCACTATTATTTTAACGAACACAACTATTAATACCCTTGGATTGTGCTATATTTAGATTATTGATAAGAATCAAGATATATTATTATATTATATGTGCAGCACTAACACTCCCTAGATGATTGCCCTCTTCGGCTTGAACGATTTGCAGCCATCTCTGAAATGTCAAGTGTTATACACACTCTGCATCGAAGGTGTTATACTCCATTAACCAAAGTGATTTCGCTTGACTTAATTTCAGTTCTTGAATCATGCGAAGAACTAAAAACAGATTGTGATGCAGATTTGTAAGCTAGGAAACGTAATATAGAGGAACTCCATATGGAATTACGATATGATGATGAGTTGAAAGAGAGAATGATGAAAATAGGGAGTATCTCTGAGTACAGACGTATCCCAATTGTGGAATTCTATATAGAATTACTTTATGATGATGAGTGAAAAGAGAGAAAGGAAAAGATACGGAGTATGTTTGGGTCCAGGCGTATCCAAAGTGAGGAACTCCTGATAGAATCACTATATGATGATGAGTGATAAGAGAGTAAGGGAAGGATAGGAAGTATCTTTGAGTCCAGACGTATCCAAAGTGAGCAGTGATAAGAGAGAAAGAGAAGGATAGGAAGTATCTTTGACTCCACGATATGATGATGAGGGAAAAAGGAGAAAGATAGGAAGTATCTCTGAGTCCAGACCTATCCCAACTGAGTTAAATAAAAATAAAAAATCTCTTAGAATAGTATTTATATATAGATACATTTTATATTTACGAATATGTACAATATAAAATCGTGTGTGGAATATTTACAATAAGTGATATACGCTTAACGCTTTCTCAGTCGCGCATCGTCCGGCTAATCAGAACATATTGTGAAAGAGTAAGTCCGGATGGGAGAGCGTCTTCTTCAGGTTGCGCACGCTGAGGCGCTTTAAGCCACGATCGGAGGCGCATCTGCGGTAGAGATTAGAGGCGGTGGGACGGGAGCAGGAGCGGGAAGTGGGATTGGTTTGGTTTGGGTTGCGGTTTAGTAGCAATTAGCAACGAGAGTTCGGCGCGGGAGGAGGAACTGCGAGGGAATCAATACCAACAACACGAACACCAGCACCACATGGACAAAAGCGAGCTTCGGGTTAGGCTAGCCAGCCGCGGCAGGCAGGCGCTCCACTTACTCGAATATGCGACCATGGTACTCGATCATCAGGTTGACGCAGTCGGCCAGGGTCTCGCCCTCGCGCAGCAGCTCCTGTATGTCATTCATGTGCACGCCCTGCGGCACGGTGTGAAAGATCGACGGCGTTATCGATATCGATAGCGTTTCGGCGCTGATTTGCTGCAGCGGCACCTTGGTTAAGCTGAGGTGGAGGGAGAGAGAGAGAGGTATAAAAAGAGGAGTCAAAGATCTTGCCGCAGCTGGACTCACCGATTGAAGTGGCCAAAGAGATAGTCCATGGTGTCCCGATTGATTTCCGGCAGCGAGCGCATCAGTCTCTTGAGTATCTCCAGCTTCTGGTTCAGATCGGTGAGCACTGCAAAAGAAGGAAAGCAGGAGCTGGATTAGCTGAGAGTTCCTGAAGGGTGGCGACTCCAACTTACGCCATTGATTGGGCGGGCCGATGAACGTCTTGGCCTCGTTGACGCTGATCAGCGGGCTCTTGATCTCGCGCAGGAACAGCTTGAGCACGCCGGTGAGCGTGTGTATGTCGACGCCGGGCTGACGCAGTGCCTCGTAGTCGTTGGCGTCGATGTTGAAGCGCAGCGTCTGAATCTTGTTGTAGTCGCCGCACTGCCTATAGATGCCCTCCACGGGCTGCGCGGAGCGGCGATACTTCTGCTCGATCAGGTCGCAGCAGTCGATCACAATCCGGGGCACCGTGCGGTAGTTCTCGTGCTTGAGCACCAGCTCTAGCTCCGTGTCGAAGCAGGGCTCGTCGAAGAAGATGCGCTGCTCGCGCAGCGTCTCGACGCTGGGCCGGCTCTTCCACCAGTTGGCCAGGTTCATCCAGGCGACCAGCCTGGACGGACGCACGGGTGCGCCGCCATTCCGTTTGCCCGCTGCGCCGGCTCCTGTGGCGCCGGCAGCTGCCGCCGTTTGTCGCTTCTCCTGCTGCTGTTGCTGCTGCTGCTGCAGCTCCGTCAGCTGGCGGCTCATCTCGAGCAGCTTCTGCTCCAGCTCCTGCGTGTAGAGCGTCTGCGCCTGCAGATCCTGCTCCAGCGTGTGCATGCGCTGCTTCAGGTTGAGCCAGCGCTTGCCGCACGCCGTGCAGCACTCGCGGCTGTTGTTGCGCGGACTGCCCGCCGAGGAGTTGCTGGAGGAGCACATGTCCAGGCTGCCATTCGACACGAGCACCGCCGTCGTGCCCGCCGACTCGTCCAGCAGCAGCCGCGTCAGGTCGCGCGTGCTGCTGCTCTTCAGCAGCGTCAGCTTGTTCGGCTTGCTGCGCAGCTCGCGGAGCAGCACCACGGCCTCCGGGCGACCGGCGCCAACGGTGAGCCCGGCCTGATCCAGCGTGCAGCTGGACCCGGCGTTGCTCTCCAGCCGCAGCAGCGCCGTCGACGTCGAGCTGTGCGTGCGCCCGTAGTGCGCGCCCGTTGCGGGCGGCGACGTGGTCGTGGAACGATCTCGAAAGCAATTCATCAATCTCTTGGGCTGGTGCCGACGCTCGTGGGCCACGTAGCCAGCGGCGCCAATCATCAAGTGCGCCGAGTCCGGAGTGCCAGGCGTCACTGGTCTATTGCTCGCCCTCGCCTCCATTGCAATGCGTTATCCGACTCTGAGTTCGACTTCGAATTCGAGTTCGAGTTCGACTTCGACTCAGCAGCAACTGCAGCAGCTTATCGTTCGCCTATTGTTATTTTTGTTGCATTTGCTTCTGTGCGGGCAGCTGCCTCTCTCTTGCTCTCGCTCTGCCGCGTCGCTGCCTCGGCTGCAGCGCTCCTTCCGCCGCTTCGACTTTGCCTTTTCTGCGCGCGTCGATGACGTCAGTGATGCAAACGACTTATCGTCGCGCCGTGGTGCGAACTACGGGAAACAAATAAATAAAATGAGTATATACAAACTGCTTATAAAGCACTTAATTGTACAACCTAAAGTGGCGACTGACTAAAGCGGAGAATTGCCTAGTAATATCTAGTCCGAATGACGAAGAGTCGACTAAATTGAAGATAGATTTAAAGTTTGTAAAAATGCATCTTAAAGAAGAAATTAAATTTAGTCATAAAAGTAAGAAAATTCTAGTCGGGCGTTACAGACTAGGGGATACCCTGAGCCCCGTCGAATCTGTGTTTTTCATAGAATTTGGGGGAATTTGGGGCCGGTATCCGAAATGTAACAAAATTCAAAATACATATAAAGCTAAATATAAAATTTGGTGTCCCTAGCTTAAAAGATAAGCGAGATAGAATTTTTTAACTGAATTTCGATTTTGTTTTTTTATCGATAACAATTAATTGGGGATAGTTATCGATTTTTTAAAATAAACTCGATCTACGCGTGCTATACACGGACCTAAAAAAAAAATTCAAGTCTCTAGCTCTTATAGAACCGGAAATCGGCGCGTTGAAACATACGGACGGACGGACGGACAGACGGACAGGGCCAAATCGATTTCTCTTGTCGTCCTGATCAAGAGTATATATACTTTATGGGGTCTGCCACGCCTCCTTCTACCTGTTACATACATCCAACAAAACCGTTATACCCTGATTTCCCATTTGCAATGGGCTCAGGGTATAAAAAACCAATTATGAGAAATTCTTTTTTCATTTACAATTTATATAAAGTTCACTTAATCAGGAACTTTACTGTAGTATATCATTTATTGCACAGGCACGGAAACTAAAGCACTTATCAAAACGTTTAACTTTGGAAATTTAAAAAAAAAAACATATATATATACATATATATATTCAGTCTACCCACGACCTCACTGCCATAGCCCTACCTCCACTGCCCGCGCCGAGTGCCAATTTCCGTTGGCCCTTAACTCATGCAACTTGCACCACTGTGCGAAATCCGTTTGTTCTCGTTTGTGCTTTGCTCTTCTTATTCTTCTGCTTCCTCTTCTTCTGTTTCTTCTTCTTCTTTGCGCTCTTGTGACCGCAAGCTCTGCCCGTCCTTCGGTCGGTAGCCGTTATTTGCTCCGTTTGCTTACGCGTTTCGCACAACTATGACGCAGTGGGATCAGGCAACATTCCCATTCACATGCAGCTCGGATTTCAACGCGCTCTCGCCCTGAATCGAACTATTGAAATTCTTTTAGTGCTGCTTTATCGGCAACGGTTGGCTCGCCTCGCTCGCCAGCGGCCCAGTGACTGATAAGATAAAAAAATAAAACAAGTAAGAGTGCTCCAGTCGAGACGGCTCGACTGGGAGATACCCTGCACCAAATTAATTGTTGAATAACTTTGCTTCTAGATGGACTTTTTCGATAAAGCTTTCAGACCGTAACAAGGTTGTCTATGTGCCTGTATTTGCAAAGGCACAAGTCTCTTGTACTTGATATAGGTTTTTTTTTTTGCAAATTTTGGAGGAGGGCGGTATCCAATATGCAAAAAAAAAAAAAAAAAAAA
This sequence comes from Drosophila pegasa, assembly GCA_035046225.1. Classification (NCBI taxonomy): domain Eukaryota; kingdom Metazoa; phylum Arthropoda; class Insecta; order Diptera; family Drosophilidae; genus Drosophila; species Drosophila pegasa. The sequence goes on from JAWNOD010000352.1 coordinate 106,471, forward strand.
TTAAGAAAAATAATGTCTGTAGCCATTACAGATACCTACACCATAAGTCTGAAGTCTCTAGCTTTTACACTTATCAAGTTACGCTTAAAAAACCAAGATGTATTATCAACTTTTATGGATAATAAGGGATAATGGGATGAGTTATCGGGAAAAAAAGATAAACTCGTACTGCGTATGGTAAACACGAGTATTAATTTCAAATTTCAAGTCTTTAGCTTTTGTGGCTTACGAGATCGCTGCGTTCACACGGACGGATAACTCAGTCTATCTTCCTGATCAAGAATATACGACGTGTGGCACGACTCCTTCAGCCTGTTACATACGTTTTCACAAAGCTATTATACCCTGAATCCCCATTTTCAGTAGGTTCAGAGTATAAAAAGAACGACACGCACCAAAACAAATGCTCAAATAAATCTAAATACACATGAGCACAACTACGACGGCGACTGAGACTGCGACGGCGACAGCGACTGCGATTGCGAGTTAGTGTTGGGCAGCCGCAGCAAATTGGCGATAAAGTGATAAACTGTCAACTGCCTCACGATCGTCTCTCACTCGTATTGCCCAATCCCCACCCACTCTCTCTCTCCCTCTCTCTCTCTCTCATGCAGCGACTAGCCCGTATCCATTTGCACCCGTATCAGTGTTTGCACTGGCAGCTAAGCAAAACAACTCCCGCTTCACTGAGTAGCCCCATTTGGCCTAGGCCGGCGTCAGCTACTGCAACTCGTGTGAATCAATGGGCATTGCCTTAGGGCATGGAAAGGGCATTATCAAAATGTCATTCAATATGTAACGGTTAGATTCTATGCAGTATATACTATATGTGAGGTCAGTATATGAATGAAATTTCTGAAAGTCTTTCTGTTATACAATGTGTCTTTCTACTATATATAAATGACATACATATTTTATTATAAATGTCAGTCCATATGATCTGTTAGATCGAATCACGATATCATAAATCTGCCTAACAACTAAACTTCTTCTATGAGTTGCTCTATATTAGGTGTTCAGGATTTTCTGTTGCAGATCCCATAAAGTACAGTACAACTTTATCATTGTTCTGAATAAGAACCAATCAGTTTAGTTAATTTCTAAAGCTCAACTTGCAAATCTGCTAAGCTAGAGACATTCTAGTCTGTAGATTTCTGTGACACATACACGGACTATGAATAGTTAAGATTTCGAATAGCTGCTCTGCCCATTTCCCCTAGAAACTGAATAGAAAAACATATTTCATACAATAATGATTTGGGCTTTGACAATTTGCTATTAATATTGTTCTAGATTTCATTGAGAACAGAACTCATTCATTGATGAAATGATTAAAGTAGCAACTCAGCGCAGTGTTCGGGGTGTATGCCAGTCGGACATTCCCGACTTCAGAACTCTTGCAAGCTTTTACATAAATATCTTGTTTGTAAGACTTAAGAATTAAACTGCCATATCTTACAAATATTTTAGATATTGCTGAAAAATGTTTTCTATATATAATATTGATAATCTATATATTAAGCTACTATGTAAATTAGATATTTCTGAAAAAGTAACTATATGCTATACTACTATATTATAGAATACTATACACTATATATTTGAGCTATAAAAATACATATATAGTATTAGTATTTTTCCTGAAATATCTAAAATATATAATTTTATGGTAGCTTAATGCTTATGTGCTAGAAACATTTATAATATATAGAATACAATATACTACATATTTGAGATAAGCTTAATATATTCCTCAGATATAACTAAGAATTTGTTATGTGTCAACTTTTTATACCCTGAGCCCATTGAAAATGGGAAATCAGGGTATAATGTTTTTGTTGGATGTATGTAACAGGCAGAAGGAGGCGTGGCAGACCCCATAAAGTATATATATTCTTGATCAGGACGACAAGAGAAATTGATTTGACCCTGTCCGTCTGTCCGTCCGTCCGTGTGTACGTCTGTTTGAACGCTCCGATTTCCGCTTCTATAAAAGCTAGACTTGAAATTTTTTATGTAGGTCCGTGTATAGCACGCGCAGATCAAGTTTGTTTTAAAAAATCGATAACTATCCCCAATTAATTGTTATCGATTGAAAACAAACTCGATAAAATTATATCTCGTCCATCTTTTAAGCTAGAGACACCAAATTTTATATTTAGCTTTATATGTATTTTATGCAATTTTGAATTTTGTTACATTTCGGATACTGGCCCCAAATTCTATGAAAAGCACAGATTCGACGGGGCTCAGGGTATCCCCTAGTCGATCGCGCCCGACTAGGGTTTTCTTACTTGTTATACCCTGAGCCCATTGAAAATGGGAAATCAGGGTATAATGTTTTTGTTGGATGTATGTAACAGGCAGAAGGAGGCGTGGCAGACCCCATAAAGTATATATATTCTTGATCAGGACGACAAGAGAAATCGATTTGGCCCTGTCCGTCTGTCCGTCCGTCCGTCTGTCCGTCTGTCCGTCTGTCCGTCTGTCCGTCTGTCCGTATGTTTGAACGCGTCGATTTCAGCCCGTATAAGAGCTAGAGACTTGAAATTTTTTTTGTAGGTCCGTGTATAGCACGCGCAGATCGAGTTTGTTTTTAAAAATCGATAACTATCCCCAATTAATTGTTATCGATTAAAAACAAAATCGAAATTCAATTAAAAAATTCTATCTCGCCCATCTTTTAAGCTACAGACGCCAAATTTTATATTTAGCTTTATATGTATTTTATGCAATTTCGAATTTTGTTACATTTTGGATACCGGCCCCAAATTTCCCCCAATTGAAGTTCAGTCTCAAATATAGCCAAAATGCGAATGAGTTGGCACTTTTACTAAACTGACAAATATGCCCATGGAATATGTTGATCATATGCCGAAAATTTCATTGAAATCCGTTAAATAGCAAAAAAGTTATTAAACAAAACGTTTGGCTACTTTGCAAACTCACGTGGCAGCAGCGCCAAGCGAACGCACTTGCACACATACATACAAACGCTCGCATTCTAGTCACTTCGAAGAATCGCAAATTACGTTTGAATTTTGTTGAATTATTAGCTGCTGCTTTAGCTTACATTTGCCACAAATGCTTTAAACTTGAAATTTTTGTATAATTTTACGCTAAATATAAGTGTATTGGAAAACACAGGTTCGACGAGGTTCAGGGTATAACCTAGTCGGTTACGCCCGACTAGAGTTTTCTTACTTGTTAGTGTAAACAATGTCTTATAAGTCTGATAGGGTATATAATCTTCGGTTAACTATATAAGGCTATCAACTTATTATCTATTTTTTTTTGTGTTAATGGAACGAGTTAAAATATTAATATATTAAATAGTTAAAATATTCAAATGCGATTTAATCAAATTGATAAGCTTTTTGGGCCGTTCTTCGATCAGTTACAATAGAGAATATCGATTACGAATTGTTTATCTTAAAACTATATATAAGATATATGGAAATATTTTCTTTATAAGACATATACTGCATACATTCTTTAAAGATTATTTTGTATTCAAGATGTTTCTTAGTTTATTTCAAATATTGAATTACAACTTACGCTTAAATCATGCCAGATGATTTGGGATTTGATAAAGAGTGCTTCACGCCTTGCCCTTCATGAATGCGTATCCTGTGGTTTTATTGCCTGGCATTTCTCCTGCTTGGACTTTTCTATGGTTGGACTTCATGTGACTGGACCGCTGCTGATGTCACTCCAAAAAAGAACGTGGTCCACACACACATCACAGCAGTAGCCGGCGCTAATGTCGCTCGAGTCCTGGCGCACAGGACAAATGAAGGTCAAACCGCAATCATGCTGAGCGCAGCGCGCACTTTCCACATCTGCGCGCAGTCTGCGCGTCGAGCTGCTTCAGCCAGCTTCAAGCACCGCAGCATCTCCTGAGCATGTGCAGCAGCTGCAGGAGCAACTGCGCAGTCGCAGCATTACGTAGAGACGCGCTCTATAAAAGATAGCCCAAATTACTGTGTAAAAAAATTTGAGAGTGGAGTAAATAAAGAATTTTATAGACTTACCGGCTGCCGCCTTTCATGGCTGCTGCGGCTGCTGTTGCTGGAGTCTTCAAACTCCAATTCCAACTTGCAATTCCATTCCACATTTGCCTGTTCTACAAGCAGTCTAATGCTTGCATCTACACGCCGCACTCAGTGCTGCCACAGCGCAATCAATCTTAATATTTATTTAAATTACAATAAATCTGCACCAACTTCATTTTAAGCATCAAATTCGCAATATTTACTATTGAAATTCGATAACAACACGATATGTATATCGATGCGTCGCTGAAAAGTATGCTACACGCAGCCTACATTAGTATCGTAATCAGTTCGCGCTGTGCAACACTGCTCGACAAATAGCCGCGCCTATTTGCATTTCCATTTAAATTCAAATTAACATAACCGCTGCTCACAGCAAAGTAGACAAATAAAACAAAATTTATTCGTGCCTTTATTTATTTATATATGCATAAGCAATAAACATTGCTATTGACTGTTAAATTGCATTGCATTTTCATTCCATCCGCAGCCCTTCAAAGTTGCCATATCATGCCAATTAATCGCTGTTGTTGTTGTTGCTTTTACAGCAATCGCCTGAAAGTTATAGAAATTTAACTGTATAGCACAGCTGACGTCGACTTTATCTCTTTCACACGCGCTTTGGCGACTTTCATGCGCAAGGGTCTTCGCTGTGGGTCAACAATGCACACAAACGTACGCATGTACATGTGTGTATATATACGTGTATGTGTGTGCGTGTGTGTGTGCATATGTTGGATGCGTCGTTGTTGGAGGCGTTGACAGCGACGCGCCGCGACGTTTTCGGCGCTGACCGTTGCGGTCACCTGTTACTTTCACTGCGTCCAGCGCAGCTGCGAACACGTTTTCTGTGTTTGTCCATTGGCCAAACAATGCAAAGTTATTAAAATTACAAAAACGCGGCGACAGGGCTGCCGTATTGTTTTTTTGCTCTTCATTTCAGCTTTTTTGTCTCTCTCTTCTTGTCTTACCAATAATCGCATAAATTAGCGATTCTTTTGGCAGTCGCCAGCGGAAGTCTTTTCACTCGGCTCTCACTTTCGTTATGGACGGCCGTTGCCGCTGTCAAATATTTAATAATTTGTGCTAAAATGTGAATTAAATGCCCCCATAGCATACATAATAACCTAGTGGCAACGACAACAACTACAAAAAAGTGGCAGCAATCGCAACAACAGCAACAAAGTTGACGCTGAGGAATGCAAACGGCATGCGAAAAGAAAACGAAATAGTGGACAAATTGACTGACTGACAAGCAGGCAGCGACATGTTTAAGCTAGCCTAACGACAGCAACAGCAACAACAATGAAGACAATAATCAAGAATTGCCTATCCTGGTATTCGATCACACACACACTCACATGCACACACTTCAGTCGCCTTGCTGTCGACGTCGCCGTCGACGCTGAGAGCGCGCCCAAAAATGCAATTGAGAAAAAAACCCACGCAATAACAAAAACCCAAAATAGAAGACAACTATAAAACTGATGAAAACAACAACGAACAACGGCATGCCAATGCCAAGCCAGCACACACACACATACACATACACACGCTCAGACAAACCCATACCACTTGCTGTGCTGTTGTTTACCTGCGCCGAATGGCAGCGACGTTGACGTCAACTGCGCAGTCGCAGCATCATTCCAATGCACACAGCTGCAAGGCATTGCATTATTCGGCAGAGCACTGAGAGAAAATATTAGCAGCAGATTTTACCGAGTCTTCTTAGACTTTGCTGATCATAATTTCTTTCAGTGTAGGTGTGCGTATGTATATATTTTTTATATATATTAGATATTTTATTTTAAAAAAAAGTTATATATATCAATTAATATTTTATGTTCTAAAAACATATTTAATATATTACATTGAAATATTATTTTATGTAAATATATTTTTTTTATGTTTTTTTATTTTCATTTTTTTTTTAATTTATTGTGTATATATTATATATATTATTATGTATATTTTTTTAATTTTATACTTTAAATTTTATACTTTAAATTTTTTTATAATTTATAAATTATATATTTAATTTATTATTTATATAATATATATTGTTTTTTTTTTATTTTATATTTATATGCAATATGTTATATTTTATATTATATATTTCATTTTTATTTTTTTATATATAAATTTCATATTTAATTTTAATTACACGTATAATTGTATTATATCTGCTACATTACAAATCACATGCTTACACTAATTTTTTTCAGTGCATCGCGTGCCCCCGCCTCTGGTTCCTGTCAACGTCTTCAACATACCAAAGCAAGTACAAGAAAAAATCAACAGGCTGTTACAACAACAGCCGCGCAAAACACACACAAGTCCGAAAATGACAGAAACAACAACAGCGATCGCTGACGTTGTTGTTGCTGCCTTTGCTTTTGTGATTTTCTTCTTGCTTGTTTTGCTGTTGTTGTTGCTGGTCTTATCCAGCAGGTAGACGCGCCGGGTCGGTTGCATTTCAGCGCTGCTGCCGCCGTCTCTGCTTCAGCGGACGCCGCCGTCGTCGTCGTCGCCGTCGTCTGTTTCGTTTTAGAGCTGGGCTGTTGAAACTTGGCTCAGAGTTGTGGCGTTCAGTCCGCTGGCGAACGTCGTCTTGAGCGCAGTTTGCCGTTGTCGTCAGTCGCATTAGCCAACGTCTCAACGTGCGCGTGTGCGTGTGTGTTTGTGTTTGTGCTGGAGCTTGAGCTGCGTGTGTGTGTCGGTTACTGTGCCTGTGTTACTTGGCTGGCCCGTTCCCGTTTGTAAATTATTATACACGTTGATTTTGTTTTTTTGAGTTTGTTTTTTTTCTGTGCCGCCGCAGCACAAACTGGTTGCTGCCATAAGAAGCCGAGGCAGAAGCTAGCTGTGAACGTAAGAGCTAGCAGAAGCAGCAGCTAAAACAACAACGATAATAATAGCAACAGCAACAACAATAATAGAAGAACCGTATTTTTTGTTAGTCGGTCGGAAAAGCGTCGCAAAAAAAGAAAAGAAAAAAGATTCGTCTAGCGGCAGCGAAAGGAGCACAATAACAGTAACAGTAACAGCAGCCGTAACAGTTGCAAGCGCGTTAACAGTAGCTGTTGCCAGTCCATCCACACAGCTAATTGAAAAAGATGCCCTGCTCGGCCGTGACGCTATCGATAGCGACGATCTGTGCGATTATCGCTACAGCGCTGCTCGCGATCGCCTTCTCCACAGACAATTGGCTGCACTATGACGTCAGACGCAATCAGATACAGGTTAGTGTAAGAAGCGTTAACAAAATGATGGCAGACGCAGCTCTCATATCATTTCCCCATATCTCTATCTACGATCTTCGCATGCATACAAAGCATATTGTGTATGTGTGTGTGCGTGTGTGTGTGTGCATCTGACACCCCCGCAAAGTCGACAAACAATAGGCTCGAATCAACCCAAGGCCTTGTCATAGAAATAACAAATAAAGAAAAAAAAACTGTGCACCGCAGGTCACAATCAAAGCAGAAGCCGAAGCCCAAATAGTAGAAACCGAAGAAGAGCCGAAGTCACAATGCAAGTCGAAATTAAGGCACAGTGGGCAGGCACTTGAAGAACATGTGGACAATGTCCAGATGCTGCTAAAATGTTCTCCGAGCTTGATATTGTGGTACAGCTAGAGAAACGAAAATAAACAAAATGAAATTCAATATATATATTTATATTATAAAATATATTTAATAATAAGGAAATAATTTAATACAATATATCTATACTCTGCTTCCAATAGATACAATTTTCCCTTTTGTTATTGATTTTAAAAATAACACTAATTGATTAAAGTCCATCTCTGACCCTATAAGCAATTACAATAAACAATAACTTAATTAAATATAATTAACTAATTAAAAAGCTCATTTAATCCCACATATTAAATTCGAGTTTAGGGAACAAAAACATTTTTTCTAGTTACCATTACTGTGCACCACTGTACCTGCTGCTCTCTGCAACGGTTAACGTCGGCAGCGACGTCGTTAACAGTAACAGACGCGCGTGTTGTTGCTTAGCGAACAGCAGAAGAAATAAGGGCATGGCGCAGCGTGTAAGGCATATTGAAAGAAGAAAGGTCGAAAGCGAACAGCAACAGGCTGGCAGCGCAGGCAGCGGCAGCGACTGCGCGGCAGCGCATGATCAAAGGGGCGGCCAAGCGGCTGGCTGGGCGGTTGGCTTGGCCGTTAACGCTAAAACTTTCTACGCGAGCGCTTAGCCAAGCCAAGCGACACGACTACTGTGGATAAACAGCAGCGACGGGGGCGGGTGTAATGAAGAAGACGATAAAGGAGACGAAGAAGCAACAGCAGCAGCGGCAGTAATTTCTCATTTTGCATGTAATACACGCGAGTAACAACAACAAGTGGGGCTTGTAGGTGCAGCTTAGGCAGAGAGCAACGAAACAATGAGCGAGAGAGCGTCAAAACTGTACACATGTATGTGTGTGTGTGTGTTTGTGCGCATACTTCGCATACCACAACAAGCTAATGGCAGCGTGTGCTGAAAATATTTGCACGTTTTTAACATTGGCGCTAGACGATTGGCTTTACTTGCGCTCGCTTAAAGGTTAATCCTAACAGCGCTGCCAGCTCGCCGAAAGTTGTAAGCAATGCAAATGCATAAGAGTGAGGGAGAGAGGGAGAGATACATGAATGCAGAACAACAGAGGAAGAGCGCAGATGAAGCTCAACTCTCAGATCATATGTATGTGTGTGTGTGTGTATCTACATGTATGTAGATGTGTGTATGCATTTATAAAGCCATTAGAACAAGGTAATTACCTTTTTTTTTGGTTGTCCGTCTTAGCCGCAGCAATTTTTAACGCTGCACTTTAATTGGCCCTTGTCAAATCGATTGTTATGCCCCAAAATACACATTGGCGGCCGGAGGCGGAGGCAGCCCTGCGGCATTGCATTTCAACGGCCGGCCGAGCTGGCGTGTCTAATGCTTTCTAATTAGCTGGACAGCGGCAGTGCCGCATAGCTGGCATAAGCAGGGCTGTTCACATTAATTGCAGAACGGACGTTTTCAAGATTTCTTTTTTGTTTCATTTTTTTTTTTTTTGTTCAACTCTAATTATCTTCCTCTTTTTGTTTATATTCTTTCAAGTATCGCAGCGACTTACAACACTGCTCCTCGGCGCAGTATTTATTTCAATTGTTTTCTTACACACTTTATTTTCCACTTTCGTAGAACTTACGCTCGGCGGATTACTGTTATCAGTTGCCTTTTTGTTGTTCTATTCGCCTTTGGTCTCTTTGCTGCTCTTTCGCTCGATTCTTTGTTCGTTCTGCAGGCGAAGCAAGTCGAAGCGTCTCATAGAAGCCCAGCGACAACAACAAGAACAACTTCTGTCGCTGCCGCTGCCACTGCCGCTGCTGCTGCTGCCTCTGCTGCTGCCGCTGCTGTTGTTGTCCATTGCTTGTGCTTGTTCTTTCCACTTCCAACTACTTTAGCTCTACTCTGCCTCTTCTGGTTTCCAGTACCTGTCTGCGTGCCAAAGCAAAAATTGTTTATTTTTTTTTCTTCTCTTGATCGTTAACTTAGCCAAAGCCAAAGCCATAGCCATTTGGCTAAAGGGGGGCTTGGCCAGGGGCGGCAGGGGGGTTGGGCATGGTTATACGTACGTACATATGTGGCGAAACCGGTTTTGAGTTTTCACTCGTTTCACGTTTTCAAGTCTCTCAAAATTGGTATGCGATACCCGTGGCCCGCCTCAAAGCACTCCCCTCCCGCCGTCAGGTTGCCAGATCGCCGGCAGCCCTAAGTCGCCATTGTTGTCGTTGCCATCGCCGTCGTCGTTGTCGTCGTCGTGGTCGTTGTTGTTGTTGCTTCGTCTCTTTATTGTCGCCAGGTTCGAATGAATTCACGATTCGAACCGATTGCCAATCCAATTGATGAAACTTTGCCAGCTTCGCTTGGCTTGCTCAAAAGAGAAAACCCTTCCTATTAGCCATTGCATTTGTCGTCGTCGTCGTCTTCTCTATCTTTCATTCCGTTTCGTTTGCTGCATTTGCCTTGTTTTGGTGCCGTCTGGCAGCACGACAAAAAAGAAAAAAAAGAAATGAAAAGCTGAAAACTTGTTGTTTTTACCATTTTTCCACATGGGGCTTTAGAGTTTTGGCTCTGGCGCAATGCTTCATTTTCTTCATTTCATTTATGTTTCTTTTTCGCTTGTTTTCTTTTCTTTTTTTTTTTCAATGAATGAATTTCGTGTCATATTTTTTACGCTTAGTAAGCGCTTTGATTTGTCAACTTGCAAGGCGAAACACATGTTAATTTGAGACTGCAAGTATTAATTAGGCTTTTGCCAAATTACTCATGCGCCATGTGTGACCAGCAGCAGCAGCAGCAGCAGAAGCAACGACCAACAGCAGCAGCGACCCAACATTAAATTTCTTTTGTGTTTCTCTTTTTTTTTAGTTTAGTTTTCTTTTCTTGCATTTTTGTGTGTGCTTATACCCTGTGCTGGCAGAGTCAGCTATTTTATGATATAGGTATTTATAGGGTATCTGCATGGGTGTTACTTTAGACTATATTATAGGCATATCTTACTGATTCTCATATTGAGATAAGGAAATCGTTGTACAAATTGTCGGCACTTACAGGGTATCTATGTTGCCATCACTTAGCTTATAGTGTCATTTCGTGGTATTATCAAAAGTATAAAAGTAATTATAACTTACAGGGTTTCCTCTAGACCCTATAAAATATAAAAAAGAAGATATAAAATAAATATCCTACAAATAATTGCTATTTACAGGGTATCTAGGTTGCTATTATTTAGCTTATAGTATCATATACTTCGCTTCTTAAAAGTAAACTCAAATTACTATATACAGGGTGTCCTACAGACCACATCAAATGCATTCCTGTTGTCGTTCTGATATAAAAAAGAAGAAATAAATCAGATATCTAGGCAAATAAATGTCATTTACAGCGTATCTATGCTGCTATTACTTAGCTTATACTGACATATGGTTATATTATTAAAAGTAAACTTTATTTAGGACTTACCGGGTGAGTGTTTAGACCATATCAATGGCACTCCTTTGATCATTCTAATGTTAAGAAGACGTTTTTACAGGGTATCTTTGGAAAATGCTACAAATAATTGGCAGGATATCTTGTTAGATGTTTTATGGAACTATAGTTCTAGTAAAAGTAAGGATTTTTGCACCCTAGTTTTATTCCCTGATATACAGGGCATCTTTTAGAAAAACATAATGGTATGTTTTGATTAATTTAAAAAAACGGAATTTTCTTAAAATTATCAAAATATACTTTTTACTGGGCATATAATTTTTAGCTATAGCTGTCACCCTAATTATTCTGTTTATGCTCTAATTATGCTTACTCCTAAAATGCTGATATACACTGTCACAAAAATGTAGTTAATTTTAAAAATTTCCATACTAATTTAAAATTTATTCGAATCGCGCATCGGCAGAGGAAACTGTTTCTCTTTTCACTTTTGCTATCGAGTCAACTGAATAATATATTAGTAATAATTTTATTTGAATTTAAATTCGAATTCCTCGGTCTTCTCTCTCTCTCTGTCTCTCTCTCTCTTTAAAGCCTTTCTCTAAAAGTCGCGCTGTGAGTCGAAGCATTTGAAGAATCATTCACTTATTTATAGCGTGTCTATAATTTATTGAAGAGTCAGCAGTCGCAGCAGTCCGCATCATTAGTTTGCTTAATTTGCTGACATCATGTGAAATTCCAAATTGGTTTATCACCTCCAGCAACTACCGTAATAGCCGAGAACTCGATGCCATTTGCATAAAGTGAATTGCATTTGGCGCTGGGTTACCAAACAATGCCAGCTCGCTCGCCCAATCAGCCAAAGTCTCGGTGTAGCTGGGGAACTACTACCTCTAGTACTTCTACTAATTCTTCTTCTTCTTCTTCTACGACTTCTTATTGTTTACAGTTGAGTTCTTTAACAGTGTCGTAACTGATCGCAAGCGAACGGCCGGAGCTGTGAGAGCTGATCACAGAGATGAGTCAACAGTTAAATATGCCCGTTTTGTCATGTTCCTGCTAACGTTGACAACCGGTTGTCATTCTCCTCTAATTATTGAGAGAATTTTTAGAGAATTTGTTAGACATTTACATGATTGGGCGGTTGTTAAAGTTGACAAGCAGTTGTTAGTTTCCTTAACTACTGACTGTTAAGCTTGACAAGCAGTTAAATGGTTTTACCTTGCATCTTGTTGTCAAATTTGATTGGAGACTTTGTTTTGCTTTGCGAATTTGAGAGGTATTTGGCTGTTAGTTTCTTAACAGTTAGTTTAACTGGCAGTTATCTGTCGGAACTGTATTTTATATTGCAGTTATAATGACGGCTTTGTCAAAGTCTTTATCTATCTTATTCTTTAGTTAGTAAAATCATTTTCTGGACCTAATACAGCATTTGTTTCAATGTGTAAACTTGCTGTTAAGCTTGACACTCAGTTAACTTCTCTTACTCTCAATCCAACTGTCAAATTTGTATATATTAGAAGAGCATATTCCATCAAGTGCCTAAGCCCAACTAACAGTCAGCCTTTTAACTGGTAGTTAACTTGAGGGCTTTGCCACCTAACAATAGGTAAGCTCAAATAAACAAATACAATAGTAGAGAACACCCCAAAGTTGTTTATCTCTTTGATAATCTAAGTACACAAATTGCTGGCGTTGCCAGATCGTTACACAGATCTTAACTGATTCACTCGCAGCTTTTTGGCGCTTTCGCCATGCTCATTTATGATAATGCCCGCTAAGTTCTTGCAGCTGGAGATTCAAATCTTTCTCACACGACTTCTGTAGCCTACTTAATTCGCAATTATTTTGGCCACTTGAGCGTGCGATTTCAAACGCTTTCGCTTCCTATGAGCGTCGTCGCCTCCTCTCTCCCTCTCTATTAATAATTGAAATTGAATCGTTCAGGCTGAGTTTAATTTGTTGTTTTTTTTATTTTTGATTTTTGTGTTTTTTTCTTAATTCATTTTTCTCTTTGGGCTCGAACTTCCGCGTACTTTTTGCCATAATTGTAGTTATTATTGCTTCGATCTGTCCAAAGTACAGCAGACGAGTAAACATTTAAAGCTTGAAGATCTATTGTCAATGTCGCGCTCCCACGACCTTTTTGCCAATAGCAAAAACAACAAAGACAACTAGAAATAACATTTGGGCAATAAAACAACGTCAAGTCGAAACGAGATTCTAGCAAACAAGCCGAGATACATATATGCGTTTGCAGCCATAAAAAACTACGACAAATTGTCACAAGTTTTACTTTTTTTTGAGCGTGTGCTTACTCAACTAATTATACCCTGTACACGGGTAAATTATGAGAAACCCAAAAGGAACACCTCTTCACTTACACATTTACAGCTCTCGTTTAAATAATTGATGAATATGATTTAAGTAAATGAGTCTTACAGTTGTTACTACTGCTAGAAAATGAATGGCTAATGCAGTTTTTCATACGTAGATAAAGTGAATAGACTTATGATGTAGTTAAGACCCATATATCGAAAGATCTAACTACATATATATATATAACAAGAAAAGAAGCTCGAGAACGAGAAATATCAATTATGTATAAAATGATCTTCCAATTGCTGAAACCTTATGAACTAGGAACTCTCTATTGCAACAGCTCTTTTATAATATAATCGGTATATATTAAATAATATAATACAGTTTCTCATGTATCAAAAGATCTTCAAATTGTTGAAAATCTAGCGAAAAAAGTATAGTATTCTGTAAATATCTTAAGTTGATGCCACGATAACGATATATATAGATCAAACGATTTTCAAATGCCTGTACAAACTTTAGCTAAAGGCTCTATATTGAACTTTAATATAATCTACAATATTATCTATGATAAAATTTATAATATATATCACACAGCAACTACGTGATATCGATAAATATTGTTCATAGATCAAACGTTTTTCTAAATGCTTAGCTTTATAAGTAAATTTTATCGGAACTCTCGTTAGCGAAAGAAATAGCTGGATCAAATATAGCATTCTATAGAATATATCACAAAGTAATTCGAGAAATATCGATCACAAAATCTTCAAATTGTTGAATTTCGTAAGCTAATGCCTCTATCTATAACCAAATCTATAATATGTATTGATAAAATAAATAAAATAAAATAAAAATTGATCATCACATAACAAAGAATCTGCTAATTGCTGAGCTTCATAACTGAATTATAGCTAAGCCATATTTATAGAAAGAGCTGTCTAGATATTATATAATACTTCAAATTATCACAATCTTTAATACATAGTAACGATATATATCGATTATATCAAAACGTATATCATATTTCATTTATCTGCTAATTGTTTAGCTCTAGCTAAAGTCTCTATATTAAAAGATCTATTTCTCTCTCACTCTTCATACAACAGAATCTTTAATATATGTCGCAATAAAACTCCATATTAACGATAAATGTCGATACTCTCTTAGATCATAAGACTCACAAAGGTAAAATTAGTTGCTCATCAAATATCTACTCAAATCAATTAGGCTCTGCCTTTTGGCCCTCGATCGACAAGCCTTACGCACTCACTTTTTTCGGGGTATCTAGCTAGTCGAGCATGCCCGAATGTTTGGTATGCGACTTAATTTAATTTGCCGCACCCAAAATATGTGTCGCCTGCATTTTGACAGTTGCTGGTTTTTTTTTTATTTGTTCGTCGAGTTATTCGGCTGCCGTCTGGCCCGTCGACTCACATACATATATGTATCTGTAAACTCGATCGCGGCCTTGGCCAGCGCCACAGAGCGCGAGCTCTTGAGCTGTTTGGCATCCTGCACAGGTAGCTTGGATTTAGTTGACGATTGGCTAATCATCAACATCCGCACGCCGAGTGGCCCAGGGGAGGGGGGACGAAAGGGGGGTCAGCTAAGCAAACTCGTTTTGGTTCAGTCATAAAAATAGTTGGACCTTATTAATATCTGTGCAACAGCCACAACAGCCGCAGCTGCCCAGCTGCCTAGCTGCCCAGCGCCAAGCATAGCAGGCGCCATCTGTCTATGCTCCACAAACTGGAAACTGGCAACTGCCAACTGGCAACTGGCAACTGGCAATGGTAGCATTGGTTGCTCGATAGGGTCTTTCGTTGCTTTCCACGTACAGTACGCAGCTGAAATGCACTTGGTGTGTCTGGAACAAGTCTAGTTGGGTTTTTTGTTTCGCTTCCTGGTCGCGGGCACAAGCTGCAGGCCGATCGCATTTCAAACTATATCGAATTGGCTTGTGGCCAGTTGGCTCCAAAGTCAAGCGTGTGGCTAAAGCTGTTTGCTCCATGCCAGACTTTAGTCTGCCTATCGATCTGCGATCGTTTCCGCTGCGCATGCAAATCCAAGAATGTTTCTATGCAGAGCAAATCGCAGTTGAGTCAAGCTGCGAGCTAAGCGATCGTGGCGGCATGCCAGATAGACTAGAGACTAGAGACTAAGGCTTAGATAAACTGATGTAAATGGGAGAAATATATCAAGGAAGAGATACGCTGATATAAACTGGTGCTATAGACGCAGGAATTTATGGAATGGATAAACTAATGTATGGAGTGTGCTATAGAAATGGATAAACTGATATAAACTGCTAGGCCAGTTTTCCTTATAAGTTTTAGCTGCGCTGATTGCCTCTCCTAAAAGTGCATTGATAAGTGATCTAGCAGAGCTAACGACGTTCTCTTAAGATAGTTCCTCAAGGATAGTCTAGCTAATTCATCAATCAGTTCACTTTACATATATAGATTCTTATATATATTGTATAGATAGATATATCATATTATACAGATATCTTCTAGGCAAGTAACTTGCTCTCTCTCTCCCGATCTCTCTCTCTCTCTCTCTCTGTTGAACGATCAACTAGCTTATCTAGCTCTGAGTATTGACAGCTCAATATTGTGACCTTAAGATAGTCTTAATATGCTTAAGCTGAGCAGATTTAAAGCTAAACCATATTTTATCTTACACTTAATACAATAAAAGCTTCCTGCAGCAGAAGAGATCACTTTAAAGCTACTCATAGAACTAAATGACCTGCAAGTAATCTCAGATCTTTCTATCTTGGGCATTGAACGTATATTTAGTCAGGAAACTGTCTCTAGAATGATCAGAGTGTAATACTATAATACCATAAAACTAAGAACTTATCAATCGCAGCTGATCTCCATTAGAGCTTTGAACAACTGCAGTGGAGATCAACTGAGATCGATAAGTGTGAACAGCTGTAATAAAGATCAGCGCAGCTGCGTACGATAAATTCTTGCTCTTAGCTCGCAGCTGCGATCGATAAGTTTTCAATTTTAAATCGCAGCTGGTCTTTATAACAGTTTGAACCAATGTAATAGAGAACAACTGCTTGAACAACTGTGCTATAGATCACCTGCGATCGATATGTTTGAGCAGCTGTAATCAAGATCAACTGCGATCGATAAGTTTCTCAGTTTTAGATCGCTGCTGCTATCTGGATCTTAGATTGTAGTTGCGATCGATAAGTTCTTGATCTTCGATCGCAGCTGATCTCTATAACAGTTTGAAGAATTGTGATGGAGGTCAGCTAGGATAAGTTCTCAGTCTTATAGTCTTTTTAGTTTTAGTCTTATATCGATTAATTCTTAGTCTCAGGCCGCAACTCGTCTCTATAACACTTTGAGCAATTTTAATAGTGATCAGCTGCTTGAACAACTGTACTAGAGATCACCTGCGATCGATAAATTTGAGCAAATGTAATGGAGATCAGGTGCTCTCGATAAGCTTTTAATCTTAATTAAGATCATAGTCTTAGATCGCAGCCGATCTCTATTACAGTTGTTCAGACTCTAATAGAGATCAGCTGCTCTCGATTAGATCTTTCCTCAGGGCTGTAATAGTTATCACCTCTGGGTACTCCCAGCACACAGCTCAGCTCGATCAACTTAACTGGGCTCTAGCTAAGCTCTAGCTGCAGACTCTTTCTCGTCAGCTCCATGGCTTATCTGCCTCATCTGTTGGCTGTCGACTCGATTAGGTTCGGTTATCAGAGCTGCGTCGCCCGGTGGCTGCGCTTGGGTAACTCGTGTGGCAGACATGTCAGGTGTCACATGCTAATCGCACGCTTGCCATTTGAGAACACGTAGCTGTTAGACGCAACCGAGACGAGCCATATATAGGGCCGATGTGCCTGAATCATCCCCACACACACACACACACTCACACACACGCTTATGCCGAAAATTTGAAATGGCATCACGTTCCGCACGTTTGCCACATCAAATTCTACATTTTTGGATACCGAATTGCCGAGCACAATGCAGAGGCTGTCCCCCCTCGACCCCCGCTGCCCCATCCGTTCCACACGTCACAAAAAGAGAAAAGCGTTTCGTTGGCTACCAAACGTGTTTTACCTGATGTCCGGTACTTAAATAACAATGCGACAGCCCAAAAGAAAACTTAACGAATTTTTATCGACAAGGCGGAGAAAGAGTGTGAAAGAGAGAGAGAGAGGGGGAGAGGGAGGGGAGAGAGAGGGAGAGAGTGATGGGGGCTGCAGAATTGGACTTATGTAAATTGGTTTGATGCCTGTGAAAAGTGTTTTTCGCTTACGCAACAGCACGAAATGAAAAGAAATGAAGAAAAAAGATACAAATAAACAACAATCCACAAAATGGAACTGGGATTGGGGAATGGGGGCAACTGGGAGCCGGTCGCTGGTCGCTGGTCGCTGGGAAGGTGCTGCCCGCCCCGAAAACTCTTATGAAATGCTTTTCGCTTTTCGCTTCGCTTGGCTCGGACCCGAGTTGTTTGGCTTTCAGCCTGGCCCCATGCCCCTTGCCCCATGCTCCACACCCAAGCGGATTAATTTTGTAACTTTCTTATGAAAGTCTAGTGTATGGCAATTAAGGGCCAGCCCGCCAGAGGCCCCTCTCCTCCCGCCCTGTCCCGCTACTGTCACAGCTTTTTGAGTCGTTTAATTTATGTTATATTCGAGCCGAGCTGGCTCCAAAGTGGGGGGCGGCGGAGGCGTGGCTGGGCATTGCATTAGAAAACCATTCAGGTGTAGAGCGCCTCGAGAAATCAGTGGTGTGCACCAGGCCGCAGAGCTCGGACTCCCGCCGAACGAGAGCATCAATTGGGCCTAGTCACACACACACACTCTCTCTCTCTCAACTAGCCAGGCTAATTGTTCAGTTACGCCCAAGTGGGCAAGTCGAATAGAGCCGAGAGTCGAGGAAAGCTCGAAGGTCGAAAGCATCGAAAGTGGGGAAAACCCAAACGGATTACACATTGTTAGTCTAATCCCTAATTGGCCCCAAAAGAAAGGGAGAGGCAGAGGGAGTCAAGAATCAAAAATCTAACACGATTCAGTTCTTTTGAAGCAATCATTAACTAATTATGATTGGTTCACAGCTGGAACTAGTTTTAGCTCTAGGCCGGATACAATGGAACATTATAAGACTGAATAAAGACGGAGAGATACCTAAAAAGCTGTCAAGATCTAGTTCTTTTTCAGCTTTATGAAGCAATCATTATTAATGTTGATTGGTTCACAGTTGGAACCAGTTGGAACATTATGATACTTAAGTAAGACGGAGACCTAACTCAAAAGTCTTTCATGAGCTAAATCTTTTCCAGCTTTATGAAGCAATTGTTATTTATTATGTTTGGTTCACAGTTGGAACTAGTTTTATTTGCAAACCGAATATATTAGTTCATTATAATACTTAAGTAAAGCAGAGAAACACATTAAAAACCACCAGAAGAACTAGTTCAGTTCTTCTTCAACTTTCGTAAGAAATCATAACAATTCACAGCAGGAACTAGTTGGAACTGTTAAGAAAGAATAGAGAAACAACTCAAAAACCCTCCACGATCTCATTGCTCTCTCACTTTATTAAGAAAAATGTATAAAATTGAATAATTAATTGGTTCACAGTCGGAACTAAAAGATTAGTTCCTAGTACCTAGTACCTAGTACTGGTACCTAAATTAATTCAGATTTAGATCCGAAACTTCGTTCACCTGGAACTTCAGTTGTAATTTATAAGAGCTTTGTAGGTTTATAGATCTATAAATGGTTCATTTCAGCTCACTTCAGTTCATTTGAGTTCACTTGAGTTCATTTTCGATTTCATTGTCTGTATTTTCGGTATAGTCCTATGCCCACTTCGATACTCTTTCTGGCCGGGGCTTATCTATTGGTAGAGCTGCAGACATCTGCAGCGCTGGCTCCGATTTGGCCTCGACTGATGATTAGCAGTGCCAACAGTCGGATCGACAATGGAAGACCTTCAATTGTAAGACTCGAGACTTTTTGCCACACGGTTCGCAATGAATCGCTCGGAGTGACGTATGGGAACTGCGGAACGTGTTCAACGGCAATACTTGATCTGATAAATACGTAGGGAAAAGCAACTACGACTCACGCAGCTGCCTTAACGCCCATTGTCAGATCACAATATGTAGACATGTGTGTGTGAGTGTGTCTATATTTATGTACATCCGCGTTTTATTTCAATACGAGGCGAGAGATGACCGGATGATGATCGAGCAGTGGCAACAATAAAAACTGATTGAGCTAGAAAATTCATAAACGAAATCTTTAATTTGTAATTCCTATTCGGCGTTCTGCTCACAACGCCCACGGTGGAACTGGTTCTCGGAGCGGTCGCTTCTGGCATTGATTTGCATTTGGCTTTGTCTAGCTATCGATCAAAGCTTTGTTGCCAATCTGAAACTTGGATCATTTGTTCCTCTTGATCAAGGCCCATAAGCAAGAGTTATCGAACAGCTACAATTTGTAGACTTGAGCTCTAGAATCTTATGAGAAATTAATCAAATAAATCGATACTTATCGATACTTGCTGTGTGGGCAATGTTATCGATCAATTGAAGTCTTTAAGCGTTAAGTTAGATGAACAAAGCTAGAGCCTAGGCTCCTATACTTCTTATAATTATTGCACTTCCATACTTCTTATACTAGGCACTTAAATTTACACTTATACTATGTACTAATGACAAAACTCTTATACTTCTTGTACTATATACTTAAATTAAACTTATGATGTATCATAATGGCAAGATTCTTCTAGTTCGTATATTATTTACTTATGTATACCATATGCTAATGAAAGGAACCTTTTACTTCTTACACTTCTATCACAAAGCTCTTATACTTATACTGATAGATTATTGAATTTCCTGTACATCTTATTTTATAAACTTATACTTATACTTAAAACGTATGCTAATGCCAATCCTCTTAGACTTCTTATGCTTTTCACTTATACTTACACATATAATATGTGTGTATGTGTGCTAATGACAAGACCCTTGTATTTGCATGTCTTATACATGTATAGGACACTTATACCATATGCTACTGGCAAGACTCTTATACTTATTTCTTGTACTTCTTATACTATGCACTAATACTTATATCATATGCTAACGACAAGACCCTTACATCTTATACTTACACTTAGAGAATGATGACGACAAGGCTCTTATATTTATTCTAATAGAAGACTTACACTTCTTGTACCATGCACTTATACTTATACGATATACTACAGCCAAGACTCTTATACTTGTACATCTTATACTATACAATTATATATATGCTATCGACAAGACTCTTATACTGCTTTACCTTATACTATACACTTATACTTGCACTTACACCATATGCTAACAATAAGACGTTTATAGTCCTACGTCTTATACTATGCACTTATACATATACTTATACCATATGTTGACAAATAGAAGAGTCTTCTACTTCTTGTTCTTCTTATGCAATGCACTTAAAGTTATACTTAGACCTTATACTAAAGCCAAGACTCTTATAAAACTTGTACCTCTTATACTATACACTTATACTATACGCCTATTAAGTATTCTAATGAAAAGCCTCTTATACTCTTTCTCCATCGTATACCATGCACTTATACTATAACATATTACAAACACTTATGTCTGGAGCAAGCCTTTCCCAAGAACCAATATGCCCTGCATTGAGTTGGCTGCAAATGAAATTTACAATGAGGTTTAGCATTAAGATCAGACCATGTTGGAGTATATCTCAGTTTATCCCATCTATATTATTCCAGAGTTAAATTACTCCTTTATAGATCTGTTCAAACTCCGAAGCAACATTTCCTTCCTAACTTGATTTTAATTTGTTTTCCCCCTCTGTCTTCGTTTCAGGCCTTTGCCGCCAAGCATTCGGATGCGGAGTCGCTGCTGCATAACCTGAATGTGAAATATTATTATTATACGAGAACCCGTGGCCTGTTCAGAATATGCTATCCCAAGGAGCGTCCGCCGGTGACGGCAGGTGAGATCCATAAAGAAATAAATGCTCAGCTGAGTTGCATTCCATTCCACTCGCATTTTAGTGCCCACTTATCTGTCGCCCATTGAGACGCACTGCTCGAACATTGACTACTTTCCGCAAGTGGAGGATGACAAGATTTCGAACGAGGATGCCACGTCCCGACTGCACCTGGCCCGCTCCTGCATTGCGCTCTTCATCATCAGCTTCGTGACCATATTCTGTGCGTTCTGGACGGGTCTGTCCGGCTGCTGGAAGCGCTCGTCGGGCGCCATAACTGCCACATCGATCCTCTTGCTGGTCACCTGTCTGCTGGCCGCCGGCGCCATGGGACTCTGGCATACGGTGGAGTTCTTTGAGAAGGAGAAGGTCGTGGGCGAGGATTACTTCCAGCAGTGGAACACGGTGAGTGTAGAGATCCAACAAGGACGAGGACAAGGACATCCCTTTAATGCAATCTTTTGATATCTTTTTTAGGTGCTGCGCGATAATACGAAGATTGTCTACGATTGGTCGTACATTGTGGCCTGGACCGGCATTGGCACCTGCCTGCTGGCCGCCATCCTGCTGTCCGGCGCCGCCATCTGTCTGCGCAACGAGCGCGAGAAGGAGGAGCAGCTCAATCTGCAGTACCTGATGCCAGGTAAGTGGCGCAAGCGAAGGTGAAAGCCCGCTCTAATCGGCTCTCTCTCCCCTTTCCAGTTTACTCGCAGAAGCAGCCACCCTATCCGCCCTACGCCAACTACGCCCAGCCGCAGATCTATCCGGGGCCCTACTACCACGGCTCCCAGTACGGACCCTACAATTACTAACTTGGCTAACGAAATGCACAACGAAAAGCAAAACAACAACAAAAACAAAATGCAAAAAAAAAAAAACAAACAAAAGCTTAAAAACTTAAATAAAAGATTTGAAACGTTTTGGGATCACAAAGAGAAAGGAAAGGAAAGGAGAGGAGACGAGAGCTGTAGAAACTTCGGTTCGAATTTGTCAGTCTCAATCTAAAGCTATATGCGCTATATGTGTCTATATGCGAAATGCAATTCAAATTAACATATTTACAATATTTTTTTTTAAACATTATTTACATAAATCTAGTTTGTAGCTTCTATCTATCTTGTATAGAAATCGTGGGTCTTCAGTCAACGTGCGTCGAGAGTATTTGGTGCGCAAATTTCGCAAAAAACAAAAGAAAAGAAAAGGAGAGTGAAGAAATCAAGTGAAAGATCATGCAAAATGTAATGAGAAAAGTACTTACAGCAAATCTATAAAGACAGAACAATAAAGATTTAATTTATTGTAGCATGTAACGTACATGTAGCTTATAATTATGTGTAATAATTACAATGATAATGATAATAATAATATTGTGTAAGCATCAACTTTTTTGTATATGTATATGAATGTAATGAGTATAACTTTACAAATGCGTCTTCCAAGTACATTGAATGCTTGTGCATGTGTTAAGCTGTACTTTTAATTAATAAAAGTTTCGTACGTTAAATAATTGAATTTGTGTTTTCATTAACTGAATTTATCGAAAGATAATAGCCCGGGTAAATATTTGAATTTGATTTATTTTTAACTGAACTTATCGATAGATAATAGTCAAGTCTGGCAGCCTGATTAAATATTTGAATTTGATTTATGAATAACTGAATTTATTGGTATATTTGATTGAAGTCTGGCAGCCCGAATATATATTTGAATTTGATTTTTGAATAACTGAATTTGTCTACAGATAATAGTCAAGTCTGGCAGCCTGATTAAAAATTTGAATTTGATTCGTGATTAACTGAACTTATCGATAGACAATCGTCAAGTCTGGCAGCTCGATTAAATATTTGAATTTGATTAACTGAATAAAGTCAGCCGTTTAAATATTTGAATTTGATTTTTGAATAACTGAATTTATTGATACATAATGGTCAAGTCTGGCAGCCCTATAAAATATTTGAATTCAATTCTTGATTGACTGAATTTGTCGACAGATAATAGTCTGGCAGCTCGATTAAATATTTGAATTGGATTTATGATTAACTGAACTAATCGATAGGTAAGCGTCAAGTCTGGCAGCCCAATTGAGCGAGGCGCTGTGACGTCAGTAGCCTGCATTCGGTGTTGGCTAGTTCGTGCAGTATATCGATACGCAATTAATCGATTACTCTGCCCTTTTTTGGTATATTATGATAAGTTGGTATATTAAATACTGCAGGCGTATTCAACCACTTGCCGCATGCGGTCACACACTGCAATAACCATTACTGCTCACACACGAAATCGCGCAACTGGTCACATCGAATTCCGTAAAATCGTCACTCAAAAGCAAAAAAGAAAAGAAAAAGAAACCGAGCGACCAGGCGAAAAAGTCGCAAAAACCGTGCACAACACCAACAACAACAACAATAACACTAGCAACAAATATAGCGACAAAATGTCCGGCAACGGTTTCGACGAAAATCCATTTGGCGAGCCCAATCTGGATAACCCATTTGCGGTAAGTCTGACAACAAAAATGCTGTTCACGAAAACCACACACACACACACACGCAGAGGCGCACATATGTGTATACGTGTGTGTGTAGGTGCAACGACGACAGCTCATAGGCCAATGTCTGTGTGTGTGTGCGTGAGTGTGTGTGTGTGTTCCGCCTACGCTGCGCTTGGCAGTTTCTTTCATGTGTATTTTTCGTATCTGTTTTTCGCTCTTGTTGACTTAGGATCCCGCCATACAGCAGGCGACGCGCATGTCCACCAATGTCTCGCTGGAGGACTACAACCCGTTCGAGGAACAGGCGAAGCCACAGCTGCAAATCAACTCCACCAACACGGCGGCCGTCGTGCAGCCGCTCTCACAGAACATTCCGGCACCGCAGCCGCGCCTGGCCACCACCGGCGGCGGCGCGGCGCCCAGCACCAGCATACAGATCACGTCCGAGGAGCTGCAGGTTAAATGCAAATGAATTTTGAGCTCGTTGCGTGCTCCACTTACCAGACGACTCGCATTACAACAATAATTGTTGTTGCCGTTGCTGCATTGCTGTGGCTGCAGTTGTGCTGAGTGTGTGTGTGTGTGTATGTGTGTGTCTTCATACAGTAGACACCCACACACACACACTCACTCACACTCGCCCCCGTTACAGTTAGCTGATTTGTCTTCTCATTTTACAGCGGCGCCAGGAGGAACTCGATCGCAAGGCTGCCGAACTGGATCGCCGTGAGCAGCAGCTGCAGGGCAACGTGCCGCAGCTGAACAATTGGCCTCCCCTGCCGGATAACTTTTGCGTGAAGGCGTGCTTCTACCAGGACATCGAGGTCGAGATACCGCCCGAGTTCCAAAAGCTCGTCAAGCATTTGTACTACATTTGGATTTGTAAGCATTTCGTTTATTATCGCCGCCTTTTATTGTTTCCAAACGAGACGCCCCAAGGCTGATAAGAGCCGAATCGCATTAGTCATGCCATCAGCTAATAAAGGTCGTTTATTAGACCAGCCACAGTCGCAGCTACAGGCGCCCACATGAGACCCAAACAAAGAGCCTTAAAAGCACAGCTACTATATATATATATATATAATATGTATACCCGAACAGAAGTTAGCTTTGAGCTTATCATTAGACAAACAAGCTTATGGATAAAGGATTTTTTAATTATGATCTCGGCGTTTGCAAGCGCCAGAGATAAAAGAAAACATGTGTTTTATGCCAGGCAGAAGTCTGCTAACTGAATACAGTAACTGCATATATATATATATATATATACATATATATATATATACTTAGATTATATGTTTACAACTCTGTGACGCAGATAAGCAATCAGTCTCATTGATGAACTGAAAGATGGTCTGACAGACAGCCTGGATTGTTGACTGTGTTTTATATATTTGTCAGCTAGTCAAACAATAATTCTGTTAGTCTATCAATTAGTCAATCAATCAGTCAATCAGCCCTTGACTCTGTTAGAGATTCATTAGAGTAGTCATATATTGTCCGTTAGTCAGTCAATCAGTCACTGTGATGGTCTGTCTTCCATTTATTATTATTATACATTGTCAGTTAGTCAATCAATCTGTAATCTATGTAATGGACTCACTTCTAAGTCAATCAGTTCTTGCCTCTGTTAGAGACTCATTCGTTCTTATAGTGAGTTAATCAATCATATATTGTCGTCAGTCAGTTTGATGGTCTATTCCACTTATTATCTGTCTGTTAGTCAATCAATCAGTCAATCAGTCCTTGATTCTGTTAGAAAATCGCTCTCAAATCAGTCAACCAATCATATACTGTCAGTTAGTCAATCAGTCAGTCTGATTATATATTGTCTGTTAATCAATCAATCAGTCAATCAGTCCTTGATTCTGTTAGAGAGTCGCTCTTATAGTCAGTTAATCAATCAGTGTAATATACTCTCTTCTAATAAGTTAATCAGTCCTTGATTCTGTTAGAGTTAGTCGCTCTTATACTTAGTCAATCAATCATATACTGTCAGTTAGTCAATCAGTCAGTCTGATTATATATTGTCTGTTAATCAATCAATCAGTCAATCAGTCCTTGATTCTGTTAGAGTTAGTCGCTCATATACTTAGTCAAGCAATCATATACTGCCAGTTAGTCAATCAATCAGTCAGTCTGATAGTCTAGTCCCCTTATTATATAATATCTTCCTTTTAGTCAAATTAGTCCTTGATTCTGTTAGAGACATAGCTTTTATAGTCAGTCAATTAATCAGTTAGTCAATCAATTAGCCAGTCAATCAGTATAATGGCTTGTCTTCTACTAAGTCAATTAGTCCTTGACTCTGTTAGATAGTCGCTTTTATAGTCAGCATATCCAACAGTTTTACTTAGTTATTTGAGTTGTTCGTCCGTCTGTGCCTTATACAATCAGTCAGTCGACGCGTTACACAGCTTTGTTCTTCAATCAATTGCCTCTTCAATCAGTCAGTCAAGCAATCAGTATATGTCCCTGTTAGTAAAGCAATTTTTTCAGCTAGCTCAGCTCAGTTAATTCTTATGAGTCAATAAATTAGTCAGTCATTCAATCAGTGTGTCAGTCTATGTTCCAGTCAGTCAATCAATCAGTAAATGTCCCTGTCAGTAAATCTCTTATGAAGGCAATCTTTTCAGCTGGTTCAGTTCAGCTAGCTCTCAGTCAGTCAATAAATTAGTCAGTCATTCAATCAGTGTGTCAGTATATTTTCATTTCATTCAATCAATCATTATGTCAGTCTATTTCTCAGTTCGTCAATCAATTGCATAGAAAATTTTTTCAAACTAGTTCTCAGTCATGCAGTCAGTGTCACAGGAAGTCATTAAAGTAGTCGCAGTGTCAGTAACAGTTTGAGTCACATTAGAGTTAATTACTTTGTCAATCATAGTGTAAGTCACAGTGTCAATCATAGAGTCAGTCATAGAGTCAGTCATAGAGTCAGTCATAGTATCAATCAGTGTTGTCGCAGTCTTAATCGTAGTCTGAGTCGCACTGTCACTCACAATTGCACTTGCAGGTGTCACTCACAGAGTCAATCAATCTTGTCTTACGTCAATCAATCAACTTTGTTCGTCTCTCAGACAGTCAGCTTTTAAGTCTAGTTAGTCGGCTGAGTCACTCATTATGCATATCGATTAATTGTTTCGAATTTATTGCAGTTTACACTATGACGCTGGTCGCCAATATTCTCGGAGGTCTCATCTTGCTGTTCCACGTTGGCTCAGTGTCCAATCTGTTCTTGGCCATCTTCTACACGCTGTTGTTTACGCCCGCCTCGTACGTGTGCTGGTATGTAGATGTCTCCACCTCGCTCTAATTCAAGCGCTAACCAATGCTCTCTCTCTGTCTCTCCCTCTCTCGTTCTGTGTCTCGCTCTCTTTGGTGCTTGAAGGTTTCGGCCCGCCTATAAGGCATTCCGCAACGATTCGAGCTTCAACTTTATGGTCTTCTTCTTCGTGTACTTCTTTCAAACGGTCTACACAGTCATCCAGGCCATTGGCTTCAAGAATTTGGGCTACTGCGGCTTCATCACGGCCATCTCGCAGTTCGAGAGCAATGCCTGGGGCATTGTGGTCGGCCTGCTGCTGCTGATCATCGCGTTCTGCTTCACAATCACCGCTGGCGCCAACATCCTGATGATCATGAAGATCCACAGCATCTATCGCAGCACCGGGGCCAGCATGGACAAGGCCAAGGCCGAGTTCACCACGGAGTTCTTGCGCAACCAGCATGTGCAGGAGGCGGCCTCGTCCGCCGTCAGCTCGGCGGTCAATTCACAGTTCAACAACAGCAGATACTAATCAGTCAGTCAGTCAGTCAGTCAGTCAAACCATCGATCGATCAATCAGTTCAATTCAAACCAATCAGCTAAGAACAACAATTTACCAATCGACAACCAAAAGCACAGCGCAGCAAGGCCAGCTTGAGCCAAGTCAGCAGGAGCACTAAATTATGAAACAATAAGTAAACACACACACACACACGTGTCTATATATATATATATGTATATTTTATATATGATCTATACGTATATATATATAACTATAGCAAGGCTTGTAGCGTACTTTGAAGAGCATCATTAATAACAAATTGCTTTTGTGCAAAATAATAATAATGCAATTCCTAAAATGCCGTCGTCCTTATTACACTTAACTAATGTAATAATCTATGAACAATATAAATATATATATATATACAGATACAGATATATATAATTACAATCGGATAAATCTGATTAAATGGAAATCTTCTAAGCGGCACGCGTTGCCTTCGTACACATTCTGGCCTAAGAAAGCAAGCACTTAAAGCACACACACACATACAAATATATATACATCTGCTATATATATATACAATATTTTATATATATAATACTTGCTAAAGTGTCCTAAGAAATTACTAAGTTATGAATTTATGAAAAGAGAGAAAAAATTATATTAAGTAAAGGCCTAATGCAATTTCTTATTAGACAAAAGAATTGTTCAACTAATGCAAAACAAACGAAAAGCTATGTGTATGTGTAAAATGAATGAAATTGATAATGATAAAGATAATGCTAATGCTAATGCTAATGATGATGATGATGATCATAATGATGATGATGATGATGCAGTTGAGCTAAACAGCTGCGGATAATATGATGTTTTTTAGTTCTTTAAGTCGAAACATTTACGATATGCATCTCTCCACACCAACACACACACACCTATATATACATACATACACACATGCATGCATGCATACACACATACATATACATATATATATATACTTGTGTATACTTATGTACATCTCTACATCTAAATGTATTTAAAAGAATTATGCAAAACTTTGATGAGCTAACTCTCGCATATGAGTTGATCTAATTATTATGATGACTATTATTATTGTCATTATTATTATTATTATTATTACTATTATTATTATTATTATAATTATTATTGCTGTTGTCGTCTCACGCCTACTCCGCCCCCCCCCCCCTCTTAAGGTCTGCGTAGCCACATTTAATGTCGTGTCGTGTATTTTTTTGTAATTGTAATTGTTAAACGCATACATACATACATATATATGTATGTGTATATATAGTACTATATACTATCATATACAGTGCATAGATCTATCTAAATATTAATGAGTATCGGTATCGATTGTGGTGTTCCTTTCATTTTGTTATCCATTCATTGTTCAGTTGCTTATCCATCGAAGCAGCCCACTTTGTCGATTTCAATCCCTCTATAAATTAATTCAAATAAACAACAATAAGTATTTATAGATGCAGCTTTTGTTTAACTATTTTTGGGGGCGAAACGGGGAACAATTTTGGGAGTTTTTTTATTTAATTTTAATTTTTGCCAAGGAATCTATAGAATTCCTGGAATTTAAAGAAACTTTCATTATGTTGATAAATCTCTATTGATGGTCGGTAATTACCTGTAATATTGCCTGTAATTACTCATATATTTAGCCTCAGGGTGAGTTGAGTCCATTCTGGAGAGCTCTTTATATTCTGAGAAATCTTATAAGCATGTAAGCATATAGATCTATCATTTTCGTTTATCAACTCAAAACACATTTGTCTTAAAAACTCAAAAATTGGGAAAAGCTTTTAAAATTAGATACCATGTAATTTGCTAACGCTTCAAATTTTCGCTAAGTCTGCAAGTTTTAACTACTTGTTGTGCCTGTGGAACATGTATACCCCGAAATTTGCAAATTTACTTTAGAGTTGGGAGAGTGGTACCTACATATATACCCAGAATTGATTAATAGAAAAGGAGAAGTATTTCACCAGGATAATGCGAAACTTCGTACAAGTTTGATGACTCGCCAAAAGCGTTTGCTGCTTGAATGGGATGTGCTACCACACCTACCATATTCTTCAGATTTGGCACCATTAGACGATACCTTCTTCCGGTCTTTGCAAAAACGTTTGTATGAAAACCCCTTTACCTCAAATCAGGACGTCAAAAACGAGTTAGATCAGTTTTTGTCAGCAAGGATGAAAAGTTTTATGAGCGTGGAATAAATCTCTTACCAGAAAGATGGCAAAAGGTATTGGATCAAAATAGAGACTACATCATTTTTTTGAAATGTTTGTAATATTAAACAGACTACATATTTTTTCAACGTTTTACATATTAAAAAATCGTGTTTAAATTGCTCTAAAAACACGAAACTACTTAGTGCACAACCCAATATATATATGAGCAAAAGTCGAGTATCAAGTACTCGTATTCGTATCAATATCGGTCAAATACTGAAAAAGATCTATTCGATCTTCAATATAATATCGATAGCAGATTCGCTATAGAAAGTGTATTAAGCAAACTAAAGCTATTATTATATATTGGCTTACGCTTTGAGGTTTTGATATTTCTTCCATACTTTCATAAATCCAATACTTTGAATACTTTCTATACCTTAAGCATATTTCACACTTTCTATACTCTACTATTTCATACTTCTTATACATTAATACTTTTCACACTTTTCAGACTTTCTATACATTTATCTTCATTATTTTCAATACTTTTATGTGTTTCGGTATTAAAAATTCTTTTTAAACCAGCTTGTATATCTTAACAAAAGTATTGAAAGTATAGAATATTAAATCTGGAAAAGGCTTAAAAATACTTTTACTTTTGCTGGTTTTAACATTTTTCATATCTTGTATACCCTTAGTACATTTCATATTTTGAAAGTAAAATACTTATTTTACTTCCTATACCTTTTACATTTTTTTATTCTATCCATTTTTGTTATACTTTTCATAGTTTTATTGCTTTCTTTACTCTTTTAGACTATTGAAAGAATTCAATCCTTTTATACTTTCCATACCTCCCACGCTTTTAATAACTTCCAAGCTTTTCGTATTTTCGTAGTTTCCACAGCTTCCACACTTTTTTCATACTTTCCAACCTCCCTCACTTTTAATAACTTCCTAACTTTTCGTACTTACATACTTTTTTATACCTTTTATACTTTTAATACTTTTCACATCTTCCATAACTTCAGGACTTTTCATACATTTTTACTTTTACTTTATTTTTAATAAATTTTATAACTTCTATAGTTGCCAACTTCTCACATATTTAATACGTTTCATACTTTCCATACCTTCTATACGTTTCATACCTTGCATACTTTCCCTGCGTTGCTCTGACAAAGCTCGTGGAGAAATGATTATATGAGTGAGGCGCTTCGTCTTCCAGTCGAGGTGGATAATTCTATGTTTTAGAGGTTACCAAAGTGAGCTAATACAGTCCATATACACACACATATATATACATATATATGTATGTACGTATATATATAAATATAGCTTCTGTTGGCACTTTTTCATTATTATTTTTCTTTTTTTGGGGCCGCAGCGTAATGAGGCTAATCAGAGTTAAAAATGGGAATTTGACCGAAGTTGGCTTCGCTCGGCTTTAAATGGCAAAGCTAGTTGACAGCGCGTCTCACTAGCGTCACGTGCGACGCGGAGTGGAGATGGGGATGTGGTTGGGGGTTGGGGTTGGGGTTTTATCTGGGGCTAGGCATAAGCAGCGGGTTGCGTTCATACGGATTGGCATATTCAGAAGTTGAACGTGCGCTAAAGACGTTTTTCTCATATGAAATGTAAATTTCATTTTGTGTGCGAATGCGAAATTAAATCAACAGCAAATGATTTGCCCCCATCCCTGGCACACACACACACAAGCAGCGGGTCTCCCCTTCTGCCCCCTCCCACACCGCTTCAACTTCTTCTGCTTTATTGGACGTCTCTGCTAGGAAGAACTTTTTTCCTCTCCCTCATAAAAAGCTAAACAGCTGTGCGTGTGTGTGTGTGTGTGTGTGTGTGTGTGTGTGTGTGTGTGTGTGTGTGTGCGTGTGTGTGTGTGTGTGTGTGTGCATTCATATCTCAGCTGCTGCGATAGCAAAAAAAATCTCTTTAGATGCCAACGATTGGCATCCAGCAGCAGCAGCAGCAGGAAACGTTGCGCATACGCCACGTTGCGGTTAACAAAGCAAGGACTTGGGGGCCTTGGGGGGGGGGTGGTGTGTGGTGGCTGCTGTGACTGCAGTCAAATGTTCAGCTGCTGCATAATTGCGGAGCAAATGAAAACACACACACACACACACCTTCCCACACCTTCACCCACGTCCAGGTGGACTGTCATCGATTGTCGCTAATTGCCGATGATGATTGGGTATTGATTGCATTCTGGCGTGGCCAGAAGGACAAGGACAAGGACTTTAATCACCGCAATGCCCAGCCGAGAGCCGTGTCCTCCATATCGATTTCGTGTCCAACCCCAGCAGGAGAAAATGCCGAGAATAGCTGCGCTGACCTGGGCCAAGACGAAGCGCTACCAAATAAAATTGTCACGGCCCCAGCCGGCAACGGGCGCCCCATTTATTATTAACCAAAACCCGTCCTGCCCGAATCCAATCGGCATAATTATTTTTGGGCCTACCTGCCCGCCCCAACTCACGCTATCCGTCCGCTTTTTCGGCACTTAAATCTGACATTCAGACATTCGACGCGCTGAATCGATCCTCTTTAAATACATTTGATGTGAATGTCAAAGGATTTGACTTTGATTTTTGATCTATGTAAGGATTGTGTAAGGGTTGACAGCTAGAGATGTTGCTTCTTTCTTTCGAGCTGCTTAGAGTTCTTTCTTTCCTTTCGAATTTGAGCCAAGGATCAATTTTGAGATATCCTTTCTAGACAGCCTTGGATTAGTCCTTACCTATATATATATGACTTTCATACTTCATATTATCCTGCTAGAGTTTTTTCTTTCATTGAGGAATTACTGAAGAATTTATCAGGAATTCAAGCTTAAGGATCTTTATTGGCATTTTTTCCAAAATTATTATCTCTTAGATTATATTTGATTTTTTTCATGCTGTAGTCAAACAACTAGAGTTCTTCCTTTCGCTTCAGAATTCATTTAGTATCATTCAAGAGTTCAAGCTCAAGGATCAATTTTGAGACATCTTCTAGAAGCTTTATCTCATAGACTATATATGACATTCTTACAGCAACCGGACATTCTATCATTCAGGATTTCCTGATGAAGTCATTAAAAATCTAAGCCAAAAGTACCTAAAGTTTTTATCTTAGCGACTATAGATGCTTGCTATAGAGCAATTACGCTTCTAGAGTTACTTGTTTCGCTCAAAATTTATGTTATTATCCTTTACGAAGTCAAGCTCAAGGATCACTTGTGATACTTTCTAGAGAAAGGCTCTCAGAACGGAACCTTTTTCGCATGGACTATATATATTATAGATTATTTTCATTCAGTAGATCTAGAGTTCTTTCTTTCGCTCACGAATTACTTAAGAATTTAAGAATTCAAGGATTATTGTTGAGATATCTCTGCTAGAGAACTTTAAGGAAAGCTTTATCTCATAGACAACTTTCCTATAGTAATCCGCCGTCCTTCATTCACCCGGGAGCTCATTAAGTGCTCATTAAGACTTTAAACTCACTGATAATTTTTTAGATATATCGTCTAGAGAGCCATGAGGGAGTATTTATCTGTATTATCCCAGATGCCTGTCATACAGAGATTAACGGGCTACACTTCTTTCTTTCATTTACGTTTATCCTACACGAGTTCAAGTCCAAGTATCTCTTTTGGTACATCACCTAGAGCACATAGAGTCTCTAGAATGTTTATATACTTCACCTGATTTTCATCAGGCTTGAGTTCTGTTTTCCGTTCAGGAATTCCTTTAGTATTCATGAGGAATTCCTGTTCAAGATTCAAGATTTGGATTCAAGACTTACTTTTGGTCTATCTTCAAGAGCGTCTCAAATCCTATTGGTTATAGATAGACTAAAAGTCTTAGACTATCTACTCTGCTGAGCTTGAGCTCTAAGCAGAAGCAGTTCTCTAACAGCCTTAGATTCTGTAGCCTACCTAAAGGCGCAAAATTATATATCATTAAGTCTCCGATAGCTAGCCTGATTCCACAATCAAGATTAGGCTTAGGTGTCTCTTCTTTTTTCAACTATATATTCTATCAAACCTTGTATACCTAGAGCTCTTAGGTTTTTTTTTTCAAGTTCAATTAGATTGGTGATTTGGATTTTTTCCTTTGTATTACGTTTGCTAACCTGCTTAAATTTATTTGATAAAAACCATGTGTAGAGCTTAAGATCTATGAGCTGGTGCTCTAGTTCAGCTCCTTAAAAGTCTTTGACTCTCTATCCCAGACTATTTATCCTACTCATATATTATAGTATCAGCTCTCCTTTAGCCCACCTGCTTCCCTATAATAATCTTTCCCCATAAATACATGCCCTTTCAACTATCTCTTCTATTTGTCCTTCCCTTTCAACTCTTTCCTTTGTCCTTCCCTTTCAACTCTTCCATTTGTCCTTCCTCTTCTATTTACGGTTGAAGCATTTGGCTTTTATGTAAAATACGAGCAGAGCTTTAAAGGATGATAATACGCACTCGTTTTGCGATTTGTGTAAGTTGTTGGCACTTCTGGGGGCTGGGGGTTGGGGGCTGGGGTCTGTTTGCCAGGGGTAGTGTTGGCTAGCCGCAACAGGTGGTCGAGCAGGAAACTTCGCAGAAGGTGCGCAGCGAGAGGTGAGAGAGGGAGAGAGGGTGAGAGGGAGCGAGGCAGAGCGATGGAGCTGGACTTGGACATTCTTGAGCGGAATTATGGCGGGACGTGTGCGAGTCCTGCACCTCGAAATGGATATGAATTGATTAAATTGTTGGCATGTCCTTCCGTCCGTCCGTCCGTCCGTCCGTCCGTCCGACCGTCCGTCCGGCTGGCCGCTGTCTAGCCGGAAGTCGAGTGCGATGCAGCGCTTTAATGGCCTTTCACTCCGCCCGGGCCCTCGCTGTGCATCAAATTGGGCGGCAAATGAGCTGAGCTGAGCTGCGCTGAGCCGGGGCAATTTTTCACACTATACGGAAGTATTATTTGGGTCACATTTCCTGCTGCTGCTTTTAATTAAAATCTTCTACGGCCGTCCTCGCCGGGCGGAAGTACAAATTTCTTGCCGTTACAAAGCGCAGAAAGGCGTCCCCCTCACCCCTCTCTCCCTCTCACTCGTTCGTTAACTTTCACTGAACGAGGCGAAGGCGAACGCAGAGCCGAGCGACGAGCCGAGCGCACACGAACCCACTGACGAGCGCACAACCTAATGCCCTTCATAATGCCAAGGCAGGTGAGGTGAGTTGAGCGTGGTGTGGTGTGGTGTGCTGCTGGTGGTCGTGGTGGTGGTGGAGAGTGTTGAGGTATGCAGGGCGGGCGGGCAAGTTGCCTTCATTTCGTCAGCGGCCGCCAGATGATTTCAGCTGAGATTGAAGATAAAACACATGCGCGCATCTCGTTTGCCGTTTGTGGCGTTTCGGTCTCTGTTTTTCTTTTGCTGTTACTTTTCCTCTTTTTTGGTTTTTTTTTTAAGTTTGTGTATTTTGATGTTGTGTTTGTGTTGCCGTTTGCTCTTCTCGCAGCTTTCCAAAGCTCACACGCACACACGTGCGCCCAGAGAGAGCGAGCGAGCGAGAGCGATAGACAGACAGCATGGCCGCAAGGCCGCACAGAGTTCGGCGCTGCGCCGCCACCATCGCACACACACGCACACGTATATGCTTGTATGTGTGCACACACACACATACACATTACACCCGCAGTCAGATTGAGCTTCAGATTTAAGCGGCGCACATGGCACTTGGCGTTTCCTTTGGGCCACTGGCTGCTGCCGTCGTCGTCGTCGTCGTCGTCGTCGTCGTCGCCGTCGCTGCTGCTGCTGCTGCTGTTGTTGTTGTTTTTAGCGCTTTTGGCCCCAGTGGGAAATGCGCAGCGCCCGCAGCGTGCAAACAATATTTAATTTTTGTATTTGCCGATTTCTCGAGAGCTTACAAACTTTGTTTGTTTAATACAAGTTTTATCTGCCTGAAATAGAATCATTAAATATTAAAGGAAAATTGAACGTGCGAAGCATAAGTAAATAAATATATATATACATAATTATAATACAATGTAAATATACGAAAAACATTAATTTGTAATTTTACTCTTATATTTTCCCTTTTTTATGGGCATTGGAAGATGGGTGCAGGGTATCTTCTAGTCGAGTCGTCTCGACTGGAGCATCCTTACTTTTTTGTTTATTTATGTAATTCTTTTTCGATCATTAATTCGAATTTCGTCGAATCAATATCGAAAACTTTCAAAGGCAATTTAAGCACAATCATAAAGAGCTTTCGATCATTAAAAACTTCCAACTTAACGACAAAACGAGGAGCAAAGGCTATTAGAAAACAGGCAAAAAAAGCTTTTGTAGTTTTATTTCCCCTTTCTCCTTATTTATGCAACTCTCTTTCGATCATTAATTCGACTTTTTGCCGAATTAATATCGAAAACTTCCAAAGGTAATTAGAGCAGAGGTATAAAAACCTTTTACTCTCTTATTTCCCCTTTTTATTTATTTATTTATTGATTCTTTCGATCATTAAAAACTTCCAACCTAACGACAGAGAGCAGCAAAGTCAATTAGAACACAGGCATAAAAGCTTTTGCTGTGTTATGTCCCCTTTCTCTCTTTTGATCATTAGATCGCATTTTCACTGAATCAATATCAAAAACTTCCAATGGCAATTTAAGCATAAGCAAAAAAAGCTTTTACTCTTTTATTTCCCATTTTTTTTATTTCTTCATTAACAACTCTCTTTCGATCATTACTTCGAAGTTTCGCCGAATCAATATCGAAAAATTCCAATTTAACGACAAAGATAGTAGCAAAGGCAATTAGAGCACAGGCATAAAAAGCTTTTAACCTTTTATTTCCCCTTTTAATTTATTCATGTAACAACTCTCTTTCGATCATTAGTTCGAATTATCGCTGAGTGAATATCGAAAACATCCAACTTAACGACAAAAGGAGCAGCAAAGGCAATTAGAACACATGCATAAAAAGCTTTTGCTGTTTTATTTCCCCTTTTCTATTTATTTATGCAACTCTCTTTCGATCATTAATTCGAATTTTCGCTGAGTGAATATCGAAAACATCCAACTTAACGACAAAGCGAACAGCAAAGTCACAGGCATAAAAAGCTTTTAGTTACGCTGGCTGCTCGCTCTGATCAGTTGGCATGCAGTATTTCAACAGAGAGAGAGAGAGGGAGAGCGAGCGATCGAGCTTTTATGGCTTTTGCAATGTTCAGCTGCTCTTGCATTCTATTCTCTATCTTCGTCCATGGTCGTCTCTCCGCCCCCCACGTTATTCAGGACACAAACCCATTAACACATGCGCGCTATTTCCCAATGGGTTGGCGCTTGCTGCTGCTGCTGCTTGCGCTTTCTTCAATGAACATGGCTAACATGTATAAAGTGCCCGCTGCTTGGGCGTTTTGGCTACAACTTTTGTAACAGTCGCGCACATCTTCTGTCTGTCACACACACACACACACGCACCACTCTCACACCATGCTCACACACACACAGCCGCAGCGAGCATCGTTCAGTTCGGCTGGCTCTCCTTTCGGCTACGCGAACGGCGCGCTTCGTTCACTTCGGTCGGCCGCCACGACTGGCTGATGATAAGCTCGCGAAGCTCACGCTTAGTGCCAAACTGTCAATCGTGTAGTGCGGTCATGTGGTGCGGAGCTGTTTCGTGCGCTCTCCAATTGTTTTTTTGAGTAGTTTGTTTAAAGTTGAAAGCAGCAGCAGAGCCGCCGCAGCAGCCGCAGCAGAAGCCGTTGCCGCCGCCGCCGCCGTTGCTGAAGAAAGCAAAAGTCCAACTATTTCTTTGTTTTTTTTTTTGCCTTTTTTTTGACAATAACAACAACAACAAAAGAATATAAAAAACAACAACAACAACAACCAAGAAAGTGTGCGAATCTCGAGCCGAACTCGAATGCTCTGCCTCTGCCTCGCTCCTGTAAATAAATTCGTAACAACAAATGAAATTATTGACACTTGTGAGTTTTTTCGAATTCGAATCTATTGCCATCATCGGTGTGTAAAGTTCGCCGTTAGCTTGTAAGTGTGTGCGTGTGTGAGTGAGTGTGAGTTTTTTGTTTTTGTTTCTGCCTGCTTCTTTTTTTTTTGTTTTTGTTGTTGTTCCGCGAGTGAGCAGTTGTTAACAAAGCGGAGCGAGCGAGCGCAAAAGGATCCCAGCCAAAGCAGAAGAAGAAGAAGAAGAAGAAGATGCTGCAAAATGTGCGTGTAAAGTGAAAACACAAAAACAAGTACTTGGTGTGTGTGTGTGTGTGGTGTGTGCAAGACATAACTGTAATTGCGCGAATTATGCAAAGCTTTCGCTTTTCGCCATGTGTGCAAAGAATGGGCGCGAGGGAGAGAGTAGAGTGCGGGCAATTGTAGTTAAAGAGGGAGACTGAGACGCAGACTGAGACTGAGACTGTCAACGTGCTTGCTCCAGCTGCCTTTGTGTTGTACCGTTAATCCAATTTGTATGAGACAGACGCAAACACACACACAAGGCAATGCTTTACATGTGTGTGTGCGTGTGTGCCAATTAGTTGACAAATTACGCAAAAGCAAAGTCAACAACAACAACTCGGCTCAGCTCATTTTCGCTGCGCTTTAAAGTTGTTTTTTTTTCCCTTCTGATGTGTGTGCAATTGTGTATTTATGTAACAAAGCAGCGCAGCAATTGTCACAGGCCACAAAAAAAAAAAAAAATAAGAGAAAAAAAAACAAAAAGAAAATAGAATAAAAATGCCAAATCCAAAACCTATTCTCGCTGCTAATGAAGTTGTGTGTGGCCGCAGAAGAAGAAGAAGAAGAAGCAGCAAACACACACACACACACACAAGCACACAAAATTACTCAATCGTTTTGTGTGTGTGCGTGTGTGTGTGTGTGCCACCCTCGGGTTAGGCCTTTGGCACTGCTATTGCCGCCTTCAAGGATGTGAAAGTGAATGCTGCGACTGCTGCTGCCGCTGCCTCTTCTTCTTCTTCTTCGTCTTCTTCTTCATCTTCTCTTGTTCTCATTGTTGTTGATGTTAGTGTAGCCGCCTCTTGTCTGCGCCTTGTTATTTTTTTTCTTCCTTCATTGCGTTAGCATTGCCCTCGGCCACACACACACACACACACACACACTCACACACAATGAGTGTGAGCAGAGGGAGCGGGGGACGGGGGCGGGGGGCGGGTGCGAGCACCGACCAGAATACAATTATTGCCATGTATTTGATTGGGTTTTCGCATTTTGATTCCTTCGTTGCATCGGTGAATTCCAATTTGTTGCGGTCAATTGGCAGGGATTACCTTAACTTAGGGCGCTAGGTGGCGGCAAGTGAAGTACGTGCCGCCCTTCTATGCGCGTCTCAGTCGCACTTTGAGTTATCGATTCGCTTATTTTATTTTCTATTTAGCTTTATTTGCCTCTATCAAGTGTCTAGGTTATTCATCTATAATGGATGCTGGGCCGGGGAGAAAACATTGCTTCGTTTGTCTAAGATTCTAGTTTATGTTTAGTCGCGCTCTCTCTCTCTCTCTCTCTCTCTCTCTCTCTCTCTCTCTCACTGTCTCTCTCTCACTGTCTCTCTCCTTGATGTTGAATGATGAAATGGGAGCTAAGTCTCAATGTCAGCAAAGTCTCAATGCCTTTGAATATTGATCGAATATAGGTCTTTGGCTGAAGATTTTCAATGCTTATTCATGAATTTATTTAAAGTTGAATTAAAATTTATCGATAAATGTATATTCAAAAATTTCAATAGATGAAAGAACTTAAATGGTTTATAATTTTTTTTAATATAGAAAAAAATGTAGATAGATGTTATTTTAATGTTGTCTTTCAACTTTCAATTGAAAAATATACAAATTTATCTTATCGATATCTTATCGATAAATTTGTATATTTTTCAATTAAAAGTTGAAAGACAACATTAAAATAAATGAATAATATTTAAATCTACATCTACATCAACTTCTATCTACTTCTTTTTCTATATTAAAATAAAGTTTATAGACCATTTAAGTACTTTCATCTTTATAGAACGTTTAAGTTATCTGCTCTATTTAAATTTTTAGATATACATTTATCGATAAGTTTTTATTTCTTTAAATTAAAAGTTAAAAGTTAATATAAAAATATATTAATGATATTTAAAATCCTTATCTTCATATTTTTCTGTATTCACAAAAATGTTTATAGTACCTAAAATATAAGTTCTCTGCTGTATTTCAATTTTTAATCATAAATTTATCGATGCATTTCTATGTCTTTCAATTAAAAGTTAAAAGTCAACATACAAATAAATGAATAATATTTAAAGTGATTATCTAAATATTTTTAGGGGTTTTATAGTCCGTAGAATACAAGTTCTCTGCTCTATTTAATTTTTTAAATAAGAATTTATCGATACAATTTTATTTCTTTCAATTAAAAGTTGAAAGTCCACATAAAAATATATGAATAATATTTCTAATGTTTATCTAAAGATTTTTCTGCATTCACAAAAGTTTTTTCAGACCCTAGAATATAAGTTCTCTGCTCAATTTCAGTTTTTGAGGTTAAAATTTATCGATAAATATGTATTTTTTTTCGATTTAAAGTTGAAAGGTAATATATAACTAAATAAATAACACTTAAAATAGGTATTCACATATTTTTCTATATTCACTAGAGTTTTTATAGTGCCTAGAATAAAAGTTCTCTGTTCTATTTAAATTTTTGAGGGTGAATTGATCGATAAATTTGTATTTCTCTCAATTCTTATTATATAAAAAGTTGAAAGTTAATATACAATTAAATGAACAATATTTAAAATACTTATCCACATATTTTTCTATATTCACAAGAGTTTTTATAGTCTCTATAATTATAATTCTAGAATATTTTTTTATTCATTTTTTCTCTAGAATATTCTCTATTTAAAGTTTTAAAAATACATTTATCGATGGATTTGTATTTACTTCAAGTGAAAGTTAAAGGCTTATACAAAAGTTAAAATTTAAAATTGTTACCCAAATATTCTTCTATATTCATAAGAGTTTATATAGTCCCTAGAATATAAGTGCACTATGAAAAACTTATCGATAACAAAGCTGGCGATAACTAAACAAACTTTTTATCAATTTCATGACATCCATAAAGGGGGTTTCGCTATAAATTCATAAGATCTGCTAAGCTATGCACTTTCTCTCTCTCTCTGCTCAATGCTCTGCTTTAATGTCGAGCAAAATCGATAACAAACTATGTTGCTTTTTATCGATAACACTAATTAGCTAAGCTGCAGCTATGCGATAAGCCATAAAGCTGGCTGAATTGCGTGCGAATTGTTTCGCATGGCCAGAGGCTAATTCTTAAAGTGTGTGCAATGGCTGAGATTTTTAGCACACACACACAGACACACACAGGCAGAGTCAATTGAGCGATTCTGGTGACTGACAAGTGACACCACCCAACGGAGCGTTACACATACGCCCCGTTCGCCCAGCAGCAGCAGTCGTCGAGCTACTGTTTACCACCTACCGCCCAGGCTTGCTGTTTGTTTGTTTGTTTGTTTGTTTGTCGGCTCGCTCGCTCGCTGCTCGTTTTGTCACTTTGATGGCAGAAACGTGGACGCTGGCCAAAGGGATGCGGCCCGCGCGAGCGAGAGATGATTCGCCTTTGCTATTTTCGTCCCGGCCAAAAGCTGTGAATGAATGTCATAATCGATAATTGAATGGCCAGCCGCCTAGCTGCTGCTGCCGCTGCTGCTGCTGCCGTTGCTGGCTTAGCCAATCCATAAATGTGCTTAATTAATGCCAATGACACAAACAAAAACAGAATGCTTCGGGCGAGTGTCAACGACTGCAAAGATGCACGCTCAACAAATGTGAAGCAGAAAAAGAGAGAGGGAGATAGAGAGAGATATATAGATATATTATCTTAGATTTATATATTTTATAATATATATATACCAAACCTATATACTCCTCTCGTCGCTCTGTCCAGCGCATAACAATGCGGCGCAGCTAAGAGCGGCCGAAGTTGAAAGCAGAAAAGAAAAGAAGAAAATAACCAAAATGACACTCGCAGTCACATTCGAAATGACGAAAAATAAACACCGAACGTAACACACACACACACACACACACAGTCATACAGAGAGACGCCGACAGAGGCGTAAAAGAAAAATGGTAAAACAGGCGACGGCGAAGGCAGCGAAGATGGCGACAAAATCGTAGCAGCAGCGACAGCGGCCGCAGCAGCGCCAGCGCCAGCTGAAGACGCCAGCGAGCAGCGCTGAGTAGGACAAAGGCGGCGACACGACTGTATGTGTGTGTGAGTGAGTTAGTGTTGGCTGCTGTGCGCGCTCTCTGGCGCTGCCTGTGTGTGTGAGTGTGGTGAGTGTGTGTGACAGCGATAATAATAAAAACGTAGCAGCGTCAGCAGCAGCGACAGCGGCAGCAGCAGGCAAAATACATGCTCATGCATAAGTATGTTTGTCTGTATGTATGTGTGTGTGTGTGTTAGCATAGTCCAAGAAAAAGAAAATGCCAAGAAATGAAGTGTCTCTCTTGCGCTGTCTCTATGTGTGTGTGTGTGTGTAGTCTTTGACTGGCGTGCTGCTGCTGCTGCTGCTGTGTGTGTGTGTCCTACAATTACATAATACACGCGGAGCATAGCTTAAGACGCCAGGCGAATAGTTAAAGCTTTTCTATATATTTTTTTCTTGTTTTGTTTTTTTTTGGCATTTCGTTTATTTTGAGATTTTTTTTATTTATTTTTTTTTAACAGCTGAGCATTGAATGGCAGCAGCCGGCGCTCTGTTGTGTGTGTGTGTGTGTTGGTGTGTTTGTGTTGAAATGCAGTTGCTATATGCTCTCACATTAAGCTTACGCTCTTTATATTTATATATGTATATTTATATATGTATGTGTGTGTTTGTGTTTGTGTGAGTTTGTCCTACTGCCCTAATGAAATTACATGCATGGAACAACGAGCTGCCAAGCAGCACAAAATGCACCACTTTCTACGTTATGCTGCGGCACAGCCACTCTATATATACTTAAACACACTCACTCACACCCGCACACATACATGCACACACATATATGTATGTATGTCCACCCACACACACACACATGCATCTGCTGCTGTCAGTGGGGCAGAGAGCTTGGACGCGTTGAAAGTGCAGAAGGACGCCGCGCATTATTGCAGTTTTGTAAACACACACACACACACACACACATGCACACATGCACACATCAACACCCACACACACACACACACACTTACATGCATACAGTGAAAGCTCTCTTGAATGAACATTACGTTTGCAGTTTGTTGTTTCGTGCATTTTATTCAGCATTGTCTAAACTGAATTTTCTGCTCTGATTTATTAACTATTTCGCCGTCAGCTCTATCTGTGGCTAAAAAGTAATTTAGATTCGAGTCACGGCTGCTGCTCGCGCGTCCATCCATTCACTGTAAGCGAGCGCACAGCAAATCAATCCCCTCTATGCGATTCTCATGGCATTTTCGTCAGTTCGTGTTTTTTGACATTTTGAGTTGATTTGATTTTCATTTGATGGTTAAGCACGCTGCGGTGTGATGCCAAGGCTGTACACACACACAAACATACACACACACACACACACACACACACACACACACACACACACACACACACACACACACACACACACACACACACACACACACACACACACACACACACACACACACACACACACACACACACACACACACACACACACAAACACACACACACACACATACACACACATAGTGAGAGTGCATTGTGCTGCGGATGAAGTTAGTTTTTGTGCTAGTTGACCCAGTTGGCGGTTTCTTTAACACGCATTCATTGGCAGTTACAAATCCTTCAGACACCAACTAAACTACTTACAAGGTCCCACACACACACACACACACACA
Source organism: Drosophila pegasa (assembly GCA_035046225.1). Classification (NCBI taxonomy): domain Eukaryota; kingdom Metazoa; phylum Arthropoda; class Insecta; order Diptera; family Drosophilidae; genus Drosophila; species Drosophila pegasa. Next base: position 150,248 of record JAWNOD010000352.1, read on the forward strand.
CACACACACACACTCACACAGAGAGTGGCTAGAAGGGGCACGCGATACGCCATTTAACACTACATTGCTCGAAAGAGGGTAAAACACCTCAGCAAGCACTGCAAACAGCGATTGGCCAGCAACTTGCGAATTACTTTACTAAATTAAAAACCAAAAAAAAAAAAAGAAAAAAGAAAAGAAAAAGTTTTAGTTTATGTGTGAAATAAGCTGTGAAAAATATAGCGAAACTTTTCAGCTGCACACGCTCTCTGCTGTTGCATCCGCATGGGCTAGCAGTGTAGGTCGCCGCAGCAATGCATTCAAGCAAAGATCTCGAAAGTATTTTAGATGTATTTTAGATACATTAGTTTTGGTATTCATGTTTGTATATACATGGAATTAAAATGGAATCAATTTATAGTCTGGTTGTTGGGCCTACGAATGGGCATTAGTTCACTAAGCCACTGAGTCTGCCAGTCAGTCTGTTGCTTCATCAATCATTCAGTCGGTCAATCAGGATGTCTATCTGCTCGGTCGTCAATCAGCCTTATGTTTGAGTAGTCAGTAAGGAAGCAAGGCAGTTAATCAGTCAATTTGTTAGTTAATCAATCAGTTAATCAATCAGGCAAACAGTGAGTTGGTCAATCAATCAAGTCAATTAATTCCAAGTGGTCATTCGGTGATTTTCAATAAACTTGTATTTAACAAGTCAGTATAACATTTGCTTTATGAAACAATGAATAAAGCACTCACACAACTATTTAGTCAATCAATCAACTAAGTGTTTATTTGTGTCACTGATTCAGTTGATAGTTATCATGCGTAGATAGTTATCAATCAATCAATTGGTCAATCCAACTGCAAGCTATTCAATCAATTTAAAGTAGAGTCAGTCAGGGAATCAATCGACTGGTAAAGTACTTTATGAGTTAGCTAATCAGTCAGTCAATCAATTTGACTGATTGAGTTACGCAGATAGAAATCAACCACTCTATCAGTCACTCAGTTATGCAGTCAATTAATAATCAAACAGTCTGTAAGTCAATTAGTTAATCAGTCGATCAGACAGTCAGTCAGCCGACCATTTATTCAGTCAATCAATCAACTAACTGCTAATATGGCTGATTGAATTACACACTTAGTTATCAATATTCAGTCGATCAATCAATCTGATTGAATTACATACTTAATTATCAATATTCAGTCAATCAATCGCTTCATCAGTCACTTAGTGAGTCCAAATAGGCATTCAATCAGTAAGTTTGTCAGTCAATCAGTCGATATCGATCATCAGTCAATCAGTTAGTCAGTCAATCAGTCCCTTAATAAGTTAGTCAGTCAGTCAGTTAGTCAGTCTCTCAGTCTCTCAGTCAGTCAGTCAGTCAGTCAGTCAGTCAGTCAGTCAGTTAGTCAATCAGTTAGTCAGTCAATCAGTCAGTTAATCAGTTAGTCAGTTAACCAGTTAGTCAGTCAGTCACTCAGTCAGTCAGTCAGTCAAACTTAGTCAGTCCAGTTAGGTAGTTAATGAGTTAGTCAGTCAATCAGTAGATATCGGTCATCAGCTAATCAGTTAGTCAGTCAGTCAATCAGTCAGTCAGTCAGTCAGTTGGTTGGTCAATCAATTAGTCAAGCAGTCAGTCAATTAGTCAGTCAGCCAATCAGTTTGTCAAACAAGGGAGTCGTAAATTTGTCAGTCAATCATTCAAGCTGTCCATCAGTCAGTCATCCAGGCAGTTCGACTTTCTCAAACGTAGTCACACAATCAGTCTGAGCAGCGTGGCCATGAATCAGTCAGTCAATCATTGGGGCTGTCAGTGACTCAATCAGGGACTGGCATAAATTAGAATATGGCCTTTGGGCACCTCTAAGTGGCAGCTCGATGCGCCGCTGTAGCCGTGATTTGGCTCTGGGCCGCTTGTCGGCCGGGCGAACTTCGATAACTGAGATTTATCGACGGCCATTGAGAGCAACAGTGCATTGCCATTGCCATAAATAAAGGCATGCGACAGCACTTGTTGTGCGCTGTGGAGTCGCGTCGCGGCGAGTCGAGTCGAGTCGAGTGGGGCATCTCTAATCCACTTTATCATTTGGATGAGCCTCTCCGAGGGTTATTTGCACGTTCGTCCCGTTTCCGGCTGTAGCAATTGCCGTTGCTCTTGTTGCCGTTGTAGTTGTTGTTGTTGTTGCTGATGGGGCGCCCAGCGCCCAGCTCGCGGCACCATCGCGTGTTGCCACAACACGGTGGAGCGCAGGGCAGCTCAGCTCATTTGCCACGTTGCTTTATTGCCATCTTTATTTGCCATTGGCCATTGCCCATTGCCCATTGGCGCCGTCGTTTTCCCAACTACGTGCCTATTAGCCGGAACGTGTCTCATTCGACTCCCGCTTCGCTGCTGCGACTGCTCTGAATATGCCAAATGAGCATGCCAATCGCCGTCTAATTCTCAACTGATACTCATTAGTGCAGCGCACTCATATTTCAAGGCAGATAGATAGAGAGAGGCAGAGTGAGAATGAGAGAGAGAGGCAGGGTGAGAGTGTTCAAAAAAATAATAGTGCTTCACTTAATAAATCATAAACCAAATTTAAAGTTACATTTTACAAAGGAATATGAAAGGATGCGCACCTAATGCTTAGAATAGAATGTAAAGAAGAGAATCACGAAAAAAAATCCCATTACTTTCAGTTAAAATTAATTAGTTTCTTAACGCTAATAGCTAATAGTGCTTGATCTAAGAAACTGAAAAGTCTACAACTGCAGACCTAGTGTAAATAATTATGTTACACTTTGGTGCTTAAAGTGATTTGAAATTGCAATGTTTTATTGATTTTCCCGGGTAGAGGAAAACAGTGCTCGGCAGTGAAGCGAATTCGAGCTGTCGGAATGTGTTATGTGTAGAGCAGAGTGTGTCTGGTAAATAAAATTCTAAAAAATGCGTGAATGAGTCAAAGTAAACAAATAAGAAGACTAAGAGTGAGTCGGGTCGGGTGCCATCGACTGCTTAATATGCGTTCACGCTCCAAACACAGTTTGTTCAGTGGGAGGGACTGAAAGTTTTGCATTCACTTAATTGATAATTGGAGCTCTAATGTGAATAATGTGAAAGATATTGTTTTTCTTTTCGATTAGCCACGTTTTTGAGATATAATCACGAATAATATGTACAAGAATATAAAAGATATAATAATATAATATATATAATAATATAATATATCTTATATAGAATAGTTTTCTCACTATAAGCAGAGACTTCAAGTATGCCACTCGACATTGTATATAATATATTCTATTTATTTAATATATTTTGTACAATTTTTATTTTTTGATTTATTTTAAATATTTACTATATTTTATATAAATTATATTTTTTATAAATTTTTACATAGTTTATATAATTTATATAGTTAATATATTTTATTTATATAATGTATTTTATACATTTTACGTATTTGATGTATTTTATATATTTTGTATACTTTATAATATAATATGATATATTTTATTTATTTAATATATAATATTGTATATGTATTTGATATATTTTGTACAATTTATATTTTTTGTTTCATTTTTAATATTTAATATATTTTATATACATTGTATATTTTATATATTTTTACATTATACATTTTTACATTTACATGTATATTTTGTACAATTTATATTTCTTAATTCATTTTAAATATTTAATATATTTTATATAAATTATATTTTTTATACATTTTAACATATTATACATAATTTATATATTTAATATATTTTTATTTATATTATGTATTTTATAGATTTAATATATTTTACGTATTTTATGTATTTTATATATTTTGTATAGTTAATGCATTTTTATATATTTTGTACATACTTTATATTTTATATATTTTATATATAGTTTGTGATACATTATCAAGAGGTTGTCAACAGTAAATTTAAAGTTTCTAGCTGTAGACGATGTAGTTTTTTTCGCTTTTCCACGCCTGCAATAGGCTTGGATATGCATTGGGGTATATAATCTCTTCTAGAAGGCGTCAAATTTAGGGGCTAAGAGCTAAGTCCATTTTTCGCTAGTTTTTTCTGAGCAGGTCATCAATTATCAGATTTATATTTTAGAGGTAGCTTTATAACAAAAGAAGATATAGATATTTCGACTTGTCGTGTCTCCTGTGTTCTCTGTTGTATAAACTCTATATTTTTGGTCTCGAGTTATCTACACGAATGTTGAATTTCAAGTTTCTAGCACCTTAGCTAATACCGTTTTTGTTATGCTAGATATAGTATTTCCCAATTTGCAACGTCTTTAGTGGCTATATAAGAAAAATCTTATGACTTAATGAGATTACACTCTTCTCTCTATGAGTAAATGCTCTATTATATATGACTGCTTTCATGAGACAGACGAACATCCAGCAAAACCTATATCCCCTTTCACTCTGCGAAGGAGTATAAGATCTCCATTGCCATTGAATTAATTGCCTTTGAATTGTTTTTGCAACAATTTCTATTCAATTTAATTTCTTTGATTTGTGTAAACAATAAAAATAATTAAAAATAAAACTCAAATTTTATGCACTGATTCGAATTTCGCTTTGATTTCGATAAACAATTACAGAAGCAGAATAGAAGCAATAATAGCTGAGGAAATTCTATAAATAAGAAGCAAAACTTGCAGCCGCAGCTTTTTCTCTTTTTCCCTCTGTAAGCCTAAAGATTTGAACAAATCATTTTTGACTCTGATTTCTGATTTCTGAAAATATATATTTTGCGGCGAATAGACATATATAGAGTCGTATATATGTGGAGGGAATTGAGTAAACATTGAATTGATATCGACTCGATGCGCTCAATAATTAATTGTTTGCTGACTCGATTCGATTTAATAATCTTTTCGGCTAATTTGGCTGCCTTTTCAAAGTTGCCAATCGAATTTCACGGAATGGCTAATGAAACGGGTTCAAGGGAATCAATCAGAATGCTATTCGGACGGACGGACGGACGGACGGACGTCCTCATGCAATTTGCCGTAATAAAATTTCACTGAATTTTCATTTAATTATGAGCATTGAGTGCACCAAATTGATTATACGAAACGGACTGGGCTCGTCTCTCGCCTCTTCTCTCTTTTATATTTATTTATTTACGTCGCTGGGCCTCATCTGCTGCTCGACTGTGATCAATCAAGGAGCGAGTGGGCACAGCTCCAGCTGCCTGTAACCGGTTATCATGTGGCCCCAAAATGAATGCCATCCGAATGTAAAATTGCAGACTTGCCTATGTAGACCCGAACCACACACCCGCACCACACACCACCCACCCACACCCACACACACACACACGCCCACTGAGAGCCTATTAAAGTGCTGGTAAATGCACGCTGGGGATTGTGTGCTCAGCTCCTTGTTGCATGGCCTTTTGCGTGCGTCGGACATGAGGCATGTCAAATAGTTGTCAATTATTTTTATTACAATTTCCCCTTTGTGCGGGGGCGTCTTTTGCGCAGTCACGCCCCCCGCACACACACACACACACACATGGGGCCGGCTTCTTTTTAAATTTATTATTTGGTTTCGCGTCTTTTGTTGATTGCCACGCCACGGCGTTGTCCTTGTCCTCCTGCCAACGCACACAGATGCTGGGTTCAAGCATAGGCTTAATTGGCATTCAGCAAAGTGTGTGCCTCTGTGTGTGTGTGTGTGTGCGTGTGTATATTTTATAATTTTGCCATTTCTTTGCGTCGCGCATGCCACACACATTTGCTTTCCTTTTGCCACTTTTTATGCTTTCATGCGCATTGTGCGCGCTTTTCCTGTCATTCGCGTAATTGTGAGTGTGCCAGTGTGTGTGTGTGTGTGTGAGTGTGTATTAGTGTGTGTGTGTGTATGCCATTTGAGGCAGCTCAAACAGTGAAGCGCGTTACCTTTTTGTCGGCAGCCTTAACAACATATTCAAATCCAGCGGAAGTAATTTGATGCGGGGGGTGCAGAAGCGCCTCACCTCACCCCTTACCTCACCCCAGTCCCATTCCGCCTCACCTCACCTTTGGCAAGTGCAGCATTTTGCGAATGCCAATTGACAGGCAGCACCAACTGTTGGCACTTGCAACTTGAGGCATTGAGCTGCCAACGCATTGAGCTGTTGAGCAACTCGACTGTGCCACGATGCCGCCAATTATGTGCGTGTCAGCGATGCCAGCAATGCCAGCTCAAGTGCCACACACACACACACACACATGCACACCCCCGCACACACGCACACACACATGCACACATGTGGCAACTAACAAAAAGCTGTTTTGTTTCTCTTTGATATGCGAGAAGTGAAATGCTCTTTCCCACATTGAACTAGTTCACTTGGTTGGTAATTAGTCACTGAGCTGGTTCAATTAAGATAGTTGGCTGGCTAAGTAGTTGAACTAGTAATTGGCAATTGAGCTGGTTCAATTGAACTATCTCACCTGTTCAGTAATTGGTAATTGAGCTGATTCAATTGAATTATGTAACTTGTTCATTAATTAGTAATTGAGCTACGTCCATCGAACTAGTTCACTAATTCAGTTCACTAGTTCAGTAATTATTAATTGAGCTGGATTTAGTTCACTTGGTTTGTAATTGGTTTAATTGAACTAGTTAATTTGTGCAGTAAATAGTGTTCAAGCTGGTTCAATTGCTCAGTAACTATTAACTAAATAGTAAATAAAATTCGATTGAACTAGTTAGTGAGTAATTGTTCACTTCTTAGTAAATTCCAATTGATCTTGTTTAATTGAACTAGTTCACTTGGTTAGTAATTGGTAATTCAGCTGATTTAATGTAACTAGTTGGTAATCTGGCTCAATTGAACTAGTTCACTTGGTTACTAGCTGGTTCAATTGAACTTCACTTGGTTAGTAGCTGGTTCAATTGAACTAGTTCAGTTGGTTAGTAGCAGGTTCAATTGAGCTAGTTCATTTGGTTAGTAGCTGGTTCAATTGAACTAGTTCACTTGTAATTTAATAACTAAGCTGCTTCAAAGAGATAACAATCTAGTGCGTCTTCTTAGTCAGTTATTTCGTTGATCATAAGAACCAATTGCACTTATGAACTGAATGAACCAATTAAAATTAATACATTTATTGCATGACTATTGCACTTCAGTGAATTGCTCCGTTAGGCTGCTGTTGCTACTGCTCCAACTGTCTCACATTCCGTTTTCCACCTGAGAAATGGAAATGTTTGAAATGCAGCAGCTCATGCTGTACTAATTAGTGACTGAGCTGCTTGGTGAGTGAGTAGCAGCAATTTCTATACCGTACTGCTCTGAGTAGCTTTCCATGGGTGGAGGATACTTAGAGTGACTCGAAGGCTTAGATGCGCGTGAGCTACAGTCTGAACTCAGATGAGGGAGCCACGGCGAGGCCTATGATGAGCTACATGTGTTTTGTTTGGGCTACAATATCTTTTTGTGCATTGATCTGCCTGTTAGATAGTATTATTATCTAATATCTTATATCTATTGCCATGGTTTTCCAAGTCGTTATTTTTTTTTACCATAGGACATTTTTTGTGGTTCGTAATAAATTCCCAAATGCATTCCAGCAGTTCACTTGAATACGTCAGCGGGTGGCCGTGTTACAACTTGATCATAAATATTAATTTTTTGTTGTATGAAATATGTTATTTATTTACAGGTTAGTACTGCTACCTTTTAGGCAAGTTAATCTAAACTGAAGTGATTTATTTACATTGAGGTTTATGTTATTGGAACAAAGATGAGATGTGTAAGGGAATGGATGATTTGTTTTTAAGTCAAGACCCGGTTAGGTAGGTCCTGAGGGTGATGTATAAATATTAATGAAAGACATTTTGAAAGTATTAAACATCACATTTTTTCTCAATCATATTAAAACCTTTTTTTGTCTTACTTCATTATTTCACTTATTTTTTATTTAGTCCACTTTTGTTGTCCTACACCCGGGGTCTCTCTCTATTGTCTTAGACTCTCTGGCACATTTAGCTTTAGATCTTAACTACTTAGCTTACATTTAAGCCAATATGGACATTCATCTTAAATATAGAATTATTTTCGACCTATTCCTATTCTTTTTGTTTTATATTTCACTATATTTCGATTTCATTATATTCCAAAGCGGTTCAGTCGATATAATCTCAGCCTTAGTCTGTTGTTATTGAGATCCAGATTAGATGCAAATCAAGTCTTGATGACTTATTGATGATTTATCAAGTGTTTGATGAATCACCAAGAAGTCACATTCAAGCATGATTCACATGAACGATTTTTTATTTATACGTAAAACTTGTTGTATTTCGGTTTTTAGATCTTTTTGCAGTCTTTATTGTTCGTTTATAGGTAATTCCTCAAAGTTTTCAGTTCGTTCGTCTAACTGTTCTTTTTTTTTATTGTGAACTATGAAAATAGAAAAGAGATAAATGCTGAAGGAGTGTGCTAGCTGAACTAAGCTTAAATTTCTTTAGTTTCCATTGAATTTCCTGTTCCATCGTTAAATTTTCACTGATATTTTAGAAGTGTTAAGGCTATGGACAAATGCTGAAGGAGTGTGTTGGCTGCAAGATGTTTTTATCTCCAATTTTGTTCATTTAAATCTCAAGAAATTTTCTATATAAAAATTATAAGCAGTTGCTAAGACTATAGACAATTGACGAAATTCTCGTCTGTTAACCCCATTGCCCTTGCCTGTGACTGGGTTGGCTTCCTCAACAAAATATACAGAATATGTCTCTACTTTAAGCTCTCAACAATTATTGACTTGGTTCAATCCTTGTTGGAGCTGACGACATAAAGTGTGCCATAACTGGGTGGGCTCAAGGCAGGGTATATTATTTTTGTGCTGCATACTTTCGGGCGTTGCTCAGATTTTATTTGCCTCAATTAAATATTTGAGCTAATTAGCTCACACTTTACACTCGCACATTTCATGATTGATGAAAAGCGTTAAATAATTATGCCAGGCACTCGGCTTAGTCAATCAGTCAAATCTGAGTGGATGAGTGTGTGTGTGGGGGAGTGGGAGTGGAAGTGGCAGTGTGTGTGCAGGCTTACGTTTCGATGCTCATTCGAAATGAGGCGTGTGGAATGCGCATACATTTAGCAAATGACATGTGAACGGGCGAGCGGGCGCATCCAAGTAGCGTCGCCTGACTGCCTGGCAGCCTGCTTTGAGTATTGACTTTTGTAGGCTTCAATTGATTCGATTGAAATTTGATGAACACAAATACAAACGCACGACCGAGTGCCATTCACAATCGCATTCACATTCACATTCGCATTCGCATTCGAATTCAAAGTCGCAATTCACAAAAATTTTGATTAGCATTTCTGGATTACGAGCGATCTGCAAGCCATACGGCAAATCCTTGACGGCATCGCCATTGTTGGCGAAAATCATTTCTCCCCATCGATTCATGTCGCCGGCCATGTCCTTTTCTCGATAAGTGTTGTGTAATTCAATTAATTACCGCGAATGCGACTCTGCCAGTTGCTAATGTAGATTTTCCTTTCAGTTCGGACTCGAGTGCCAATCGAAACTTGTTAATGATTAGCGAGAAATTCTTGCAGTCGACTCACTCTCATTCGCTTGGCTTTGGCCCAAAGGTAAATCCAATTTCCGCCTTGCGTTTGAGTCAATTTTCAATTCGGCTGAGCTTGATTGATGAATGAATTGGCTTTGATTGAAAAATGAGTTTATATCAAAAATCCCAGATTTTAATAATTAATTAAGTCATTTCGCATGCATTGAGGTGTGTAGCGAGCTGTTTACCTGCCCGACTGGATCAATCGCCACTGACAGCCGCGTTATCCGTGTTATCCTTCCTGTTGGCGCGCCGCAAAGTTCAACTCAATTTAATGCCAAAATTTAAGCCGCTTGCTGCAGTTGCAAGGAGAAGCTGTAAGCAGAAGCTGGCAACGCGCGGCCATTAATTTTCATTGCCGTCGCCGTTGCCATTAAAATACTTTTCAATTTTTCAAACGGGGCGCACAAATTTCTGACATTGAAAAATTATCCGGGCAAGGGATAAACGGATAGCGGCAAGCGAAACGAAACTGAGCCGCGCCGCACGTGGCGCTAAGGCGCGAGGCACAGCCAAGCAGCAAACACTTGACTGCAAATTTATGTGACCCACTGTGGCAGCCAGTCGCGCCCTAACGAGCAAGGCCAACGAGCTGTCCGACCCGATAATAGGTAAATAAAACCAAAGAGTCCCGCCCAGTCCTTAGCGCGACCCTCCCGCCGCCTTTTCGCTCCCCCTTTGCACCCTCTCGCATCTCACGCCCTTCGGCGCGGCTATCGACTATCGTGTGATTTGAGCTGGCGCGAGAAAACGCAGCTGCTGGGGCTGCCCCACTCGCTGGGGCTCTTCAGTCGCCAATGACGACTCTTATGACCAGCTCCTGTGCCAACTCTTGCTTGAGGCGCGCTTCCCAGCTGGCCGTTAGCTGAGCTTTGTGCTTTTACAGCACTGCTTTTTATTCAATAATTGAGCAGGCCATAAAATGTTCATAGCTGGCGCTAGTCGAGCTCGAATTACCCCTTCTACATAAATGCTATGCCTTAAAAGTAAAATTCCCAGCATAAACTGCCAAGCGAACGTCTCTGCAATCGGCTCAGATTATGATGTAGTGCAGCAAAAGTAGACAAACATATGTGCATAGTTATTTGTATTTGTATTTAGTTGAAAGGCAGTAAGACGGCAGATCAGTTAGTCGATCTATTGGTTGGTCTCTATGGCAATCAGTCAATCAATCATATATAGAATTTGTCATTAAAGCAAAACGGTTCAGTGAAATGCAATCAATCAGTAAATCAGTATGTTAATCAGACTGCTAAATTAAGTCAGTCAGTCAATCAGTCAGCAAATCTGTCAATCAATCTGCTAAGCAGTCAGTCATTCAGTTACAATTACTTAGTCGATCAATCAGATAGGAAATTCGTCATTTCTGAAAGCAACTATTGGATTGATAGAACTCCAGTCAACCATGCAATCGGTCAGTCAATCATGCAATCAGTCAGTCAATCATGCAATCAGTCCGTCAATCAATAAGTCAAAAAGCATATGTTTTAAGCAGTAAGTCGATTGACTTATCTCCACTAATTAGTTAATCAGTTTGTCAATCAGTCAATCATGCAATTTGTGAGACAATTAGCCAGTTATTTGACTGAAATTCATCTTATATGCTCTTCAGTCATCCCTGTTCGAGACAGTCAATCATGCGAGCAGTCATTCAGACAGGCAATTGCTAATTTATACAATCAGTTAATTGGTCTGTCAATCAAGCAATCAGTTAGTCTAATCAAGCTATAAATCAGTTGGTCAATCAAGTAATCATCCAGTCAGTCAACCAAATAAACATATTGTTTAAGCAGGATACCGAATGATTGAAGTTGAATCAACTAAGGAAACAGTCAAGTAGTCACTCAGTCAGTAAGTCAATCAATCATTCAATCATTCAATATGTCCTTTGATTGAAATTCAAGCAATTAGTCAATAAGTCAAATCATACAATGAGTCAATGAAGCAGTGTGTCAAAGGATTACAATGGAATCAATCACTCAAGCAGTCGAATGCTCAAGCAGCAATCAATCTATCAGTCAGTCAGTCAATCAGTAAGTCAAATCAAGCAATTAATGAGGCAGTCAGTCAGTTACTCATATACTTTAAGCAGTATGTCGTATGATTGAAATTAAAGCGAGCACTCAATCAGTGAATCAAGCAGTCAAACACTCAATCAGCCAATCAATCAGTCAGCCATTCATTCCATCAGTCACTGCAGACACTCTTGTCTCATTTAGAGAGTATATTCAATTTAAGTGCCTATCTTGCTTTTATATATTAAGTATACACGTTGAGGCAGGCAACACTCCATTAACATTCCATTGGCACCACTGGGGAAAGACACTCACACACACACACACCTACCTACGCACACACACTCACACAGATTCACAACAAATGCACAAACATAAGTTAGAGAATTACGGCACAAAGTGTCGGCACTTAAAAAGCAGACACTGCCAGCCACAAGAGTGCCATTCATTCAAGCGAAAGCCCAAAGAATCTGTGAAGTCTCTGAGAGTTGGCCAGGATACAGGACGAGAGAGAGAGAGAGAGAGCTGCAGAGGTGGCAGCCATTGCATAAATCGAAACGAAAGTGCATTAAAAATTCCAGAATTCGTTTTACTTTATGTGAGGTGAGCGATGGAGCGAACGAAAGGATGCCTGCTAAGCTGTACTAACTGTTAATTGCATCATGTTTCATGCGGTTAGACATACGGCAAACGGCAAACAGAATCAAAATAACAGATAAAGACAGCTAATCAAGACAGTGAGAGAGAGAGAGAGAGAAATGCAGACACATTCGATTTCCCCAGAGCTCACTTTATTCTCCGAGATGATAATAATTGTATTGTACTGCCTGACTGGCTAACTGACTGAATGAGTGACTAGCTTGCTGGCTGGCTGGCTGGAGGATGTGCCAACGCCTTGGGATCATGTAATTGCATTAATCTTTGATCCACACACACATACCACACCCATATGGGCACACACTCGAGTACACCTGCTCGGCGGCTGTGAGCAAAAGCAGTTTTAATTGAATTTTGCTTGATGCTGGGCTACACGCTTATTTGCATGCAAAAGGGATGAAACGCCAAGGCGCACACAGTCACAGAGATACATACATAGCTATAAATACCCATACACACACACAGTCACACTCACGCACACTCACACCGATATAAATCAAGCTACAGCTACAGCTAAGCATTGCTCAATGCGCTACAATTTAAGAGAGAAGCAAACAAGGTTCATAAGCAAAGCTGGCTAAATACCCTCGTAGTTTCCGAATATATATTTGTATTTATATTTTTTGACTAAAGAATTGAATTAATATATATACAAATACAAATTTCTAAGCATTTGTGACTGGCAACAGCAATCGATAGCGACCGCAATCGATTCAGCACTTTCGCATCATTGATTCATATAGAAGCCAGCATACCCTGCGCAAGCGTTGGCCTATGCGTATCAGAGATATATGGCTGTAAATAAGCGTTTAAATGTATATGGCTCTTGCCGAAAGCCGTTGCCAACTGCCAGAAATTGATTACCGCACGGAACGTAGCGAAAGCTAAGAGTCGCTGAACGATTGGCCCGTGCCCGTGCCCCTGCTGGCTGGTCTCATGCGGCGTATGCGCGATTTTCTGTTGCCCTCAGCACTGGCAGCGCTGGCGAAAAGCAATTGATACAAAATCATGGCCACAATTTGCGCAAATTGCTTTATCGCCAATATGAAGAGGTGTTGGCAAAAAAAGACAACAAAAAAAGCCAGTCAAAATGCCGTCATGTTTATGCATGGGCTGTGGTGCCGGGAATGCGATCGGGTATGCTAGACTAAAGGGACTGAGGATGCTAGAAAGGGTATTCTATGAGTGTAATGATAGTAGGACTAATTAGATAGAATTATTATTAGATTAATAAATTCGAGGTGAAAGTGTACTCTATAGGTGTAGCGATAGCAGGTAGCGATAGCAGGAGAAATTATATAGTAGCGGATTGATAGATCATATAGTTCCAATGTTAACTATGCTAGACTAAAGGTGCATTAGTTCTAGCTCTAGTCCTGCTAGTCAGTTCCTGATTAAAATATGGTGCGGTATCTCTTTAATGCTGTCTTAACAACTCTTAATAGTTTCGAGGCGAAAGAATCTATAGGAAAGCTAGCAGAATTAGTTAGTTTCCGATGGATCGAACATATTTGTCCTATATCGAGTAAGCTAGACTAAAGGGGCGTCAGTTCTAGCTCTAGTTCTGCTGGGAAGTGACTTCCATCTGCTAAGAATGTGGTGCGGTAGCTCTTTAATGACTGTTTTAACAGCTTTAATAGCTTCGAGGCGAAGGGATCTATAGGAAAGCTAGCAGAAACACTCAATTTTCGATGGATCGAACATATGTGTCTTATATCGAGTGAGCTCGGCTAAAGGGGTGTCAGTTCTAGTTCTTGATCTGCTACTCAGCTCTCATCTGCTAAGAATGTGTTACGGTAGCTCTTTAATGGCTGTCCTAATAGCTCGAATGGTTTCGAGGTGAAACGATCTATAGGATAGCTAGCAGAAGTAGCTAGTTTCCGATGGATCGATCATATGTGTCTTATATCGAGTAAGCTAGACTAAAGGGGTGTCAGTTATAGCTCTAGTTCTAGCTCTAAGAATGTAGCGTGGTAGCTCTTTAATGCTGTCCTAATCACTCTAATAGATTCGAGGCGAAAGGATCTATAGGAAAGCTAGCAGAACCAGATAGTTTCCGATGGATCAATCATAATGTCCTATATATAGTAAGCTAGACTAAGGCGCCGTGTCTCCTCCAACTAAGAATGCGCTTCTTAATATCTTTTGTGCTGTTCTACTTAGTTTAAATTATGTCAAAGTAAAAGGATATTCGATAGCAAAAGAAAGCATTTAGTAACTGATGAATAGATCATATACATTCAATATGAGACTTAAAAATGAAAGGAAAGTCGGAAATTTCAATTGAGCAAAGTAAAGTTGTGTCTAGGGCATGGAAAAGGTCCCCAGAAGACAAAATATAGATGGAAAGCATAACGATTGAGAGCCTAAGGCGCTTCCTTTTGCATGGAAAAAGGAAATTAGTAGCGATTGGAATATATATTTGCAATCAAGGACACATTAAAGTGAGTTGAGTAAGACTCAAGAGGTTAGACTATAGAAAATGTGGAACATTTAGCAAAAAGTGAGTCTCGCCTGAAAGATGTACTTGCTATTGGGATGGTATCAGCTGAGAAGCTTATTAATTTACTTTGACCTGGAATAAGGAAGTGAGTAGCGCCTGGAAGATGCAATATTGAACACATCAGAGATCATTGAGGAAGCCTAAAGAGCTTAGACTATAACGCCTGGGAGACGTATTGTAAAGAGAAGAGTGTGGCCTGGAATATTGGAGGAAGACTAAAAAGCATAGAGTATAACGCCTGTAAGATTTTTACTACTACTATTCTAAAGAGAAGAGTATGTCCTGGAATATTGGAGGAAGTAAGAGGAATTCCGAATTAATATGCATGTCCTTGGGTATGGCGGAGGCCAGGCTGTGAACAGTTATGACAACAAGCCCGGAAGACTTTGAATTCATTCAGTTTTTATATTAATTATTGCGTCTGTGGAGTGTGGCGTGTGGCAGGTTGGCTGCTGCTGCTGCCAGTCGCGCGTGTCTTCGTTTCATGTGCAATTTTTTGTGCCGTGCGTCGATTCTGAATAAAATTGTTGATAAATCGTGAAAGCCAGGAGTTTTTGGTCGCAGCAGACAGCAGCCGCTGGCCTTGCCTGCCTGGCCCTGTCCCTGTCCCTGGGCGCATGCAAATGACGATCCTAATTTATGCTGCGGTTCGGTTACACATTTACATTGAGCAATGGATGGGAGCTGGGGTGGGGATGGGGATGGGGAGGTGCGTTGTGTGTGGTGTGTGGGAGGCTAATGTGTGGGAACTGCGGGCAGCTGCTTGACCTACTGCGGCATTTCGAATCACTTAAGTCCCTCCACATGCACGAGTCAACATTTTTGGCTAAGCTCTGGGATCTGCGTCCGGTCCCAGACGGACAATCATATTCATAACAGCGGCAGTGGGCGGCATCAGGCCTAAGACAACCAACTGACAGCCACTCGAATCCATGTTAGCGGCAGCCAACACAATGCCACAGCAAGGAATAATAAAAAAAACAGAGCTCACACAGACACGAGCACACGCAGGGCGAGATAGACAAGGGTGACAGCAGCTGGTATTGGGCTACTTAGTGGCCAGCGTTTGACATAATCGCTGATAAGGGATTCCTTGCGAAGCCACACAAACGGACCACATCAAGGCGTACCAAAAATGCTAGACATTTAAGCTTATCCGAGTTAGTAGTCCCCCACTGACATGGGATCAGATCATTTTCACTTCAACTTGCCGGAATTCAATTGAAGTGTGGCTAGAGACGAGGCAAATGCAATTTGTTTATGCACTCAATACAATTATTCAAATTGGATTTAGTTAGAGTTTGAGCTTGAACTTGAGCTGGGACTTGAATATGCTTTGAATACATTTGAATGATTCCAAGCCTAAGTCAAGTTCAAATAGATTAGCTATTTGTTAAAGTTGTACTCACTTTGAATTCCAAAGGCTTTTGACTGCTTTTCTTGGTTCCTCTTATTGTGTTTCGACTTAAGAAATGAAACTTTATGAAA
Organism: Drosophila pegasa; assembly: GCA_035046225.1. NCBI lineage: Eukaryota > Metazoa > Arthropoda > Insecta > Diptera > Drosophilidae > Drosophila > Drosophila pegasa. The sequence continues at coordinate 166,472 of JAWNOD010000352.1, forward strand.
ATCGTGTTTTAGGCACCTTAAATCTATGACTAATGGAAACTTAAGTTTATTAGATTTTATTTAACTTTAAATCTTTAACTTTATTGAACTGTTCGTTTATCTAAGCACACTTCTAACAGTGTCTATGGTATGAGTTCTTCCCCAATACCTAAAAGCTATCGCCATGGTTTCCCAGGGGCCTAGGGCACAAGTGTTTTGCTTACGAATGGTCGTAAATTCCTCAGTCTACTTGAAGGCGTCCGTAGGTGGCCGTCAATAACATTTTCATGCTTGAACAAATATCATAATTTGTTTGCCTAATTCACAGAGTTGTTTAGATTTCAAGATGTTCTACTTTAAGTGCTGAGCCGCAGTTCGACGAAGTCGACTTAAAGCTCTATAAGGACTGTCGAAGATATGTAACAGCGAGAGACTGAGAAGGAGAAAAAGCTAGAGGGATAGAGAGAGAGAGGGAGATAGAGATAGAGGGAGGGAGAGGAGATAGATAGAGTGAGAATGAGGGAGAGGGAGAAGAGGACAAAGACACATCTAGAATAATAGAGATAGAGAGAGAGCCAGAAAAAGACAGAAAGACTAAGAGAGAGACAGAAAGAGAGAAAGATAAAGAGAGAGACAGAGAATGATAAAAAGAATGAGAGAGAAATATAAAAGGAGAAACAGAGAGAGACAGAGAGAGAGAGAGACAGAGAGAAATAGAGTGAGTTTGAGAGAGATAGAGAGAAAGCAAGAGATAAAGCTAGAGAGAGATAGAGAGAATGCAAGAGAGAAAGCAAGAGAGAAAGCTAGAGAGAAATATGGAGGGATAGAGTGAAATAGAGTGAGATAGCTTGAGAGCTAAAGAGAGGTAGAGGTAGAGGTAGAGGTAGAGGTAGAGGTAGAGGTAGAGGTAGAGGTAGAGGTGGAGGTGGAGGTAGAGGTATAGAGGAAGCTATAGAGGAAGCTATAGAGATATGAGAGAGGAAGGCAAAGAGATGGATAGAGACAGATAAAAATCGCAAGAGAAAGCGAAAGATAGAAAGGGAGAGAGAAAGAGATAGAGAGAAAGAGATAGAGAGAAAGAGAGGGAGAGTCAAAGGAATGCTTACACCAAGCTCATGGAATTTGCAAATCGAACTTGTTTATTTTACTTAAAATCCTAGAGTTGTATACCTGAGACTTTTCCAACTACTTCGACTACTACTTTGACTACTTCGAGTCATTGGGTTGCTGATATGTGCTTTGCATACGCTCATATGTTTCCACTTTTATTCCTGCTTTACATTCCTAGCAGCTGCAGCCGTTCGCCTCTAGCAGCCAAGGAATGACATCCTTATTATTCAGAGTTATGTATATTAGATAATGGGCAGGTTATTTGGTCTAATGTGTTTCTTCTACTATTGACAAGTGTTCGGAAATGGCTTGAATACGGTGGGCGGATGTAAAGGACTTAGATACGAATTTCAATTACTGAAATACCCCAGACCCCATTACAGTACGCTCGCAATATTATTCATTAAAATTAAGAAGATTTTGAGTTGTATCTCAACTAATTTTGCCTTTAATCTATAATTTTTGGAGGGAAAGGAAAAAATCGAAATCGCGAAACTTAAATGAAAATATTAAGCGGCGCAAGGAAATCGAGTTGGGTGCGACAGTGCGCGAGGAAATCGCTTGACTTGCCGCACAGGCGACCACGCGGGGCGCACTTCTGGCGGCTGCTGTGGAATGTGGCGTGGATTAAATTTTGATGAGACGATTTCATTTGATGTTAAACATAATTTGTAAAGTCTGGGCAGGAGCCGGAGAGGGCGGGGGGGGGGGGACTTATTAGTCGCGCAAAAGTAACTGTCCTGCTCGCTGGGGTGTCCCGGCTGGAACCAGGGGGCGAGGGGGTCTGGCGGTGGAGGCGGCTCTGTGGTCTCGCTGGTCAGTTGATGAGGGCGATTAGCAACGTCTGGCACAGTGCTGACGACGACGACGACTATGGTGGAGGCGGTCGGAGTGGGGGGCCGCCTCTAATTAACCGCAATCTCGGCGAGTGTCGTTCGGGGAATTGCGCATACGCCGCGTGTGCCGGCATTTACTTTCGACTGCGGCCCAATCTTTGACCTGCCTCGAATGCCAATATGCGATGATGATAAGATTTTTCATTTATTACAGAGGAGCATGAGACAGCCGCGTGAGTGGGAGGCCATGATAAGCAGGGGCGCGGAGCAAGGGCAGGGCGGGTCCTGTGTGGAGGCGCCTCGATTGACTTTGACAAGTGGTTAACATTTTTTAATGTCACATTTTGTGGCCACGCAACGGCAGCTGGCTTAGCATTTAGTGGGGGAGCTGGGGGGCGGGGCGCAGCGCGTTCTTTTTACTGACCAATGAAGCGTAAATTCTGAAATTGAAATCATGAGGAGCAGAAATTGAACTGCTTCAGCTGCTGCCTCTGCTGCCTCAGCTGTCTCAGCTGCTGCTGCTGCTGGCTGACTGTTTATCTTCCACGCTGGCTGCTTCATTGAGTTTTATGTACAGAAAAATAAGAAGAAATTTAACGAAATGTAAAGAGAAACAGAAGAGGTAGAAGATTGAATGCCCTCGTTGCCATATGGCGATATATCGTAGATAAACCCCAGACTCAATGCGCCATGTAAAACAGAAGTGAGTGGAGCCATTGTCTACCTTGCAGGCCGAGACCAAGTGGGAGAGAGAGAGTTGTATATATATATATAACAGTTTATGTGTTTATATAGTCTGTGTGTACAGTTACTTTCTATATACTCGTAAAATTTGGCCAGAGCCCGGCCAGCGCGCGGTAGCTCATAAAAGTTGGTTGGCCGCCGGGACTAAGCCGTTTAAGCGTTCCGGCACAAAGTGTTAAGTCCTCTTTGGCGCACATTGAATATTTGAATGCTTTATAATTAGATTCTCTATGCACAGGAGACGACGCGCTGTCGTCGGGTAGTTGTGCAAGAGCTAACAGGTGGGGCAGGTTATTTGATTTGGGGTTTTATTGAATGCCGACTCTTGCGTAATGGATTTTGTTGTGCATAATTGCAGGAGTTTTATGCCCGGACCGGCCCGGCCCGGTCCGGTTAAGCCTTTGGCCGTCCCACCTGGCTGCGCTCCGGCGTCGACTGCGCATAAATCAAATGCGGCACAGAATTATAATGGTTGATCAGATTGTTATCCGCCGTTGCCGTGACATGTTTACAGCCTGCTGCCCGCCCGTCCGCCCGCCAGCGATTCGCATTTGTTCTTTTATTTGAATAAAATTTGAGCGTGTCCCTTTGCGGGTCCATGGACGGGCCAGCACCGGCGGCTACAGCTGGCTACGTATGCGTAACCGTAATAAATCCCGATGTCTGTTTAACAAATGTGAAATGTTAGACATAAAATGAAAGCCGTGTTATGAATGCGGCTACACTCGTGCAGTTTACATTCGCAACTCAGTCGCAATCCCTATGCCAATCCCTATGCCAATCCCAATCCCTATGCCAATCCCAATTCAAGTCTCTTTTTCCGTCGAAATCGAGACTTTGGTCCCTTGTGCCTTATCTCCTTGCGTCTCGCATTGTTTCAGCAGCTCCGCTCGCTTCCGCCTCAACTGAAAAGCTGATTGTTTTCCATGCTAATCGCATTGATAGGCATCCGAGCATTGACTCCGATTGTAAGCAGTGCCGCCCTTTGTCAGCTCGCTGAATGATTAGCCAAACGATTGTCCAAGTCAAATGTTTATCGATGGGAATTAACTGGCCTTGCTTACAATATGATTATTGACACTGCCATTGTAACAACTCTCTGATTGAAAGGGACTCTGACTGAAACTCTTTGATTGGCTTGTTAACAGCTCGAAAATGGCTAAGTTAACTCGGTCTCTGTTGACAAAAGATTGGTGATTGGAATGATTAGCTGATTGATTGGTTGATGTTCGTATTATAACTTTGTTATGAAAAGGCTTTGGCTTAAAGAAGCTACACTCAATGCTTAAAAGTGTCTGCTGAGATGAGTGATTGGTGAATAATTGATGATAGATCGATCGTTTGATTGATTGATTGATTGGTTGCTTGACTTACATAGGTATCTGCAACTTCCTTCTTTCTAAGGCTTTGGTTCATAAGAACTTTAGCTTGTACTTATTCTAGAAATGTATTTCCCGAAGCATCATGCATGATGTATTGATTGAGTGACATTTTGATTGATTAAGAATATATTGATTGGCTTATTGCCGTCCTGAAAGTTGGTGATCTAACTGAGACTAAGTTTACCTTTACCTTTGCCTAACCATTACCTTTACTTTAAGCTTACTTTTGCCAAAAGAGTTTTATTGTTTATAATTGATTGATGGATTGCTTGCTTGATTGATTGATTAGATGACTTTTGTATTAAGCCATAAAAAACATGGCTTTGGTTAGCGATAACTCTTGGTGTGCAGCTATTCTAGGAATGTATGGCATGAATGATTGACTTATTGATTGATGTATCATAGCAACAATGTGATGACATGACTTTAACTCATAAGGAATCCCAGATTGTAGCTATTTTAGCATTGCTTTGTGATTGATTGATTGATTGATTCTCTGATTGACAACAAACAACTTTCTTTTGACATGTCCAAAAACTCTAACTATGGAGCTACTATATGATGTGAGCTATCATGCATGATGTATTGAATGATTGATAGATAGATTGATTAAGTGCTGTAGCATAACAACTTTCCTTTAACATGGTTTTAGTTCATTATAAATCCAAGTTTGTAGCATTATTAATAATTCCTTAATCGACAGACACTTTGCTTGTGTATGTTGACAAGTGATTATTAAATGATTGATTGCTTGATTGATGCATCTTAACAAGTTTCTAACGAGATGACATTAATTCATAACAACTCTTAGTTTGCAGCTACTGTGCTGTAATGTTAATGGCACTCAATCACGATTGATGGCCTGCTTTATTAGCACACAACACATAACTTCACTGTGAAGTGCGAATTCATTAAATGCCAGCAAAGCCATTCTGATTAATGCATTGCGCTAATTAAGACTGATAATTCTGGTTAATGATTGTCACCAAAAAGAGAAAAAAAAAGAAAGTATCGCTGGATGACCCTAAATGAGCCTAATTACGTTTAAATGTGGTTTTTCTATCACATAATTAAATTGACGCTTGATTGATTAACGACATCAATCAACTGCAGTCAATTAATAATTAAGCGTTTTTATTCGCCTCGGCGCTGTCTGTGCGGAGGTTAGTTCAATTGCGCATTAATTAAACGTGCCACAGGAGTTTATGATGCTGCCCACACACACATACATACTAGTGTGTGTGTGTGTGTGTATAAAGATAATGACTCAAAGCTGATGTTGCGTCGGGCATCCTTCGATATCCGCACCTTGGGGCATTCTTTAATTGAAGCAAATTGCATTTGTGTGCGGCTATGTGTGTGTGTGTGTGTGTGTATATGTGTGTGTGTGTATATGTGTGTGTGTGTGTGTCTGCCTTGGCTATAATATTCATGCCATTGGGCAATATTTAAGCATAATTGAGACCTGCGACGACTGTGTGGCTGACTTCTTGAGTGTGTGTGTGTGTGTTGTGCGTGCTGGGATCTCTCTCTGTGTGTGTGTGAGTGTGTATTCGCCTGAGTGTTATGTAATTAAGTGCAAGACAAACTTTAATGTTGACCATCTAAATTAATATCAGCTTTAATTTAATCATTTGTAAACGCTTTTTGCCACAGGCGACGACAACGGCAGCAGCAGCAGCACGAGCAACAACAAAGAGCAGCAGCTACTTGTAACTAAAGTGACATGAGGCCTTAACAACAACAACAACAACAGTAACAACAACAACAGTAACAACAACCACAGCAACAGCAACCACAACAACAGCAGGACGCAGGACTGTAGAGCACTAAAAAACCCAAATTGCAAACAATTAAAAAAACAAGCACAACGAAGCAGAGAGCCCGGCCCGGCTCGAACCCAAAAAAGGCAGCATCCGAGGCACGCCCACGACGCACGCACACGGCCAACAATAATAACCAGAAGCAACAACAACAACAGCAACAACAACAACAACAATGCTAGCAACTTTTATAGGCAACTAAAAACTGAACAGCGACTGAACGGCACAAACAGCAAACAAACACGACATCCACTAGCCGCCACGCCCCCCAGCCAACCGCCGCCCCCCCCGGCTCTAAGCACACACAGCGCGTGGCTGCGTCGCCAGCTCCAGCAGCGACAGCCAAAGCACAAAGCAGCGATAACAGAAAATATATAAAAAACAAAAGCAAAAACAAAAGCAAAAGCAACAAAAAAGTTCGCATTGTTTTTCTTATTGTCATTCAACGGCCGCACCACCCAAGTGTCTCCCTGTGTGTGTGTGTGTGTGTGTGTGGCTCAACTGGCAGTGGTGTCAAGCGCGTTGTTGTTGTTGTTGTCGTCAGCCATCCAACGCCTTTGGGCACTCAATTAAGCCCAATTCAAGGCAGACGCCACACAACACACGCAAGTTGAAAGCGACAGCCTCCCACGACGACGCCGACGCTGACGCCTACGCCCACGCGCACGCCCACACGCCCACGCCCACATTTAGGCCGAGCAGCAAAGGAGCATAAGTTAGCGCTAGAAGAAGGTGGTGCGCACACGGTGGTGGTGCCCGTGTCGGTGCTTACGGCCATCGCCAATTGAGTTAATGTGACAATGAAACTGAGCGTCAGCGCGTATCGGGCGCATGCATCCGCACACAAGAAGATCCTCTCCAGCGGCTATCACTCGCAGCTCAATTACGGCAGCACTGGCGCCGCAGCATCCTCCTCCTCATCGTCGGCAGCAGCGGCGGCCACTGCAACGGGCCTCTATACGGTAAGTCAGCGAGCATCGCAAACAGAATCCCAAAAGACAACCAAATGAGTGCGGGCTGAACGAAAGAGAGAGAGAGAGAGAGAGAGAGAGAGAGAGGGACGAGGACCCGGAGATGTCCTAGCACTTGAATTATCATAATTAAATAGGAAGATCATAAAGGAAATGAAATAGGCGAGATGACTGGTAGATACCTTGTGGTTAGCTGACAATTAGTAACTTGTGCTTAAACTAGCAATAGAGCAAAGGAATGACTTGAAGATACCCGGTAGTTAGCAACAATTGGCGACAAATCAAGCTGGGAGCATAAAGAAAATAAAATAGGTTCTAGCAACGGAGTAACGGAATGGCCTATAGAAATTGGTGACTGGAAAATATCCTATATTTAAATAGCAGTTGACAATCGGCCATTGAAATTATAGGCTCCAACAAATTCTATGGAAAGACATTCAGCCTATAGAAATATACGACTTGTACCCAGTAATTAGCTGAGCAGCTGTCAATCGGTTAATTATCCTGGATGCTCTACCAATTTAATGAGTTCTATGGAAACTCATTCAGTCTAGCAATAGAATAAAGACATGTCCTAGACGACTATAAGATACCCTGCAGTCAACTATTAGTTGATAATTGATTACTTATACTTACGATTCTAAAAAAGCCCCATTTATCCTTGCAATAGATCAAGGTAATGGCATATTAGGTACTGAAAGACACCCTATTTACTTATGGTTATTGTAAAGGCTCTAAGAAATTCTATGGAAACCCATTCATTTCAGCAATAAAGCAAAGAAATTGCGTATAGAAATGAATGACTTGAATATACCCTGTAAAGAACAACTAGCTGACAATTATTTACTTATTCTTAAGGCTCTAATAAATTCTCAGGAAGTTAATTAAAAATTTAAAAAAATTGTAATTTCCCATTTTAGAGTTTTTAGTTCGACTCATAAAGCTAGTTAATTGCTCCAAGCTCTAGCTGCTTCGTCGCTCTCTTAGCTTGCACAATGTAAGGAAAAGTCTGGTTGAGCTGTTTGCAATAAAATTATGATTTACAGTAGGTTCAGGCAAGAAGTTCCGTTTAGTACAGTTCCAAATAGTAGAAAGCTTACAGAAGTTAACACAAATTTTATTTAATTTCTTTGTTCGAATTAGACAATTTACTAAACCAAGCAATTTCCTGAAAAATTAGGTCAACAGATTGTGTGATTTATTCATGCGAATGTCCCAAGACCTCGTGCGAGGTATAATGGCTGTAACAAACAACGAATGCTCGTTCCTCGTCTAAAAATCGATTCTCGTATAAGCTCACAATTTTATTTTTCATTATATTTAACAATTTTTAGCACACGGTTGTTGTTTTCTATATGAATTATGTTACTTTCCCCTGGTTGAAAATAGAGTCATATATTTATAAGTTCTTTTTCCTGCTCTAGCTGATGGTCTTTTCTATCCCATAGGCATATTAGTTTACTTCTAATCATTTCAAATATTCTTAGGTTTCCAATGGAAATGTCTTCTAGGACATCTAAATCTACTTACCTCTCCTGTTCATCGACTTTTTGATGAGCAGTAATTTCATTAACCTGTTCTGTTACTTCTTGGTTTTTGTACACTGTCTCTTAACAATATTTTTTATACCCTGAACCCATTGAAAATGGGAAACCAGGGTATAATGTTTTTGTTGGATGTATGTAACAGGAAGAAGGAGGCGTGGCAGATCCCATAAAGTATATATATATTCTTGATCAGGACGACAAGAGAAATTGTTTAAGCCCTGTCCGTCTGTCCGTCCGTGCGTCCGTCCGTATGAACGCACCGATATCCTAAACGACAAAAGCTAGAGACTTGAAATTTGACATGAATACTTCTTAAATTTTCGATAAGTCATCCCGTTTTCTTATTATCGATAACAATCGATAATTTGACTTGGTTTTTCAAGCGTAACTCTGCAACCGTAAAAGCTAGATACTTCAGATTTGCGGCGTATGTTACTGTAATGAATGCGCACATTTGTAATTTTTCGATTTTGGATATCGGATCCCTTTCCCCAAAATTTGCAAATTTCTCCAAAAGTCGTATATCAAATACTAAAGTTGTACATTGGCAAATACAAGCATATATACCATCTAATAATACTCTGAAAGATTCATTAAGAAAGTCCAAGCAACAATCAAGTTCCCATAGTAATGCTCATATTGCAGCCTAAGTGCAGCCGCTGCGCAAACTGCGCAGTAAGCAGAGCGCGTGCCTACGCCTAACTGTGTGTGTATGTGTGCATGTGTTATATGCAATGTATATATAAAAGAAGCGTACAATGATTTTAGTAACATCTCCCACAGGGTTCAGGGTATCTCTCGATTAGAGCACTCTTATTTATTTTAGAATATATTAATTTTAATTTAATAATAATTTTCTGGGCTGTCTTCTTCTTTTTTAGCAGCATAGACTATTATATACAGGGATACAGAGGTAGTCAAAAGTATTTCCACAAATTTTTATGGCACTCTCAGTAGGTATTTCAACCCAATGCTGAAGGACACCAACAAATACCTTCTTCCTTCATAGGTAAACTCTAGATATATCCATAAAAAAACATTTTTTTATTTTTTTTTTAAATAATAAAAGTTGCTTCACTAAAAATCAATATCTCTCAAGCTAAAAGTCTGACAGCTGTTGAATTTTTACACGAATCTTTTAAAGTCTAGTACTCTCTAACAATGAAATAAACTTAACTCTAGTGTCGGCATATATAGGTCAGACCGGGGACTTTTCAGTCGACCTGTTATATAACCTTATCCACCCATATAGCTATTGCTCTCTCCATAGTCTATCTCCTTCTCCTTCTTCTATCATCCCCTTCCCCTGGACACACACTCTAACACTCGTCGCACATGCCCATTCCCTGGCCAATCGCGCTCAATTGATGCGTGCCATAATATAAAATGAAAGCATACAAATTTTTGTGGTCCATAATTTTATTTAATGTACATTTTTTGTGGGCCTGTCATTGAGTGGCGGACGGGCGGGCAGGGCGTGGCATGGCTGGGTCCCCACTTTATAGGTCTATTGTGCGGGACAGCGGCAGGGTTGCCAGAGCGCGCGCTAATTGTGCGTCTAGTTTGCGACATCGTTCGCGATTCGTGTGGGCATTGTGAAGCGCGAGAAGCCTTGCTTACCGAACTAAATATTTGCCAGAAAATGTGCAAATATTTATGCCGATTCACAAACAAAAATTGTTTATTGGTTTCATAGAATTTGGATGGCTGTAGTGCTGTAGTGCTGCTGCCCGAAGTTCTCAAGTTCAGTTGGGGAAAGTGAAGCGCGCCTAAACTTTGTTTGCCCTTCCAGCTAAAGTTTTGCTGGCCTTGGCCTTTTGTTGACGTTGTTGGCTCGGCTTTGCTGCGTCTAGTTCAACAACTTTGTTTAATTTCTGCGCCCTGTCTCATAGTTCGCCCCGTTTCCTGCCGCTGCTCAAGGTTTCTTTCTGCCATCTGGCGAACTTCTTAATTCTCTCGTTAGTCAGCTCGCAGCTGTCTTCCCAGCTCGACGAGAAAATAGTTTTGCTGTTCATTTGAAGCGACTTGCTCCCTTCAGTTGCTCTCTGAACTGCTCACTGCGCTTCTTGCTGCAAGTTTCATATCCTTTTCTATGTTTCCTCCGCTCGTCTGTGGCCAGCTTAACTTCTTTTTGTGCTGTTTTTTGCAGTGTATTTGCTGTTCGCAGCATAAATGCTTATTGATTTCCGTTGAAGGTTACATTGTACGGGCGTTGGGGTTACGTTTAATAAAAAAATGTTTACGAATCGCTGACAGGCAGTCGAGCTATGAAGCCGTGATGCGAGTTCGCTTGTGCGCTACTTTTTTTTTTCTTCTTCACTTCTCTGGTTTATGATACAGGATATTGACGGATATTGCTCGTAATCCTGGTTGTATATGACAGTTGCGGGCAGCTCGTCGCATAATTAAATCAATATCAAGCGAGGCAGCGGGCGACAGACGACAGACGACAGACGTCGGGCGACTTTAGTTTTTAAACACTCCAAACTTGGGGCCATAAATATTTATGGAATTGACGCTGTGCACATTTTACAGCTGCCCCAAAGCCAAAAGCCACAACGAATTTCAATCAAGTCGTGCGGCATATTTAATTGCCCAGTCCCAAACGCCAACATGCTTGGCGCCTGGCGCCATCCACCTCCGGGCCACATTCACATTCACATTCACAAGTGGAGCTTAGGAGCCGCAGAGCGAAGATGCGCGCTGCCAGCTAATTGGACAGCCCAAATCCAATCCCAACTGCGGATATGTTATGCGCCTCCGCCACATTAAGGCGTGCGCCCACTTTCACAATTTCGCAATTTATAATTTAGAGTGTACAACATCTTCGTCGCTGCATTTCATCGGCCTGGCAATTAGTTGCTCGCTTCTCGCCTCCAGCCTTCCGCCTCTCGCCTCTCGCCTCTGGCGTCCCTCAACTGAAGCCACATGGAAAGTTTATAAAATGGTTTTGCGGAATGTTTTGATAAATGTGTTTCCTAATGCCTTGCATAAATTAAGAGTTATTGTGGAAGCGTTTGAAACTCAAATGAAATGAAATGAAATTTCCAACATTGAATGCGTTGTTTGCTCTTTTGCGTGGAACAACTGGAATCATTTATTGCACATATTGCGAGGGACAAGGTCTTAGCTCAGCCTTACCCTCCGCTGGCGTTTATGCGAAATTTATTTGCGCTTAATGAAATGGTACGAGTGGAATTGAAATATATTTGAGAGTTGTTTTCTTTCATTTGTAGCGACTTAACGTTTTAGCGTTTCACAAACTGTTTTTTTTTTTTTGCGAAATTGAAAGAAATTTCTTATTCATATTTAATATTACTTCTCTTTGTTATGGTATTTGTGGACTCTATAGTTCCAGGAATGTCAAATAAATGTATTTTTGTCTGGGAATATGATGAACGGAATCCTTCTCTAGATGGAATTGAACTGACCTCTAGTTCTAAGTTTGTCAAATAAATTTATATATGTCTAGGCACTTAGGGAATTGAACTCTTCACTAGTTTAGAGAGTGCCAAAAAACTGTACATCATATGGAACATGTGGAATTGAACTCAGATCTACGTCATAGAAATACTATATATATTTATTTGGGAATATATGGAATTGAACTCTTTTCTAATTATTGAACTAGTACAAGAGTATCAAATAAAAATACATTTGTCTAAGGAACATATGGAATTAAACTCTCGGCTCTCTCAAAGAGTGTCAAAGAAATGTATAAAGTAGCTTAAGAGCCTATGATATTGAATTCTCATCTTCTTCATAGAATGCTAAACAATTGTATAGTTGTCTGGCAACACATGGAATTGAAGTCTTCTCTAGCTCAAAGAGTACCAAAGAAATGTATATATAATTGGGGAACATATTAAATTCAACTTTCCTTAAGTTCAAGCACTAAATTAACTAAATGAATATTTGCCTTGAATCATATAAGACTGAGCCAAATAAATGTATATTTGTCCGGGTATACATGGAATTGAACACTCACCTCTCTCAAAGAGCGCGAAATAAATGTATATAGTTTGGAGCTGCTTTGGAGTTGGAATTTGGAACATGGAATTGAAATCGTCTTTATGCTTAATTCTGATTGACTGTGTGGAATTCTGAAGGAAATTTTAGCTTATTTCTGAAATGAAAAGCATTTTCCAGCTTTCTCTTGTTGCAATTATCTAAGTATAAGGATTAAGAGATGCTTACAAAATTAGCGGGAAATTAATCTGCTTTACGGAGCTTTTGTGCTCAGTCGCAAAGTGAAAAGAGCATATTGGCTTACCGCATTTAACGTAGCTGTTGAAACTTGAGAATTGGAATGTGGAATTTATAGGCGAATGAACAAAATATTGTTTATTGATTGAACATTGAACGTTTATGACTCGGCAATTCCTCTATAGATGGAGTCATGTGTTAAGTGAATAATTATAGATATTATATTGAATATAGTTGGCCTGATATATTGCTTGAGTATTATGCAGTCGGATATGCTCTACTGCAACGCTCTTACCTGCTTCTTAATGAATTTTCATGGGCTTCGCCTTGCAGCTTAGGCAATCGGAGAGTGTTAACTAAAAGGAAGGCTAATGATGTTTCATTGGAAAATTATTTAGGCCCCGTTCTCTATCTCTTTCAGATATATATATCTATATCTAAATATATATATCTTGTCATATGTTTTCTTGTTCGCAATTTAAAAGTTCTGGAATGCCATTTGATTGGCTATAACCATGGGCAACAGCGCGCTCAAGTTGAATTCCTGGCAACTCGAGCCGCACTGCAGCAGCGGGAAGGACCCACCTGGCCAACGGCTTTTACTCTGTTTGCCCTTTGCCACGTTGCCCTTCGCCGCTGTGGGGCGGTCCGCTTTCAACTCGATTCTCGGCTTGGTATTTGATGTAAAAGTTTTTAATACCTTCGCCTGTGTGCCGGGAGTAATCAAAATTTAATTTTAATTATGCGCCAGTGTCAGGCCGAGGCAATGGCAGTGCCAGTGGGAGTGGGTGGGGGAGTGGGAGTGGGCATGACCATGGAGAGTATTGGGCGCCTAAAGTATGATTATTTAATGTGCGCATAGTTAACGCATTGGAAGTGGCCTAAACGAGCCCTTGAGGAGGCGCATTGAAGACAAATTGTTTGCATTATCCGCTGGCCCGCTTTTAATTAGCTTTAATTACTTTTCGCTCAGATGGAGACGCACGAGCATGGCGGCAAGTTTGCAAAGGATATGGCCAGATTCGATTGCAATAGCGACACGGACGTCGTCAGCCCCACGGGCACGAGCAGCTCCGGCGGAGGAGGCGGCGGCTGCGGTGCCGGCGGAGGTGGCAGCAGCGCCCCGGCCGATGGCGGCCATCACAAGCGGCATCACAAGAGCGCGGCTGGCAAATTGGCCAACGATGATGACAATAACAGTGCGGCGCATTCCTCGGATAGCAAGAGTCCCAGTCAGCGGTAAGTCAATGCCACGCTCACTCACGCATACTAACACACACACACAACAACACTCACACACACACACACACACACACGTGCCCCACATATACATGTGTATAAATTGTAACTTTTGTAAAGTGACAAGTTGAAAGCTTCACAAATAATAACAACGACAGCCAACAATAACAAATTGAAAGCAAAGCAGTAAAGCCAGAAACTTTCAAGTATGCCGCACTCGTAATACCCTACCTAAGGCCGAGCAGCTGCGCCTACCGGCTGCAGCAGTGCCAGAAACGAGTTTCAAGAAGCTTTTCACTTTTCTACAAATCATTTCTTTCCTGAATGAAGACATCAAAAGCCAGATGAAACATAATTTTGCCATAAACTATTATAGTTTACGCCGTAAAAAGTCTATGCTAGACATAGGTATTACGAGTGGAACGAGCTATTCAAAGTAATTCGTGAGATAAACAAGAAGAGAAAAAAAAAACATAATTGAATTGCGCCACACATGATCATAAATATATGAGGCAGTGTACACAATCATTCACACTTACACACACACACACAGTCACACTTACACACACACACACTCACACACAGTAAGCGCATAACTGATTGCTAACAGTAAAAAAGCGAAATACTAAAGCTAACAATAAAATCGTAGCATACTTTGTTGGGCTTCGCAGCTGCTTTTGATTTATCATTTTTATTGATACTCGCAGTTGATGCCGCGTATTGATATATTGACATACTCACACACAGCCGTATTTGTACTACTATTTACACACACACACACACACACCCATATTCACACACACAGCCACATCCATACACACACTTGTCTTTTTTTTTTAAGTTTCCCTCGCCACTTTTGAGTTTTTGCCACACGCATTCAACTCGTATTTGCCATCGAAAAACAATTATGTGTACATACATATATATACATACATATGTATATATAACAAATTAATAAATATGTTGAGGGAGGGCGGGGAATACGCCATCGGCTGTGAATGAATCTGTTATCAAGTGGTTGAGTCAACAGCAATTAGCAGCCATTTGGCTGTCGTGTGCCTGGGGCCTGGGGCCTGGGGCTTGGGGCTCGGCTCGATGGATGTGCTAATGGCAAATTAAACAAGTGACGACTGCGTCGAGTTGAGAGTGACTGCATTAGTTGGCTGGAGTGTGATAAGAAAGTGCATTTAGCCGAGGTCAACTGCACCATCATAACGATAATAATAATAGTAATGATAATAATAATAATAATATTGATGATGATGTCGCACGTAAATTGGGGCCGCATTAGCTTATTAAGTCTAATGGGATTTCCTTTGTAATGCCTGGGTAATGAACGCAGCGTCAGCCACTGCCTTATCAATCTTAGCTGTAATCCATATTACCATATGTTACAAAGGCAAAGCGTAGTCTGTTAATAAGAGATAAGATTGTTAACGCATCAGTGGGGATTCAGTCAAGATACACTTGAGGTGCTCAGAGAGATTTGACGTAAGCCAAAGAGCCAATTTAATATATGAGCAGAGCGGAATTTAAATATCAATTAGACGAAGTTGGTCTTAATGAATATTGTCAGTGAATTCGAATTGGCTCAATTAGCTGAGCAGACAAAGTTGGCTTGAACATAAAATGCCAAAGGCGGCGCAAAGGAAGTTAGCCCAAAAGCTGAAATCAATAATATTGAAAATAAAATATAATAATGTATAGAATCATATAATGATTTATTAATACAATAATATTATGATATAATTAAATATTAATATAATATTATGAATATGTATTAAAACTATTAAACAATACAAAATAACTTGGGACAATCTTTTTATAGTTTTTATTTTTTAGTTAATTATTGTATATATAAAATATATTTTAAAAATACTTTTTATATCTTTCAAATTTATTTTCTTTTAAGTCTAATTCTTTAATAAAAACTTTTTTTATTTTTATTTGCTTAAATATTTTAGAAATATCTTAAAATTATTTTCTTAGTTTTTTTATTTCTTTTATAACAAAAATGTTTTTTTTTTTCATACTGTTTATATATTTTAATATATTTGGTTGTTTATAGTTTTTAAAGTTATTTTTTTTTTTAAATAAATTTATTTGGTTTTATTTTTATTTTTTGTTCTTCTTTTTTATAACTTTTTTATATAGTTTAGTATACTTTAAAAATGTTTTATAGTTCTTTTTCTTCTTCTTTTTTTTATTGAAAAAAAAAAAATGTTTTCTGAGGTAGTAAAAATGTTTTATGCACCAAGTCTGCCAAGTCGTTAGTATAACCTGGTGCGTCCGTCTTCATTTTTGCTGAAGAACTAAAAACCTTCCTCTTGCTTGGACTACCTCCCACCCTGAAACCAGGAGTTGCCCCGCATTAACTTTCAAGGTTGAACCCCTGCATGTGCTCCAGCTGTGCACACTCTCACGTGCTCTTTGCCAGGTTCCACTTTTTCCAAGACAGACCAAGCTTCTTTGCTATTGCACGCTTGTTCTACAATATTTTAACTTGAGAACAATTATAATTAAAATATTAATAATATAATAAATGATAATAATGGAAATTATATAACTAATAATTTGCATAATGTGTAAAAAAATGATGTTAATGATCATAAAAATAATAGTAAGAAAATAATAAAAATATGAATAACAATAATACTAATAAAATTATGAATAATAATAATAATATAATTATAGCAATGAAATATGTATATGGAATTACAATTGCAAATATATATATATATAGCAAATATAGTTATCAGTCTACCACTTCAATGGACTCATCTTAGAATCCTCTAGCCCTAATTTCCGATTGACAGTTCTGGGAACATCTTCTGCTCAAAAAGGCAGCTGTGATTGTAGGATCTTAAGCGCAAGGACATCAGTAGTAGCCGGGCGCAAGGGAGGTGGCTGAGGTTGTATGACAATAAAAATGCAGGTTAATAGCACGAAAATGATTCCCCATATGCCCATTGTGCGGCGGAATCGGCGAATGCGAGGAGAGCGAGTGCTCTCTGATTTGTAGTGGACATAAAGGAAATTAACTAATAAAGGCAATTAGCTGGGACCAACTGTGCATGTGTGTGTGTGTGTGAGTGTGTGGGTGTGTGTGTGAGTGAGTGTGTATGTGTGTGTGGGTGTGTGGCGAGAGTTTTGTTCAGTTTGTTTAGTGATTTTATGTATTAACCTCGGAACCCGGGAGACCCATTTGCCAGTTACCATTAGTTGGTTGACAACTCTGGCTTCCACTCTCTGCTCCTCTGTCTCCTGGTTGCCTGGAGCCCGGTATTTGGTGGCAATTGCGGGCAGCTTTACGTGGTATCCGCACCAAATCCGTGCCAATGCCAAGCCAAATGGGCTTTAGTTAAGTGAATTATGTCATGGCTGTTGGCCAAAACTTGTAAGCCACTTGTGCATGTGTGTGTGAGTGTGTATGGGTGTGTGGGTGTGTGTGTGAAGCGCAGTTTTGGGTTATTGCCTGGGCTTGGATCGGAATTGGGGCGTTGTTATTGCAGCGATACGTGAATACGTGAACTCGCATGCACCCGAATCCTCCAACTACACCTGAACAACAAACTGAATCAATTCGGCACACCGAAGCATGCATACCCTTGCAGACTGATGTGATATATATGTCTATATACTATACGACGTGACTCGATGTATGTAAGTGAAACGTCCGACCCCGATGCCTCCCACCTAGAGCTAACTGTAACTGTGGCCATGTTTTGTCAGTTGTGTCAGGAAGCAATTCCAAATTTGTATTATTATTAGATTGAAATATGTATATGTATTACCATATATATGGTAATTTGTGAACATATATAAATATATGTATACACTGCGCGTCATCAGGATAGCGCATCCTTCAAATTTTTCGTTAATGATGAATACTTTCTATATAGTCATATAGATATAGTGATAGAATCACTGATTTTTCCTTAAAAAACTAAATTACTAATCTTCCCAAAGTAACTTTTTTCATGAAGAAGATTAATTAGGTGTCCTAAATTTTTTGTCAATTCTAGTTTTCAAATTGAGTGAGATATCAACAATTGAATTTGAATGCGCTTAAATCCTGATGACCAACTTTTAGCACTAATTTTTTGCAAGCTTTTTTCAAAGAATTTTTAAAAATATTTCTTGGAATTTGTTCAGAGCTCTGTTTTGACATTTTAAAGAGAATGAAACAGATTCAAATAGAAAAAAAATTTATAATGATAGCAACTATTTTGTGCAAGCGTTTTTTCAAAGAATTTTGAAAAATATTTCCTGGAACTTTTCAGAGCTCAATCCTTTTTCATTTGAAAGATAATGAAATAGAGTCAAATAGGGGAAAATGTAGAACGATTGATATCAATCCTTTTTCATTTGAAAGAAAATGAAATAGAGTAAAATAGGGGAAAATGTAGAACGATTGATATCATTTGCGCAAGTTTTTTTCAAAGAATTTTTAAAAATATTTCCTCGAATTTTCCGAGCTCAATCTATTTTCATTTTTAAGAGAATGAAATAGAGTCAAATAGGGAAAAATTTAGAACGATAGCAACTATATTTTTGCAAGCTTTTTTTTCAAAGAATTTTTGAAAATATTTCCAGGAATTTTTCAGAGCTTAATCTATTTTGAAACAGAGCCAAATAGGGAAAATGTAGTTAAATTTAGAACGATATAGAAAATATTCAACATTAAGGGATAATGTGAAGGGTGCAGTATCCTCACGACGCGCAGTGAATGTGGAGAAGAGTCTCTCTGTGTTGTATGATATGAAGTCTGACTGACAGACTGACAGTCGTAGCAGCTAACATCTCATTCGACTTCACGCTTGTCAAGTACTTTGCCTTCGCTTAGAGCTAAGTAGGTCTGCGGACAGACTGCAAGGGTATTCGCTGTACTAGATGTAGTTTGATTTGATTTATTTGCTGGTGTATAACTTAAAATTTTACCCATTGGAAGATCGGCCAACTCATCGCAGAGCAATTGCCGTTGCACAAATAGTTTAAGAATGTACACAGAGAGGGATAGACTTATATTAACATCAGAGCAGCAGCAGCAGCAGCAGCAGCACATGGACTCCTTGCAGCATGGACAGCATCCGCGCCAGCGTCGCCAGGTGCGCTTGCACCTGAATAGTCCGTCCTCCGACGGCAGCTGCTACTCGCTGGCCATGGCCGGGGGCGGGCAGGGCGCGGCCGGCGGCAGCCGGACGCAGGTGAAGACGCTCTCGTCGTTCATCAGCGAGCATCCCGAGGAGCTGGTTAGCAATCACAGCAACGGCAGCAACAAGAACAACGACGGCAACGGCAACGGCAATGGCAACGGCAATGGCAATGGCAGCAATCAGACGACCAAATGGAAGAGCCTGCGGGCCGTCATGGCGTACTATTGCTCGTTGCGGCGTATTAAGAGGAACGGTGCTTTTACAGCTTTTACATACAGTACAAGAACCCAACTAACTAAGCTAAACTCAAACTAATCTAACTAATCAAGCAACTATCTAACGTTATGTACTACTACTACTACTACTGCCTTGCATTTGTATGTGTGTATGTGTGTGTCCGTACGTGTGTACGCCTGTCTGTATGTATGTATGTGTGAGTGTATAATAAAACCAAAAAAAAATAAAAACCTCTCAAATCTTCCCACCCCAATCCAATATCCGTGTTATGATGTACCAAAATCTCAAGAAATAACCAAACTCACTCTCTCTCTCTCTCTCTCTCAATCATTCTCCCCCTCTCTCTCTGTCTCGCTGTCTCTTTTGCTCTTTATACTAACCCGTTAGCAAAAATCAAATCCGTTTTGTAATCTGTGTTTAGTGTACAACTATCTCTCTCTCTCTCTTCCCACACTAACTCTAACTCCCACCATCTCTCTCTCTTCTACTCTCATTACCCTACCCCAGTCGACTACCCGTTATATATATATGTCATATATATATGCCTCTCTCTCTAAATATATATGTGTGTGTGTACTATGTGTTACAGATACCCAAACTCTTCTGTATGCTCACACATGATTGTACCCAGCTTTGACCGTGTCTATTCAAATGTTGTATTAATCGTATGCCATACCATGCTCCTCTCTCTCTCTCTCACTCTCTCTCTTTTGCTCTCTGTGTTACGTTCTCATTCTTATACTCCTCTCTTAAATACACTCATCCCACACTCGCTCGCTCGCGCGCTCTCCGTGATCGAGTTATGGCTATGCTTTAGTGTATGTTTTATGGCTACACCGGGTGATCTAGGTATTCATACTCTTATACTCGGCATATCACGTACAACTCTTATACAACTCTTATACAAAACTCACTCAACTTGTGCCATCTTCTGTTTACTGTCCTCTTCACAACTTCTTTACTACTCTGAATTTTAGTTATAAGACTCGTTAGGCTCCTAGGAGAGATCCTAATGGGAGATCTATCTTAAGTATTTTATATGTTAAATATTCAAAAAGCTCTTCGCTCTTTTGTGGTATTTAATCGGCTGTTGTTTGGACAGCAACAAGAAATTTTGCGCTCGACAATAGATGTACTCTTACACTCGTTATATATTGGTTGAGGCCACATCCACAGGGTGTCTTTACAGGGTGTGGACAAATAGCATTCAATATACTACTGAACTTTCTCTCTCCCTTTTGATATAGGTTCCCTTCCTTCCCTTCCCTTTGTCACAACATCTGACTGAGACTTAAGCTAAGCTTAAGCTGAGACTTAAGACACCCTATCACAGGGTGTTGTCACAGGGTGTATACAAAACTCTTTAAACTTCTCTCTCTCCCTCTCTGATAGCTTCCCTCTGCGTCTTAGCATCTGCCTGAGACTTAAGCTAAGCTGAGACTCAAGACACCCTATCACAGGATGTTTTCACAGGGTGTAGACAAACTCTTCAAATTTCTCTCGTTCTCCGTTTGATCGCTACTCACTTCCTCTTATTTGTACGCCAACATCTATATGCGGCTTAAGCTACTCTGTTTGCTAGCACAGGGTGTGTTTGTTACCACGGGGTGTTTGCACAGGGTGTATACACACTTTATTCAATCTACTATTATTATTATAACTATCTCTCTCTCTTGCTCTCTCTCTAATCACTTCTCTCTTTGTCACAGCAATTGCCGGAGACTGAGTACGCCGTGTTTCCTATCACAGGGTGTTTGCACAGGGTGTATACAAACTCTATGCAAAGTTCTTCTCTCTCCCTCTATTTCTCTTTCTTTTATCGTGGCTCTCTTCCTATCCAATATCTATCTACGATTAAGGCCACCTTGTTTGCTGGCACAGGGTGTCAATACAGGGTGTATATACAGGGTGTATACAAGCACTATTCAAACTTCTACCATTATGAACTCTCTCTCTCTCTCCCTCTCTCTCTCTCTCGCTAACGCTCCCTCATTTTGCACGCCTCCATGCGGCTTCAGCCACGCTGTTTGCTGCCACAGGGTGTTTGCACAGGGTGGCTCGCTCGCATTGTTTACATGTAGCTGTCGCTGTCTTCATTGCGACCACTTATTCCCACTTGCCGCGCATATTACGTTTTATCCACTCGGGCTTTGTGCTAGTTTTTGGCAAAAAGTTTATCAAGCTGAGGGCAAAGTGCAACTGCACACACACACGAACACTCACACATATACACAGAGACAACTTTGACCAAAAAAAGAAGAATGAAAAAATCTTAGCAAACAGCAAAAGTTAAAGTGGCTTCTGAGTGTCTCTGTCTAGAGAGAGGGAGAGAGAGAGAGGCGGGAGAGAGAGAGCAGGACAAGCGCGAGCGGGAGAATCAATATGTTTAAGCTGCCTACTGCATTGTAGGCGAACTTTTGACACAAATACACACACACACACATAGGGACACTCACTCGCAGCTAGCTGCGCCTATGCATATGCTACAATACTTTAGCATTGTGCATGCCAAATGAGAAATTGCCTTCTGAATGACAACTTACAAAGAATTTGAATTTAGAAAATTGCAAATTTATGTAGAAACTACCAAACCTACCCCCCTCCCCCCCCATTACCAATACACACACACACACATGCCCAGTTTAACTGTGAAACTGTCAAATGACCCAGATATGTAGAGGCAGCATATTCTACGCCTTGGGCTGCCCTGCTATGAACTTTGCCTGCTGCCAAAAGAGCTCTGGGGCCGCATGCATATGCATGTGCAGTCTCTCTCTCCCTCTCTCTCTCTCTCTCTCTCTCTCTCTCTCTCTCTCTCTCTGGCTTGTTCACGCCGTGACTTGTGCCATGCATTTACAAGTGTCTTCAGACAGTCACAATCGAAATTCAGTGTTCGATCTGATTGCCGCAGTGCGATTGTGCTTTAATTCAGTGCCACTTGAGCTGCCACTAGACACGCACACACACACACAGACAGACGCAGATAGCGGCAGCCATTTGACATTTGTTGCATAGGCGTCATTTGTGTCAAGTGACATGTATAAGAGAGCTACAAGCGAGAGAGGGAGAGAGAGCATGTTCGATCAGCAGCAGTTATTGGCGCCATCTATGGCCTGTCAGCTGCAGTAGTCAGCTCGACGATTTACATGATAAGCAGGCATAAATTAACTCTCAACAGGTGGCGCCACCTGTGCGAGCAGCTCTCTTAACAACTCCTTCAATTGCTTTAATTAAAATCAATTTTAGCAAATTAATTCCCGCCAAGTGGCAGAGAGGCGAGAAACGAGTTTCTCACTCAAAGCCAGACAAAAGCCAATGAAAAGGTTAAAAGTCACAGTTGAAAGCCGTGTCTAAGGTCGCCAGCGAGGCTGCGAATCTCTTAGCTAGTAAATCACAAAATAAGTTCGAGCCACGGCAAACTTTAAGAGCTGTGCACGAAGCAAACTAATATGCAAAGAAAGAGAGAGCAAAAAAAAAAAAAAATGGGTGAGCCGGGCGGCGACAAAGCCGGGCAAGGCCAGGCGTGTTGCCGAGCCCGAAACAAAGATTTTCGCGCTGTGTTTTTTTCCCTCTTTTCCACGTTTTTTTTTTCTTTTTCAGTTCCTAACTAAACAAATAAAACAAGTAAGCGTGCTCTAGCCGCGTCGCCATTCCAATTATAGCGAGCGAACTTTATGAAAACAAACGATTTTCACTCTACGGATTCATCCATCTCATTTAGCTGGGCGCTGGGCATAAATTTCCATTCCGACTTGAATAACTGTTGAGGCCAGGTTAAAGTTTAAGAATTTATAGTTTTTAAATGTGATCTATTGTTGCTTAAATCTTAATCAAAGTTGCTATCAAAAGTTGAGCTAAGATTTATGCTGAGATGTTGATAGGGAAATCTGGAAAGGGCTGAAAGCTTTTCGTGTCTTATTGAATATGTGGGTGAGAGGCGAAAGTAGGCGTGGCAGACAGCATAAATAATATATAAGCTTGAGCAGGACAACCAGCTGAGTTGAGCTAGCCTTGTCCGTTTGTCAGTCCGTATGATCTATTGCTGTATATAACAGGTAGCCCAGGCTTGTAGCTACTCTAGTCTAGGCTTACTTTATGTGAGGAGTAAAAATATTGAAAGTAATTAAATACCAAGATCTGTGCCTATAAAGTGAACTCGTCTGTTTGAGCAAAAGATTTAATGAATCTTAAATTAAAGAAAAGTGAAAGGCAATTGGTGTCACATTAAAGTCGTCCGGTCAAGTCCACACTCTGCTCAAACTGTAGAGCTTGTATATCACTTTAGATTCCTTTTTGTAGTTCTGAAGTATCTGAAGAGCGAGCATAGTAGATCACACATATGAGCGACACTCATAGTTTTGACTCCACCTTCTGCTCTCTACAGTATTTATGGCTTAATATAGACTAAATTTACAAATTCATTTCATTATTTAAAAAACTTAAAATTGACTTATATATATATATATATATATATTATACATTTATCTACCTGAATCTACCTTTTCTCTGGAAGTCAGTAAGAGCTTATTCTTCTGTTTCGATAAGTCATTTCATTTCATTTGTTATCGATAATAATCGATAGTAAGATTTGCGTCTTTAAATAGTAACTTGGCTTGACTAGAAGTCAGTAAGAGCTTATCTTGCTGTGTCCATAAGTCATTACATTTCGTTTGTTATCGATAATAATCGATTGTAAGATTTGCTTCTTTAAATCGTAACTTGACTATCACAAAAGATGTGGATTTTAGATTTACTAGGAAGAGTTCATTGACGAATAGACAAATGAACTGCCCTCTGCATATGTTTGCATGTATATACGTGACACATGTGCACATGCTGTTCCTTATACATGCCATGAAAGTAAAGCTAAATGATTGAAATAGCAGCTCTGTGCTGGTCTGGGTCCGGTCCGGGTATCTTCTAGTCAGGCACTGCCGACTAGCGCACGCTTGCTCGTATTCCCAGCTCAGTGTAGCGCGTCTCGTGATCGCCGGCATTTTGTATTCAACCTTTGATACTTGCTCGAAACACTTGAGTGTTTTTCGCTTTAAGGCGGCGGAAATTGAATTCAGCTGAGACAACAAACGGCAAACAGCAAACGGCGAACGGCAAAAGGCAAACGTGGTGCTCATTTGTCTGGCTGCTGTTCGATGGATGCCCGGGCCAATTAATATAGGCACGGCACGGCCACAATGGCGTCCGGAATGACTGGCCAGTTGGAAGCTAGCGGGGTCAAGTGGCCGAAGGAGACGTGGGCGAGCGGCAAACGCAGTGGCGCACGCAGAGCGTGCCTCAACGTATTCGCTGGCCAAATTTGCTTTTCGGCCATGTCATGCCGTGACAGTGGCAAAGTGGCTACCCATGGCCGGTGGCCGGTGGCCGAGTGGTCACATGTGGTGCGATCCGCTGGCAGAGGCCTGTGTGGTGCCGAAAGCGTTAATTGAAATCGGCTGGAGCCGGAGATGGAACTGGAGCTGGAGCTGAGGCAACAGGCAAGCCAAGCAAACAGCTAACGGCCAAACGGCCGACATCAGGCAGCCATTAAGCAATTTGTGTGTGTGCGTGCGTGTGAGTGTGTGTGTGTGTGCCCTGATGATTTGTGGTGCAATAAAACGTGGCATTTAATAGGTGGAGCAGCCACAAAGCTTAAAACTTTAGCCTCGGCATTAGCTTTTTTGTGTGCCGGGCCCGGCTAAAACTAACAAGCTCCATTTCAATTTATTATAAATCGAAAGTCCAGTTCGCCCTCTGTGCGTGTGTGTGTGTGTGTGTGTAAGTGTGGGTATGCGTAATCTTATCGTACAGCAAGCCTTTTTTACGCTTGATGGCACGCAGCCCGCATGTGGGCCAGCAGCAAAAATGTGGAAGAACAAAATAAGAACAGGCCAAAAGCCAAGTCAACGAGCTGACCGTTAAATGAATTGCCTGCCCGCGCACTCTCCCCCTTCTCTCTCCCTTTCCCTCTCTCCCTTCCTCCCCCCCTTGTCTCTATCTATCTGCGGCTCTGCTGGCTATAACAATAGTGAAAGCAAATGCGTGAAAATGCTCCCAAGAGTCATGTTGCAATAAAACGAACGCAAAAGTCAACAAGGGAAGCCAAACGCAAGTTCACTCTGCATCGCCCTATGAATACCCTACGCAAATGCTGAAGCAGATTCAGTTTAACAAACTTCAATTAACAAACTTTGTGCAGTTGCCCAAAGCTGATCCCTTTACACAATATATTATTTATATGTGCATATATAGCTTAATATATATACATATATAAGTAGTCGGAGCGACTCGCCTAGCTGCCATAGGGCTTAATGGCTTAGCGCTACTCTACTTTATGCGAATGGTAAAAATAATGAAAATATTTAAATGCCAAAGTTTGTGCCTAAAAAGGGAAAAGTTAGTCGCTTTGTGTGCGCCAACAAGCCAAAATTTCGGTTTAATGAATGCGGAAAATGAGAGAAAAAAGTGAACGGAAATTTGGTTTTTAAATATTTTAAATACATTTACCTGAATGAATATTCTGATAGCTGAACATTCGTATGAGAAATTTAAGTTACATAAAATGTTCAGCTCAATCTGTAATGTCTCTTTGTCTCTCAGCATCTGTGTTCACCATTTTCAGTGTTGTTAAACGGATTATATAATAATTTATTGTTATATATATTACCTAATGTCATCGTATCTTATGCAATTGATTTGTTCTTCACGCAAATGTTAATGTGTTCATAAACAGAATTCGCTCTTTCTCGCGCGGTGTTTGTAAGTCGAAAGCACTTTGCAGTGTTGTAAAAGGGCGTAAATGCTTACTCCCCACTTGAGCGCTGACAAAAGCTGTTTGCAATGGAAGAAAGTCTAAAACTATCTTAAGCGCTGTCCAAATCTATCTTTCTCTCTCACTCTCTATCTTACTCTCTCTTTCTCTCTCTCTCTCTCTCTATCATCTGAACATTCTACATATTACATAATACTTTTTACGTCTTTCAACAACAATCGATCAATCAAATAAATATAAAAAAACAATAACAACAATTGAAATGTTTTGCACAAAAAAAAAAAAATCAACAAAAAAATACTTTGAAATAAAACCAAAAACAAACCAAAAATTTCGCAACTCGTTTAGGAAATCGCGTATCGGAGATGGAGCTTCGGATCCAGATTCCGATTGGTAAGTCTTTTGCGTTTGTTACCAACGTTTTTGGCTAACTCTCACGCTCTGCACAACAACTACTACAACAAGATCAACTAGAAAACAACTAGACACACACACACACAAATACACACCAACACACACACACAGAGATACACACACACACACTCACACCCACACATAGCGTTACAAATTTAGCTACGCTTTTTGATTATGTTGCAAAATAAAAAAAAAACAAAAATTGATTTGGATAGTGATAATACTAATAATATTTGATAGTATATTGATATTGCGAATGACGATAATTGATCGTGATTGACGATGACTGAGGTGCATCTGATTGGCATGCGAAGCGCTTACTTTTTCAATTGCGTTTGGGCCACAGCAAGGCAAACGACAACAGTTTAAACAAACACTCGCCACACTCTACTCGACTTGTGCCTTTTGTTTTCGTTCTTTCGTTTTGTCTTGGTGGGCTAAGAAGCGAGCCGAACCCAAATCACAATCACCCACAGCCACACCCACACACACACACACACTCACTCACACACACGCACACTCACTTTTGGTAATCCAATAGTTCACAAATAAAACGAGTAGTTGCCATTTGCCAAATGCTTCTTAATGCAACCACCCAAGAATTTGGCAGAAACACTCACACACACACTCACACACTCACACACACACACACACATAGAGACACGTGTATAAAGAACATGCCACGCCTAGCTCTTGTTTTTCTTTCTTTCTTTTCGTTTTGTTTGGTTTGGTTTCTCTTACTCTTAGCTAGCCGCATTGCAAGCTGCTTTCTGCTTATGATCCACATGACGTATGCGTAATATTTTAGGTAGCATCGAAAATACTAAAAAACAAAACAAAATACTAAGAAACCGCTGTAAATAGCACCGAATATAAAATTAAATACAAATAATAATGATAATAATAATGCAAAAACAAATAAATTCAAATTGTAGTTAGAGCTTAAAATTGTATATATGAAAAATACTAAAATAATACCGAAAATACCACAAGTTAATGATACTAAATTGATGTGTGTGTGCGTGTGCAAATGCTATAAAAACGCTTTTAATGTGTGCAACGAGCTAATTTGATGTCCCACGAAGATGAGCCAGCATTTGTACATAAATAAGCTTTATAAAAATACCAAATAAAATACCATAATTACTTGTATATTAAACACACATATCGTTTGTACATACATATATAATGCCGTTACTCATTCTCGTAGCCAGACAGTTGCTGCATAGACCTATCATGGCCACAAGCGATTCGAGCAAAACGTACCGAAAAAAAATGAACCCCAACCAAGCCAACAACAAGAACAACATTAACCAGAAATTCTTCAAATGCCTATCCACTTCCGATTCCAGCTTCCCAAAAGTATTCCAAATGCCAGCACCAAATTCCCCGCATTCCAACTGCACTCGTAGCTCGTGTTGTAGCCGCACTCGAATGCCCTGTAGCCAGTTTGAACAAGTTTAGTGCTCACTACTTAACGAAGGTGTCCGATTCCAAGAGCTCTGGAGGGCTGCCTTGACTGGTCTCTTGACTTCAGCTGGAGTCAATAAAAATTTCCCTTCCTTTTCCTTTCGTGGTAAAATATATAGAATTTCAACTGGTTGCTGGGTATTTGCTAGTCGTTCAAGCACGACTAGTGCACTCTTCGCTCTTACACTGATTTCCTTTTTCAGTTTCCCATTTTTTCTTTGCACTTACAGTATTATTATTTGTTTTAGTTGTTTGACAGAGCTTTTAGCAATTTTTGTCTGTCTTGTTCCGAAAAATCCCCGAAAAAAAACCACCCAAGCCCCAATTCCAGATTTTATGGAAATTGTTTTCTATGCCAAAAAAAAAAAAAGAACCGAAATGAAACTCAAATTGAAACTACGAAATTGGCAAAATTGCAGTTGTAACCGAACCAAAGCGAGGCGAACTCGGGTCCGTTTCCTTTTTCCAACTGTTGTGGAATTTAATTTTCCGCCCACTTGTTTTTCATTTTCCTCTTTTATACACTTTCATTTCTCAATTGTTTCCACTGCATGACCGAGAATATGTTTATTAAGCTTGCAGCTTGCACATAGATCTATCTAACCATCTATCTCTGTCTATACGTAACTAGAAACTATGCTTAGATCGTAATATACTACTACTACTACTATTATTACTACTACTATTACTACTACTACTACTATTACTCCTACTACTATTACTACCGAAGCAGCAGATGAACATAAAAATAAATACTTTGCCATTTTTGCATGCCTGATTGCCGTTAGAGCGTTAAACGTAGATGGGAGACGCCGAGGAAGCCCGGAGACGGAGACGCAACTGTACACGGTTGGCTGGCTGAGTTGGCAGTCTTGTCAGGACTTCCTTTACCGTTGCCCAACCAATGCTCCTCCTCCTTGCCTTGCTCACTGCCTAGTCAGCTGTCAGTTGTCTCCGTCAGGACGTCTCCTGCCCAGAACCCCCACCATAACACCAGCACCTGACCACTCTACATCTGTTTTAGTGCGTGCTTTTCCTATATGTGTGTGTCTGTAACCGTTAAGCGTTAAGCGTTTACCGTTGCCCGTTGCCCGTTAGATGGTAGCGTTGCCATATCGTTTTGAGTGCGTTTACGTTACGTTACGTTACGTTTAATGAATGCTTATTGCGTAAGTGTGTTTCGTGTTGCGTAAGTTACGACCTAATTGCACATAGAAAACTAAATCGTGCACCTCACCTCCGTAGAGCTCCAATGTGTATGTAGTCCTAGCAAGAAACACCGAACCTAATCGAACGTAAATCGCACGCTTTGCATTGACTCGGATCTGTTGCATTTGACTTCTCTCTACTCTCTCTCTCTCTTTACCTGTCTTACTTTCTAGCTCTCTGATTCTTTTTCTTTTCTCGATCTGTCCGATCTCTAAACTAAACTTTTCCTGTTTCCCCTTTACCTACTCCCTTCAATTCCCGTAGTTGCTTGATATTTTAAGTTTGAAACCAGCTGTAGCAATTAGTTGTAGTTTAGTTAGAGCAGAGTTGTTCGACTTGTGGAAGACTTGTGATCTTTGAACGTGTGTCTTTTGTGGCATATCCTCGTACAGGACACGCTCAAACCAGCGCTGGATGAAACTCCGCACCACCGTACAAATCTCATCGGCCATACAGAAGAAACCACCGCTCAAGCGCGAAGACTCATTCCTGAAGCGTTTCTCAACTAGACAGATACCCGAAACACAGGTGAGATCCATGAGCTGAGAGAGAGTTGACTTCTTTCAAATGAAAGGGCAAAGGAACTAAATACTCCAATCCAATCATTCCCATCTGCAGGAAACTGTTGAAGACACGGGTTCAGAAAGTGCCTCTGGTGACGTCGACAAGACGGTTAAGCGTCGACGGCGCTATCTGCAGAAACGACGCTCCGTTGTTAATCCAGATGAAAATTTTTACTTCTATTGGTTAATGATGTTAACTATATGTGTTCTCTATAATCTATGGACCCTAATTGTGAGGCAGAGCTTTCCTGAACTGCAGGTAAGTCATTCAATGTTACGCGGCCAGGCCATTAATGTCAAACCTTTTGTGTTGTCCTTCACTCAATTTTTCCAATGCCGATGCCCCTTTCGCTGTCCTCGAGCCTCACCCTGTTACCCTCCTTTGCCATTTAGGAAAGAGAACACCTTTTGTCATAATGCTTCAAGTTTTGTAAGATGAGTTGACTTGCTGCTTAATAATAATGCCCAACGGCCATAAAATTTCCTCAAACAATGAAGTTTATTAGGTATTTCAGCCAAAGACGAGAAAAGGCAACTCCCACGAGTCCTTGAATTTTCGCTGGGCTCCTTTTAAAAGTGGGCTTAATAACTTAACTAGCTGAAGGCAAGGTAATGCTGCTACGGAAAAAAGATTGGCCAGCGCAAACGCACGGCCAGCGGGATGCTGATTAGTCTTTGGGTTTGCCCGAAAGTAAAGCTTCCCAGATTTTTAAACCTCATCCAGCGAACGGTTGAGCGGGCCTTAAAGTATATATATTACACTATGCCATAGGAGGTCGATGGACGGGAAGATATCTGATGAGAATATAATATATAGAGCTTATCGGAAGGGAGGTTTCTAAAGGATAGGGAAAACGTAGGCGAGGAAATACCAGCAGAGGCAAATCCTGTAGGATAATAAGTGAATTTTAAGCACTTGATTGCTTAATATATTATACAATTTTATATATATAAGGATAGATCTTTTTATCAGATAAATATTTCCGATAGGCAAAACTTATTGGTCTTAGTTCTATAAAGGGTCGATGGACTGGCATATGTCTGTGATAAAAGGAAATATAGATATTATCGCCAAGGACGTTTCTTATGGAAGATTCGGTTATGTAAACAAAGACTGAAAGAAGAGGAAAACTCTTGGATTTAACTATAGGGTAATCATAAAGGAGCCAGGGGAAAAATTGTATACAGTTCAGAACAGAACAGAACAGATTAGCTAATACAGATAAAGATATGTATAGCCCTTAGAAAATCATTGCTACGCAGACTTTAATTCGGTTTTTAAAAAAATCTCCCTGATTCCCTTACATTTAGTATTCAGTCTAGGGTATTTGTAGTTTGTCATAACTCTGACTTATTTTACCATATTTTCTTATTTCTTTTTTTTATTATTTCCTTTTTTCCGCCAACGTTTCGTAATGACTCAATTAAAAGACACGCAGGCGGCTCAAGAGGTCTGTCGGTCGCTTCTTTGGTTAGTTAGTGGGCTCCTTTTTTTTTGAGGGGAGAGCGAGACCTGTGCAAATGTTTGTTCACGGCCCAGTTGGCTGGTGTTTGTCATCAGATTAAAGTCAGCTAAGGGTTGCCAAAACAATGTGGAGAACACATATTTGGAGGTCCGTTTTTGTTTCTGTTTTTTTTTTTTTTTTTATCCTTATAAAGGAGCAAAAGGTAGGCAGGGCAGAGTCGTCGCTGTTGACCTTTCGGCCGTGTAACGTGTGGCAGGGCTCGTTGTTGTTGCCGTGATGAGGTCGCTCTGTATTTTTGTCAGCTTGCCATTTGGGGAGGTGACTTTGCTGCATTTGTAATTGTGGAAATGCATTGCTCATATAACGAAGTGCCCTTGGCCCGAGTTGTTCCAACTAATTGCAAAAATCTCAACTAATTCGTACCGAAATGTATTTTATTTTTAAATCTGCCCGACAGCAATCTGTGCCTACCTTCTGGCTCATCTGCGATTCAATGACAGATGTTGTATTTATCTTAGATATAATAGTTCAATTACGTACCGGCTATCTGGAGCAGGGCCTCATGGTGAGTATTAATAGCAGCATCAAATAACTTTTATGATATATTTCATATGCTATTTCGCTTAGGTATATGATGACAGGAAGCTGGCCTGCCACTATGTGCACTCACGAGAGTTCATCTTCGATATGATTGCGCTGATACCCTTGGATCTGCTACAGTTGAAGATGGGCACACATCCGCTTTTGCGTTTTACGCGCTTTTTTAAAGTGAGACAGCCGAACCTGATATCCAATAAAGTAATATACATCTACTGCTCTCCCCTTTCAGGTATATCGATCTGTGAGATTTTATTACATCGTAGAGAGTAGGACAGTTTGGCCAAATTTATGGCGCGTTGTTAATTTAATTCATATCCTGTTAATATTGGCCCATTGGTTCGGTTGTTTCTATTTTTTGCTCTCCGAGGCGGAAGGCTTTCAGGTAAGTTCCCAGCAAATCGAGCAACAAATCCTGTTAATCTGCATCTCTCCGGTTTCTCCTAGGGCGATTGGGTGTATCCGTATAGGCCTGGCGACTATGCGACGCTAACGAGAAAGTACTTGGGCAGCCTGTACTGGTCCACCCTAACGTTAACCACAATCGGTGATCTGCCCACGCCCGAGACGAATGCAGAGTGAGTATGAGACGTTTGTCGTCGTTGAGCTTCCAGCTAAATCCTTGATTATCTTTTGGGCGGGCATTATCTTGTCTTGTCGAACACAAAAAAAAAACAGACCGAACTTTTCGGTGGACGGCCCCCGATCAATACCAAGGCGTGGCATCAAATCACGACTGCTACAGTTTGGCTCTAGCTATGGGTATGCGTTCCTCACTGCTAACTAATAACAACTAAGTCTAACTCAATACAATCTTTATCATTATCTTGCTTATTGTTGGGGGCTGTCCACCAGTTCGTTCGTTTCCTGTGTTGGCAAAGAAAAAAAATGGAAAAGAAAGAAAAAGAAATCAAAATCTTTTCTGGGCTGACAACTATTGCATACATCACAATGAAAGCCTTGTCCACTTTAAGAATATTTGCTTGATCCAATTGTTATCAAAGTTTTCGAAAGCGTGTGACAGCCTTCAACAATTCCAAACACATTCTAACGCTCACAGCTGCCAAAGCCAATTTCAAACAGATTAGACGAAACGAAATATATTGAAAATGCGCTTTCGAAAACTTTGATTGAGCTTTTCAATGTCAGCACAAGAGGAGAGTGAGGGAGAGAGAAAGGGAGAGTGTGAGAGAGAGTTCATCTGCGGAATTGAATATGGGTCTAAGGACGTTAGACCCTATTTTTATAATTTTCCTGCTAAAGGAAATATTAGATTAAGAGTTAAAAATAAATTATATTTGCTTCGATCTATCCTATATACATTGTACAGAGACTGAACTCTCTCAGCTCCGTCTCACTCCTTCGCTCTGCCTCTCTTGCTTCGCCTTCATATGCTCGATAATACTCAATGCTTTCCTGCTATCTGCTCCACAGGTATATTTTTACGATCGTTAGTTATCTAATTGGCGTTTTTATCTTTGCGACTATTGTGGGCCAAGTGGGTAATGTGATAACGAATCGTAATGCCAATCGGCTAGAGTTCGAGCGATTACTTGATGGGGCCAAGACCTATATGAGGCATCACAAGGTGAGTGCGACCTAGAGGACGATCGACATAGCTTCAACTACGGATTGTTGCAGGTGCCCGGTGGGATGAAGCGGAGGGTGCTGAGGTGGTATGACTATAGCTGGTCGAGGGGCCGCATACAGGGCGGCGGCGATATAAATACGGCTTTGGGCCTGTTGCCCGATAAGCTGAAAACCGAATTGGCCTTACACGTCAACCTGAGCGTGCTGAAGAAGGTGACCATATTCCAGGAGTGCCAGCCTGAGTTTCTGCACGATCTGGTGCTGAAGATGAAGGCGTATATCTTCACGCCGGGCGATTCGATCTGTCGCAAGGGTGAGGTCGCGCGCGAGATGTTTATCATAGCCGACGGAATCTTGGAGGTGCTTAGCGAGACGGGCAAGGTGCTGACCACGATGAAGGCGGGCGACTTCTTTGGTGAGATCGGCATACTCAATCTGGACGGCCTGAACAAGTGAGTGCACGCCGCAAGGTCTACTTCCCTCCTTTCTCCTTCCGTCCTTACAACCCTCGTTTGCTTCAGGCGCACAGCGGATGTCCGCTCCGTGGGCTACTCGGAACTGTTCTCGCTGTCTCGCGAGGATGTGCTGGCTGCGATGAAGGACTATCCGGACGCGCAGGAGATCCTGCAGACGCTCGGCCGCAAGCGGCTGATGGAGGTGCGCTGCGTGAACAAGAAATATGCCAAGGCACAGAGCGACAAGGAGAATGCGGCCTTTGCCGCGGCCCATCCGCACCACCCGCATGCGCACGCCCACCATCATCAGGTGCATCAGAGCGACAGCAGCGAGAACAGTGCCTCCAAGAAGATCGTCGACAAGCTGAAGCACGATGTCAAGGGCTTCCGCAATGTGCTGAAAAAGTCCAGGTAAGTCGCGACTATAAGACAGATATATATATCGAATTCGTATTATCCAGCATTCGATCTAGAACATCCCGTAAGAGCGACGAGTCGCTGGAAATGCAACCACTGCACAATACCTCACCGCGCGGCAGTAAGATCATGCTGAAGCGCATGTCGCGCGTTCGCTCCGACGACAAGGACGCGGACAGCGCCGAGGCCAAGGACGAGCTGCACGACAAGACGCCCAGCCCCATCGGGGCGGGGCTGCCGTTGCTGCAGCGGCTGCGTCTGCTCAAAGAGAAGCAGGTAAGTCGACGCCCGATAGCATTCATAGTCAGCGCCATTTGCTCATGAACCACCAGCCACCAACCACCAGCCACCAGCCACCGTCACCACCACAGCCCAGTTCTATTTCTCTCACCAACTGTTTTGATCGAATCACCGTTCCAATTGGGATTCGAGCATACGCAAAACTAATCTAAACACATATCGCAACTATCGTATCTATCGTCTTATATCATTCGCCTCATCCTATTGCCTCACGAGCTTTTAATGGCGTTAATCCCAACACTCAAGCAAACAGTACAGTACAGTCACAACAAAACATGAGCGTATAGCCAGCAGTACGCACACTCAACACTTATACTCACAAAGCACTCTTATACGAGCACTCTTATACTCACCAATACCTGAGACTCGTACTACACGAACACTCGCATACTCACCAACAACTCTTATACTCTTACACCCGCTCGATGCGCACTCTCTTCTATTTTTGGAGTCGCATCGAGTGCCGCTTCCTCTCTTTATAGTTCCTCGTTCATTTTGTTTTTTCTGTTCACTTGGCTTGAGTTTGCTGAACGGTTTTAGCTCGAAATTGAATTGCTTTTAGTGCACCTTAAACTACCTTTGTTCTTAGCATCTAAGTCCCTATCGTCAATCCGTTGACAATATCCCGTTTAAAGCACGCTGCGATTCATAAGTTGCTGTCAAAGTTGACGTTAGCTAGGGACTGACTTTAACAATCAGAATGGTGAAAATTGAGCTTCAAATTGTATTATGGGCTAGCAAGGTAAGGTCTGAGAGAAGCTAATGTTAGGTCAAGAAATATATTGTATTATCGCCGGCAGCTTTTTGCGATATTCTGTTAATAGAACGATCTGTGTTGTAATCCATATATAGTGTGTTGCTGTGAACCAAAACCAATTAGTGAATCAAAATTTGCTTGCCTTGAGGCCATCCCGCAATTAGTTGCTTGCTTTAAACTATATATTTTTTTGTTTAAGAAAACAGACTTAAAGACACGTGAAAACCAGAAATACACATACTATAACTATCTGTAAACTTTAACTCAATCCACCACAGTTACCTATCATTAATACACCACGCTACCATGGACTATAATGGAGAAAACTACCTTACACTACCTGCCATACAGCATAGCTGGCCAGACTATACTTTACTACGCTATACTAACCCTTTACATGAATATCTACTAATACACCACACTTAACTTACAAAAGACTCACCACGCACTACACACTTAACTAACACAAAACTCACCGCATATACCTTTCAACAGCACACTCTACTTAAAACCCACCACACATGCTTTTCTACACATACATTTTACCAGCTACATAACGAAACTCACCACACATACTTTTCTTACATCAGACTCACCTACATTTAACTTACTTAAAACTCACCATTCATGCCTTTCTACCAACACCACACTTAAAATACCTAACACTCTCCATAGATACATTTCTATCAAAGCATTTCTCCCATTTACATATATTCATTATACATCTCCTGTCAATACACCATACATAACTCACCACATTTCACCACGTACATACATCTTCTGGCAATACACCATACTTAACTTATTTCAGACTCATCACATTTCACCACTTACATACATCTCCTGCCAATACATCACACTAAACTTACATAAAAGTCACGAACCATACATTTCTCCTACTTACATACGTCTCCTGTCAATGTCAGTTACTTATACTCACCACATTTCACGACTTACCTACATCTCTTGAAAATACAACACACTCAACTTACACACACATTTCCATCAACAACAATTTTACCATTCCATGCTTAACAACATCCGGCCATAACTCACCGCACTTCACATAAACAACACACCACGATTGCAGTTACACCTCACCTCATACGCAGCTGAAGAAAAGAAAAGAGTTAATCAAACTTTAATTTGGCATTTGTACGCTTTTGATTTGGAACTTGATTTGATTAGCTTTTGATCCAATATGAAACTGAATAAAAAACAGATAAAGAATCCAATCGATTCAGCAAAATTCGTGTTGTATGTTATGTAATGAACCCCGGCTCTCCTAAACAGTAGTTTTTGTATGTGTCTTTATGTGTCTTGCACTAGGATCGCGAAGAGCGAGCTGTTAAGTCCACACCACCACAGAAATCTCCACCTCACTCACATGTAACGTGTACGTTATCGCCGCAGGAATCGATACAGGAAGAGCCCGAACGCGAGTTCAACGAAGGCTTTCCCCTGATCCAGCGATTGCAGCAGTTGAAAATTAAAAATGAGCCACAGTCGAGTGCCGGCAACGAGACCCAAGTCGTCATGGTAAACCACGAAACACACACCTCTCTCTCTCTCTCTCTCTTTATTTATTTCTCTTTCTCTCTCTCTCTCTGAAAGTCAAGCATTAACACACAGAATTCGAGTTTTCCTTTTCCTGATATTAATTGCAGTCTCCATCTCCATCTCCATTCATTCTCTAGATCAACACGCCGCCCAACATCAGCAGCAAGGTGGACTTTGCGGGCGTCGGCGGTGTTGGTGGTGCGGCGGCGGCTGGCGGTCAGACCTTGACCGTTGCCCAAATCAAGCCCATCATGAAGGTCTCCTTCAAGCAGAAGATACAGCAGCTGCAGGGCGTGGTGCCGGCCATGGCCGGCAGCAGCACGAGCGGGACCAGCACCACCAGCACCACCGGCGCCATAGCCAAGAAGGAGCCACCCAAGTCGCTTGCCGTGGTGGCAAAGCATGGCGGTGCGGCGCTGCCGCTGGAGCCGACCATCCTGGGTGGTGCAGTGGGCCAGACCCTGGCCGCCATCAGCGGCCAGTCGAAGAAGCCGCTGAAGCCGTTCACGCCGCAGCAGTCGGACACGGACACCGATGGCACGCCCATCAAGCCCTGGTCCAAGTTGAAGCTGGCCACGCTCATGTCGTCGAGCTACACGAGCCTCAACAACTGCTCGCCGGACGACCTGGCCACGCCGCTGAAGAACTACTCGCTGAGCAACATACCGCAGCAGATGGAGAGCGCGACGAGCGCTGCTCGACCACGCCACCACAGTGCCCGCAGCTCCCGCCACAGCCATGGCCATGGCCATGGTCACGGCCATGGGCGTGGCCATGGCTCCACCTCGAGCACGTGCTCGTCGAGCACGCGCAGCACGCTGAGCACGGCCCGCGACTGCCTGCGCCTGCAGAAGCCGGAGCAGCAGCTGCCCGAGGGCGAGACCGCGTCCGCGGGCGGCCGCAAGCTCTACCAGAGCGTGTTCGATCTGTCGCCGGAATATTGCGGACTGCCGTTCGTGAAGCGCCTGAAGATCCTGAACGAGCGCCAGAAGCTGGCTGAGCTGGAGAAGGCGCTGCAGACGCGCAGTTTCAGCCTGGACTGCTCCAAGTCGAGCGGAGGCAACAACAACGAGGTGCCCATCACGGAGTCGCTGTACCGCTGCTACAGCGACACCTCCGGCATCTACTCGCAGTTTCTGAGCACCTACGAGTCCGCCACCACCACCAGCAGCTCCACGTCCACCTCCATCTCGACCAACACGTCCACCTCGGACGGCAACTCGAAGCAGCAGCAGCTGAAGCAGCTGGACTACATGCCCCTTAGCCCCGAGTCCAATGAGACGGTGGAGCGGCGCAAGCTGAAGAGCATATTGAAGAAGATGCAGCAGGGCGCTGCAGCTACCGACGATAATGGTGCCGGTGGTGGTGGTGCTGCTACTGCTGCCGATGGTGATGCCCAAGACGAGGCGAACGCCAAGACCAAGGGCAAGGCCAAGGCCAAGGCCAAGGGCAGTGCACTGTCGAGGGGGCTGCTAATGGAGCCGACCTTGGAAGGGTACGTGGCCAGGCACAGTAAGCTCTTGAAGAGTGTAACCTTCCATTCAACTCTTTCTAGCCCGCCCTCCAGTGCCACAGAGGAGGGGCACTTCGCGGCCCTCGGCGGTGGGGCGGCTCCGGCTGTTTGTCTCAACAACAACAGCGGCAAGGGCGGTGCCGGTTCGGGTTCCGGTTCCGGTTCGGTTTCCGGTACGGTTTCGGGTTCCGCTGCGGTAACGGTCGTCGCCGGTAACGATAGTGTGGCAACGCCACGATCGGCTGGCCTAGTGCTGCCAGATCAGGCCGCCTGGTCGCCGACGTTGGCATTGGTAACGCCAACGAATTCGCCGCAGGAATACTTCGCCGCCTTCGAGCCGCAACTGGTCGGCGGCAGCGGCGTCATCGCTGGCGTTGGCAACGGCTCAGCGTCAATCGCGTCCGCATCCGCCTCCGCCTCCGCATCCGCATCGACATCCGCCTCGTATGTGGTCGAATGCTCGTCGAATACCGAATTTCATGCACAATCCACAACATCCACAGATTTGAATTTGAATTTGCAGCTCCGGCAGAACACGACCAACTCGAGCAGCCAGGCGGGGCAGTTGCCGAAACTGGAAGGTAATTACGATAGCCGCTATCGATAGGCGTTACTTTTGCAGATCTCTAACATACCTAACCATTTGCTAAATATTTATTATATATATGAAATACTAAAACTCCAAGTCCAATGCTTACCACGCCCTTAGGCTGAACAACACTTGAACTAAATATCTAACTGATTGTGCTGGCATTCGGGGTATTCCACTCAAATGTTGTAAACTAAAGTTTGGAATTATGATTTCTTTTCTAAATGGATTACCCCTAATGCGACTGTAGCGCTCTGCATGCCCCTTGCAGCGCCTGAAAGCACACTACACTAACTTCAACTGCTTCGCTCTGGCTTACCCGCAATCTCTCGCTCCCCTCTCTCTCTCTCTCCCTCTCTCTCTCTCTCTCTCTCTATCTATCTCTGTCTCTGTCTCTGTCTCTCTCTCTCTACCTTTAACTTTAATTGCATGCTAATGCCATTTGATATTATTTAGGATATTCTTGCTTACCATTGCGAATGCTTTTATGCTAGGCTAAGCGTTGATAGCACCTTATGATTTACCTTAAAATCTAAAAAAAAAAAAGTAAAAAAAAGAAGAGAAACCCCATATCTGTCTCTCTCTCTCTAGGTATTATAAGTATAGACTATGTATATTTGTACTGTGCATAAGCTAAGGTATCTATCGTATATCGACCTAAGTGCTTTTGAAATGTAAATATTTGTTTCACATATCATTTAATGCGAACTAAGCTTTAACCTTATAGAGATGAATAACTTTTTGGTTGGGTTAAGTACACACGATCTGCACCGCCACAATAGCATTTGCAGCCCGTTAAAACCGTATGAGCTCGTCGGCGATATATGCTGATCTAGAGACTTAACGAAGCACGCGCACGCACGCTTTGGAACGCAATGGAATGAGACGACGAGCGACGGCGTACAGTTCTACAGCATGCAAAACACCTAGACACACACACACACAGACACACATAGATACACTCTCACACTCTCACACACACACTAAACGCTTTTGTATATACGTAAAAGTTTGACAACACAGAAACACCCGAATGAAACGCTCGACAGGCAGCTGTAATTTGTATGGGAATGTGTGTAAAAATAACTGTAATCTGCGTATGTATGCATCACCTCTTTTGCTTATCATTTGGTAATACAACAACAGCAACAACAACAGGAGTCGCAGCAGCAGCTATGTGTCTGTCTCTGTCTGTCTCTTTCACACTAACACACTCACACACACTCACACACTCGCACACTCTCTCACACACACTCGCGCCCACGCGGTCCGCACACAACTGTACCACAAGCGCACGCACAGGGTTGCCTTCAGCCAGATTGCACTCAGAGTTACTAACCTATGCGAAACCCCATTTGACTTTGAATTCAAGGCTTTCCAGAGGCGCAGGACTACTTCAATCAGATACTCAGCGGCATCAATCACGTGATCAAGACGCACATGAACGAGATGCACTCGAAGTTCGAGTCGCAGTTCTCGAATATGGCCGGCGAGGTGCGGCGTCGGGACGCCATCATTGCCCAGCTGCAGCTGAAGCTGCGCTCCATCGAGCAGAAGCCAACGTTGCCAGCGACGACGCGTCGCATCAAGCGGGAGAAGCTGCCGCAGCTCTCCGTGGACGATGACGAGCCAGCCGAACAGGACAACAGCAGTTCGGGCTCCTCGGCCGAGCTACTCTTTATGGTAGGTGCAAGTTTAACGATTTCTTCGATTCGTTCAAAAAGTGAAACGAATATATTAGTTTTACTTCCTCTGTCCCTCTGTCCGTTTGTTCTCTTGAATGCAAGTGTTGAGATCTTATATACTATTTCTGAGATCCTGATGGACCTGCTCTATAGATCTTACTATTTCTGAGATCTTATTTGAAACGCTCTATAGATCTTACTATTTCTGACCTACTCCACAGATCTTACGTTCCTTTGGGAAGCAAGGCAAATCGAAACAAGCTGTAGCTTCCACAGCTTCGTCGCCTAGGCATTGCTTTAGACCTGTATTGCAATCTTAACAGTGTCTAAAAATTCGATATCCCCGTTTACTGAAGCCACTGCAAATAGAAAAAAAAACACAGTAACAGAAAACTCAACGTCTTAGATACTGTTGACCTAGTCGATTAAGCAATAATTACCGTGTATATAATTATTGCTTGAGGTCAGGGCAAATCGGGATAAACTATATATATGAATGTTTGGAAGCTGATATATTGCTTGAAAAATGGACAGTAAAGTTTTGGCAGAATCCATTTTCGATTGACCAAAAATGTATTTGAATAATGTAGCAAATATATATCCATATCTGCTCGACACTTGTTTAACCGGTAAAGTAAAGTCCTAACAGCTTTATAGCTAGAAAGTCAAGCTTTAACGACTTAGTTAACCTCATCCTTAATATGCCAAAAATGTTATATTGTAAATGCTTCTGGAAGATGTGATAAATCGGTTTAACAAAAAAAAACATATCTACGTTTTAAAGTTAGTTACATTTTCGCAGAGTCCTTCTTGTCATTGACTAAAACTAATATATACATCCACTTCATTGGACAGAATTATGCATAAATACATATTTCCACGCCAATTAGGAGCGTAGTTAATTGGGAGGAACAAATTTAATGACTTAGTTACTGTTGACCTATTCCAGTATTACCTTTGCCAAGTATTATAATACATATGTATATATGTATATTTGCTTCTTCTACCAACGCTTGGAAACTAAAGGAAATAGATTTGTCAGTCAAGTTTCAGAAGCAGCCTTGACCAAAAGTTATATAAATCTTCATCCCATAAAATAGAAAGCACACTCCCTAAGAGCTAGACGGATTTTCCTGACTTCCTTTATTCATTTGAGCTAAGCTCGTCAGATTGCAGTAGGATAGGTCTGTAAGTTATATAGAGGCCTATACATTATATAGATTGATAGATCTTGAATACATTTCACTGTTTTTAAGCCGTCGATTGCGACAGACAGTAATAGCCGTGCTAGGGTCACGGTTACACAAAGTCAACAGGAGAGGTGCTTCTTATGAATGTATTCATTCAGCTGAGCTTTATTATTTAGTCTGGAATAATACTTTATATTAAATCATCTCAATAGTTGAGTTAGCCCCTTGGCTACGCTTTGCACTTTGCTGTGGCACAGTCAGCGGCCTCAGCTTCAACTTTATGACATTCACCTTGCGAGCTGAAAGCTTGAAGCGACCTGTCGCCTAGTTCACCTTGAGCATCAGCTCGAGTAACCAATTGGGCAGCTAAGGTCGACTGTTGCCTCGTCTGGGCCATGTCTTATCAGCCAGCTCGAGTGGCATTTATGCAAGTCGAAGGACACATCATTAGGGGAGCTGCCAAGGCCGCTGCTCGCAGACTTCCTTGACTCGCAGATTGAGCGGATTGAATGACTCGAGCTCGACTCGAGGTGCATGCTAGGGCAGAGGGAAGCGTGAGGCTCGCTCCGATAATCAATTTCTTACCTTTGCTTTGTTTCTGTTTACCTGCAGCGCGGCGACTCGCTGGACACTGTGTTCACCTCCTCGCCGCCCATCCAGGGCCGGCGCAGCATATCGCCCGGCCCCAGCCGGCATCACGCGGCCTCCGCGAATGCGCTCAACTGCCCGAGCAGCTACTACAGTGGACCCGGCGCATTGGCGACGCGGCACGCGCAGAGTCACCCCAGCTTCTATGCGCCGCAGAGCAGTCGGAGCGGGGGCGGGGGCGGGGGCGTGCTGCCCGGCTATCGGGACTGGCACGAGCAGGCCATGGGCAGCAGCATGACCGGAGGCCTGACGGCCGCCAGCAGCAGCAGCGGCAGCAACGCAGCCATGATGATCGCGGACGTGACGGGCAACCTGACGCGACTCTCGGACAGCGTCATTCTCGACATCGGCGAGAGCTCCAGTTCCAGTTCGTCGTCCAGCAAGGTGAACGTCGGCGTGGACGACGACGACGAGGACGACGACGAGGCGGAGGACGAGCTGAGCGGTGCGGCGCTCGTGGCGGCCACCG
The DNA here is from genome assembly GCA_035046225.1 of Drosophila pegasa. Taxonomy (NCBI): domain Eukaryota; kingdom Metazoa; phylum Arthropoda; class Insecta; order Diptera; family Drosophilidae; genus Drosophila; species Drosophila pegasa. The sequence goes on from JAWNOD010000352.1 coordinate 209,360, forward strand.
GCAGCCGCAACAACGACTGGGAGGTGCAGATGCTGGCCGCCGAAATGGAGCGGCAGGAGCGCAAGCGCGGACACTCGCTCTCCGACAACCTGGGCGAGCTGCGCCACTGCAGCACGTTTCTCCGCCGACGCCGCAAGTTCAGCGACACCGAGACCGAGTGCAGCGAAACGGATGCCGACGACCGCCTGGCAGCCGGTGTCAGCGCCAATGCCAGCACGAGCGCCAGCGCCCAGGCGAACGCAGCTGCCGCCGATGCGGATGCCACAGCCAGTGGCAGCAATCGACCACGCGCCTCCAGCCTGGACCAGTTCAACCTGCGCTACGGCATCGGGCGCGGCATCTTTAAAGCAATGAGCATCGATCGGGACAAAGACAAGCTTTGAGAACTATAATCACAGTAGGACCACACAACCAAGGACAGACACGACGAACGCCCGGACAGTACTACAGAAGGTACAACACAGCACACTAATATACTGTCCATCAAATGTTTAGCCCTAAACCCACTCGCAGGAGCAAGAAAACCACACAAAAAATGATTAAAGTAGGGGTATTCCCCCACAAACAAAAAAAGAATAAAGGAAACCCGCATACAAACTAGAACTTGAGATAAGAAAAAGAAGATGAAGCAGAAGAAAACATCAGGCCAACCCACATTGAGTAGCCCATCCGCCAGTTAGTCCAGACACCCAACTAACCTATTCGTAGATTCTTAAATGTTCGACATTTTCCATCCATATAATATACTCATGTTATCGTTATCATCCATAGCTATATTGTTTTGCATATTCCCTATTAATCAGCTATCATTATCGATATCTTTGTCATTGCCATTCGGCAGCTGCCAGTTATGTTGTTATCGTTATCGATAACATGCGTTGCAAGCAAATGCTGTGTCTATCATCTTTCTTGAATTTCTTATGTTATCGTAATTGATATTGTTATTGTAATCGATAGTGTTATCGTAATCGATTTTGTTATCGTAATCGATATCGTTATCCTTATCTCTCTCAACAGCATCACTATTGAATGGCTGAGCTAAGCAAAACTAAGGCTTTCATATAAAGATTCTTGTTGAAATGGGATTCTATAATTTCACAGATATTCCATACTCTTGTTATCGTTATCGTTATCATTACCGTTATAGTTCTTCTTCACATGTGATCATTACAAGCTTTTTATTATCGGAATATCCATTCTCCTAAAACTTCTAAGTCATAAACATATCCGCATACAGCTAGCTGTTTTGTTACCGTTATCGTTATCGTTTTGCTTGATCATCGGCGAGTACCTAGATAAAATACCGTCCTATATATAGCGTCCATGCCATCGGCGCCCATTATATGATTCGTATGAGTATTGAAAGTGCGATGAATGTCGCGATCTGATCCATTTATCTTTCGCCTCGGGTCCTGGACATGTCCTGGCGAATGGGCTGCGACTCAATAGAAGTGGCAAATGGAGAAACCAAAATGTATATACCTCTTATCCTATTAGGTACGTAGTTATTATACACACACATACACAAACACACACAGAGAAATCGATATATACATCTATGTATATATGAAGTATATATACATATATATATATGATATGATATGAAATAGTGTAACGAAAACCGAAAGCTTTAATAACTTATATAGAGAACTATTTAAGAAACATTTTAAATACTAATCAATTCAAGGAACAACAGCAACAAGCGAAGATACCAAATTCCGAGTCGTTAAGATAGAAACACACACAAATATTGATAATATATATATACATATGTGTATATATATATACATATACCTATATATATAAATGTATGTATATGTATATATATGTGCATACATATATATTTAGTATAAATATATAAAGTTATATAATATACAAATACTTATATAATAGAGCCTTTAGCATATACATACATACATATATACTATTAACACATGGATAATGAGTTGGAAGTTATTATTCTCGTTAGATCTGTCTAAGCGTTAGTCTACTTATTACCAGACCTACCTACCCTATAGCAATCTAGCCTAGAGTCCAATGGAATACGAATACAGCAATAATCGATACTATCCCTAATGCCAACTCAGGCAACTCTCTCATCTCTCATCTAGTTAGCATCTAGCAGACCCATTGGCTTTATACATAGTTTTCGTTTCTCTCTCTCTCTCTCTCTCTCTCTTCTCTCTCTCTCTCTCTCTCACGCACACACTTAAAGCTCGCTGGGTACACTTTAGCTTTTATATAACGCCAACCTTTACGCGGGCTTTGCAGAAAAAAGTCTCTTAGTTTAGTCTCTAGCGAATGCACAAACAGCAATACTTAAGCTTAGCGCCTAACCAAATAGAAGCTCCTCCAAGTCGAATGTTTCACCTACAAGCTAAGCGCTATTTTATTGTAACACCCAAAAACAAAGATCTAACTTAACAACTTTAAGCCAAAAGGAAGCATAAATAGTTAACTTCAAGAAGCGCAAACTCAACAAAGAACTTAAACAAAAACAAAACTAAATGTTATATTGTGTTATGAAACAAGAAAGAAAGAAAACAAAAAGCAAAATGAAACAAAACCAAAAACAAAGAACAAAAACTGTTTTTAATCGAAAGATTTTACCAAAATGTTAAAGGAGCAACTCGTTACTTTAAGCTAGAAATGAAATACCTTTTAGCACACTGTTAGAGACCGTCCCCACACCGCCCTGAACAGTGTACCAAAGCTGCAAAATTATCGATAGCTGACGATATCGATTATCGACCAAGTGTTCGAGCCTTGGTACTGAGCGCTGCGCGCCTCATCGGTTTTTTAGTCCAGTTATCGATATATTTATCGATAGTTTGGCAACTCAACGCCCGACCGCACGCGCACCGTCGTTATTTGTAGTCAGATGTGGCGTTTAACCGAATGCCTAGCCACGCCCACTCTAGAGTTTCGTAGCGCCTAGACAGCAAGACAGCGTTATTAATCGTTAAGCGTTATCGATAAACACAATGACAGCAGAAGCTAGCCTAACCAACGCATTGTGCATGTAGCCGACACTATTCAGATAATATTTATATATCTATACACACACACACACACACACAGACAGACACAAATCTGTTCTAAGAGATACAACTAACTAACTTACTAGTCGGCCATTTTGCATTGTACAAAAAGCACAAGAAATGCCAAGTCGACATCGATACCGATATCGATATCGATGACGATAGCGCATCAATTCAAGGAACAATTTCAATGGGTTCAACAAATGGGTCACAGCCAGCTAAACAGTCCAACTAAATTTAATTAAACGTACCAAAAGCCAAAAGGAAGACGACGAACAAGAAGCACAACTTAGTCGAAAGTCTCTTAGCCATCTATACTGTTAAGTGATTATATAGTCGATACACGCGAGACATATGTACAAACATAAGAATTAACTTCGTTTCCAACATTTGTTCTGTAATTACTTCATTGTTGAAGTGCGAAACGAAATGTTTTCCTTTCTTTAATTTCGTTCTTTTATTTACATACGCCAGGGACCACAAAAGTTTTGAGTTTTGTTTCTCCTTCTTATATAAGGACAAACGTGACAAAAGTGTAGAGCACGATGCTAGCAAATGGTATACAACTAAAATCTAATCGATCTAACGATATATAAAGGCAACTATGATAAATAAAAACTGTGTAAACTTCATCGTATAATTTGCATCGCAGCATTACTTGACGAGATTGAGAATATCCCTTAGAAATGTTCCATATATCGAGGTGAATCGATTTGAAACCGAATCGAGATACGAGTCTGCAAGTAATCTCAAGTCGATGAATGTCAAAGAGGCAAAAGAATTGATTATATCGAAGAGATATATGTCATATTGTAGACTCGATTCTGAATTGTAATCGATATGTTGCAAATCGATAACACACATGAATTGTATGAAACTCTGTGAGTCAATTATAATACTTATGTAAATGAATACTTTAAACTATTTTTTTTTTTGACAACACACACCCCTCCCCCGCCCTCCCCTACCCATACCCCTTTCATTCCCCATCTTTCGAATCTGTAATTATTATGTATATGGCAGTATCTTAAGTATTACAAATTGATGTCGTTGTTGTTGTTTTAAAATTAATCGCTTTAAAGTTATCGATATTTTTGTACACTAGTTTAAGGTAGCCTGTTAAGAATGCCCCCCAAGAGCCTAGTCTTAAAATCCTCATGACTTCGTTGTTCATTTTGTCACTCTCTCCCTCTCTATCATTCTCTCTCTCTCTCCAATTTTATTGCTAATTTCGCAAGTTTAAGAACAAATGAATGCAAAGTTATATATAGAGTTAACGAAATATATGAAGTATACATAAAGAAAATGAACTTAGCACATGTTAAAGAAATGCAAATAAAGAAACGAAACAGTTGAAGCGAAATCCCGAAAGGATCAACCGAACACTTGCCTCTCAATTCCGAACTAATCCTTAGTGTGCCAAAAGTCCACCTCATATCAATCTCACGCACCACATACGATACGATACGAGGTTGCCGCTAAAAAAAAAAAAAACAAAAGCCCCGAAACAGACGAGAGATCACAGGCAAACCTCAGATAAATGAAAGTATAATACGAAAAACAAATGCAACTAAGGTGAAATTTGATAAAGAAAAACCAAGAACAAGAAACACAACTGAAAATGAAAATGAAACATAATATAAATAATAATAACGAAAATATATATTAAATAAATTGAGAAAAAAAAGATAAGCAAAAAAGCGTTATAGAGGAATCGTCTTTTTGGGATTGCTGAAAGTGTCTTTTTATGGGAGTTGCCTTAACATTAGCGAACTATGGGTTCAGCTATATTTACTGATGTGAGTTAAACATGGTATGTTGAGTTTGAAAGGTGGGAAATGAGGTTGGGTTAGACTGGGTTATGTTAGGCTAGACTAAATGGAATGAGATTAAGTTAGGCTAGGTAGGACTTTATGGAATGCGCTTAAGCTGAGTACTGTTAGATTAGACTCATTCCTTAAGGTCTAACCCAATATTACCTAGCCTAACTCCATTTAACCATACGTTACTCTCTATAAAATGTTTCCTAACCAAGCCTAAGTCTTCCTTATCTCTACTAGCTCAACCTACAATCAAAGCCAATCCTCAAAATGCTCACTAAAATTCTCTTGAATATTCTAGATTCTTTGCTACCTTCTTTTTACATAGAATCTTCTAGAATCCATGCACCCCTTCCCACCTATCTTAGTCAATAATAAGGCCAATCCAAAGCAAATGTCAAAAATTCACTTCTGTGAGGCGCCATCTATCGCATGTCGGTGGCAGCACTCGCGGCAGCTTTTATACGCACGAGCTTTGGCACAAGCTGTCGCTGGTCGCAGCTGTTCGGCACAGCTGAGCGAAGCAACGCTGAATGTGCCGTTACATGGCGAGTGGCCATACGGTCATGCAACGGTCTGGCAACGCCATGCGCCGAGGCGAGCTTTCGACGCTCGGCGTCGCTCGCTTTCATCCCCACGATTTGCGATGCTGGCGCATAAAGCAGAAACTCTTCAGCGCATCGACAGGTCCGCGCGGACCATACGCTCTACACACACGCCGCGGCGGCCAACAGAACCGAGTAGAAAATAAAAGAAGAAAAGCTGACAGAAAAAGGCAAAGGCAAAGGGAAAGGAAGAGTCGAAAACAAACAACGAAAAGCGCAGCGAAAAAAAACAAAAACAAATCAATTTTTTTTACTAGTTTTTTAAGTATATTAAGTATAAAGCGAAACAAAGCGAGGCGAAACTAACGGAAATGTGTGCGCCGCATAGGGATTCTGTTTTCAGAATCTGTGGCATGTAACGGTATAGTTGGACGTACGCGAGTGTACGTGAGTGTGTGTGTGTGAGTGTGCGAGTGTGTGTGTGCGTGCGTGTGAGCGAAGCGCGGAATCGGAATCGGTAAGTGAAATTTCACAGAACAATAAATATTATTTGTTTACATTTGAATGAGAAGACCATGTGAGTGTCGTGTGTGCGCGTGTGTGTGTGTGTGTGCGTGGAGAATATTCGAATTTTTGCTGTTGTTGTTGTTTTTTTTTCGCCTTCGTTGCAGAGTTTTCAGATTATTTATTTGATTTCGCTCGCATAGAAACGTTTCTTAGTGCGGCATATGTGGCACGAACCATATGCCCCCACTCCCCCTCCCCCACACACCTCTCCCCTTTCTAGTTATGTAAATTCCTCAATAGCCTGGCCGTGTGAGCATATGTCCAAAATTGCAGCTGGCTCCGGCTCGACCTGGGCGTTAGCGATTTCCTTCGTTCGCTCCACTCACCTGCGGACAGGTGCGGCGCTGTGCCGGGGGTGGGCCCGTTGCCTAGCATGCCCTGGCCGGCTGCGCTATGCGTGCCCCATCTGATTTATACAATCAAATTATATTCTGGTATTCCCTCGTTTGCGCCTTGCTTTCTGCCTACCTCACTCTACCTCTCCCTCTCTCACTCCCCCTCTCTTTCGCTCTTTGTGTTATATATGGCCCATTTAATGGGCAGCATTTAATGCAATTGTCAGTTGCGGTTTTGCGCCTTGTTCTATCTGCACTGCCTTTTTTTTTGGTTTATTTGGGGCTGTTTCATCGCTTAGTGAAATATTTGATTCCATTTGCGATTTGCAAGTGGCAATTACCTGTCTGATTCGCATAGCTCGCTAGGGTTTGCAGTCATCGGCCAAGGCCAGCCTAATCACAGCAGCCCAGCTCGTGTTGGTGCGTTAGTGCGTCTGGCTACGCTTTGAGCGGCCCTCGCAGCATGCCACATGCCCAGCTGTTGCATAAATTTTCGCATTTTGTTACTTGTCTTTTGCACACACGCACACAGACACACACACACACTTGCACATGTATGCTCATGCTCATATATATATATATATATTTATATATCTGTTGTTTTTTTTTTGTGGATTTCATGCGCGTGTTGAGAAGCTCAAGGAATTTTATAGTTCGTACCAAGGCATGACAGGGCGATTTCCTTTTGCCACAGCTTAGCCTTTTCAACTAAATACCCTGTAGCCAGCAGGCACAGCAAGTGGGGCATGATAACGAGCAGACTTCAGATACATTAAATATATCTACAAAAATAATTAGTCTAACTGATATATACTATACACCAAAATTCTATGAAACGGTGCCAGGATCTCATTGCAACAGGATACAAAATCGTCATGAAACTGAGCGGACTTTGAATTAGATATTAGACTAGAGTGTAAAATATAATATCTATGTTAAATATTATATCTGAAGTTAGAGCTATATAATGTTAAAAAGTTTTTTTATTTTTTATCAGTCACTATCTTCTTTTTGAGCAGCTGAATTTTAAGAATTTTCTCTTTTCGTCAAGTCCTAAGATTACAACAAAAAAAAAATGCAAATTAATGAGCGGCTAATCTTAATATTTTTACTAATTTTTTTCTTTTAAAATATTGTGCATATCACTAAATTGTAATATCCAACAATAACTGCTCAGTCGCATTATTATTTAGTCGAGCACAGTTTTACATCTATCTATCTACTCACATTGAGTTATCTGTGCAGGGCATTTGCTAGTCAGTCACTGCCGCCGCACTACTCTTGCCTTTTCCTTTGTGTTTGTCAGCTGTGGTTGAAGTGTAGCCCCCCACCGCCCAGCCCCTTGTGGCGCGCTCAATGGCATTGGTTAGCGAGTAGGCTCGAGGATTGAGGCTATGGCGTCGTTTAGTCCTTGCGCATTTTTTCCGTATCGTCTCCATAGCAAAATCAACAAAAAAATATAAAAAAAAACAAAGCAAAAAGCAAAAATAGAATAAAATAAAAATAGGATAATTTAAGCCTCAAAGCTGCGCGTTTACTTTGCGTTCGGTTTCGTGGGGTTTTTGTTTTCAGCTGTTTGCCGAGAGAACATATTACGCGAAATTAAGGCGCCTAATTACCCAAATGCCCATCCATGAGCACAAGGACTCTGTCGGCAGAAGGCATTGTGCAGTCAGACTAGATATGGTACATCCTGTAGACACATAGAGAAGTAGTTACTGTTGTTAAATGGGAGCTGGAACTAGAAGGAAGCCTAGAAACTGATTGATGGATTAGCGAATCGAATGACAGATTGATTGATGTTCAATGCAAAGTCAGGAAAGCCTACATCAAACGTCCATTGAATTGTTAAATAGTCTATTTTTGCTTTGTGTGAAGGAGGAAGGGATTACTCCTTATGAATCAGCGTAAGCCTTAAGCGTCTCAATCTCAGAAGAGATTTGGTCAACTATAAAAGGATTTATCCTATACGAAGCTCCTTCTGTCTCTATTTTGTATCGAACTATAAGGATTTCAGTGCTCACTCAGCTAGGCTAGGCTAAGGCTAGATAAGTTTACATAAAGAAAAATTAAAAATCACTTAATTTAAATCATATACAAGCTTAGTTAGATTAGACACTAGACCATCCACTTCTAGGCCTCTAATCTGAAGCATAAACATATTCTATCCATCTATTCCAATGACATTAAGCGCTAAAAACTTGGTTAAGTGCGTCACAAAATTTATATCGATTTTAAAGTCAAAAGCTCACCATATCGATCGATTAAAGATTGCTATCGATACCTCGGACATTAATGGGAAAACGCTATCATAAATTAGTCATATTATTTTTATTTATATATTTATCTATTTATTTATTTATGAGTTTATTTATTTATGAATTTATTTATATATTGTATTTATTTATTTATGACAGATTGGTTTAATTAGTTTTAATTTAGGTTTAATTATCTTTAAAATCATATTAAATAAATGTGGACAACGTTTGTCCTCCTTCAGAATCAATACGATTTATGAATTTGTTAACTTTGCAATACCTATTTAGATAGCTACGACAGCTAAAGGAGCAAAGTCATATAGAACTAGATGTTCTACAGTTTTAGTGTACTGTTGGTTTCTTATTATAATAGGCATAGCTCATATGATCGGAATTCAGCAAATCGGAAAATATTTATAGTTCGCTTGAACGAGTATTAGGCAGTCTGTTACGCTCGACTACAATTTTTTGCTGTTGTAATGGCTTTAACTTTTTGGAATTCTTTCATTTATAATATAAAATATTTATGGAAATAAATATGCGTGCTCTGTCGGATTCTCTGGCCCCTCTTCATGCTCCCATCTCTCTTTGTTCGCCTTACACTATATCTACTCATCTCTCTCTCTATATTTCTCTCTCCATTTCTCTTTTGGTGACTATCTATCTCTCTTTCTCATTTTCTCTCTTTATTTTCTTTAATTCTCTGACATGGTTTTTCTCTTTCTCTATATATCTTGCTTTCTTTCTAAATCTCGTTATCTTTATATCTTTCTCTTAACCTCTTTCTCTCGCTTTTCTCTGTTTCTCTCTCTCTCTCTCTCTCTCTCTTTGTCTCCATCTCCATATCTTCATCTCTCTATCTTTTTCACTCTCTCTTCCTATCTTCATTTTTCTATCTCCATATCATCATCTCGTCACATCTTTTTCTCTCTCTCATTACTCTTTATATTTCACATTGTTTGTGCTTGTGTCTTTTCCAGTAATGCAAAGGCGGCGTTATGGCACTGCAAGGCTGGCGCTTTTTCGGTGTCTCGGCAACAATCATCATCTATATAGGCGGTGTGCTATTTCTATCCATGAACAATATTCCCGGCTCGCATCCGAAACGCACACGCATCGAGCGATTCGCCGAGGTAGCTCTATCAAGTTTCTAGTTTCCCTTCAATTCGACTGTAAATGTTTTATTTTCTCGCCTCGTTACAGTTTTCCAGCTTTCATAGTCCCCGGTTTCCCATGCCCAGTCGAAAGATGACCATTCGCTGGTGCCGCGACCTCAAGTATCTAAATCGCGAGCTTCCAAACTACACCGACTACAAAGCGGGCGACTACTACAGTGAGTATTGCCAGCAGAAGAACTATCGCAAAGGGTTGCTTCGTCTCGAGTCTTAATTCAATAATCAAAATTGATTTATTTCAATTAAAAGCTTCATTCGTTGCTAAGTGGCCTATTTTGTAGACTGCCCTCGCATGGTATTCAATGTTCAATTCAATATAGATTGAAATGTTTCAGCTGATAATTAAACAGCGCTAAAAGACGAGCGAAAGGTCCAATTGATTTATCGATAATTATCGATTTAACTTCAGCTCTTTCACACTATAAATATGAAACTCAATAGACTATGTATGTAGTCAACTATAGGGTATTCACTGTCGAATCTAAGGCCAATGAAGAATCCCTTTATTTCTCTACATATAACTCCGCAAAGCTCTAATCATCAATAATCAATAATTGTATTCCCTTTTGCAGCTGCCTTGCCCAGCGATGCAAGCGCCAATCTGCAATTGCAGGGTATTGCGCCGTCGCCCATGCTGACCGCGCTAGCGAGCTTTCCGGGCAGCGGTAATACGTGGCTGCGCTATCTGCTGCAGCAGGCGACAGGCATATTGACGGGCAGCATCTACAAGGACTACGGCCTGCTGAAGACCGGCTTTCCGGCGGAGAACGTCTGTAACAGCTCCGTGCTGCTGGTGAAGACGCACGAATGGGGCGCCAAGGCATGGGCGCCCTTCTCCAAGGCGATCCTGCTCGTGCGCGATCCGGAGAAAGCAATCATTGCCGAGTTCAATCGCCAGAGCGGCGGACATATCGGGTTCGCCTCACCAGATCGCTATAAGCGCACGAAGGGCAAATGTGAGTAAAATGAAGACGAGATGGAGTGATAGAGAGGTGGAGAGAGGGGAGGAGAGAAAGATATTTATAGGAGATTATTATTGTTATTTAAGTATAACTTTATGGGGACCAAAGCTAATCGTATATTTGAATTACGTCCTACGTCCGTAACTGGCATGTGTCTTAGTTCCTGTTCAGATGGATTCAACATAAACGAAAAACGACTCTTCTGGTTGTTATCTAGGCGGTATAAACACGTTAATCGATATCGTTAATGTGAAGTCCATCTGAACAATAACTAAGACGCATGCCAGTTAAGGACGTACGAAGTCATTGAACAGCTAGAGTCAAGTTAATCATGCCTGTCCGTCCTTTTGTCCTTCCCTCCGTTCGTCTTTCCCTTGTTCAACTGTCCGTCCGTCCAGTTAGGGTCAAATTAATCTAGCCATGCCTATCTGTCTATCTGTTTTTCCGTTTATCGTTCTCCGTTTATCCGCTTGTCCTTCCGTCCTTCCTTCCGTTCGTCCGTATGACTACATCTCGGCAACTAAAACACATAAAGACTTGAAATTTGAAATACATATTGCAAGGTATCTGCTGGTCGTTTGCCTCCGACTAAAGTTAAATTACTTGCTAAATAAATTCTAGTTTTCACGTTCATATCCGTTTCTTCCGTTCGACAGATTGGCAACAGTTTGTGAGCAACAAGCTCAAAGGCTGGGAGCTGATGAACCTGAGCTGGGCGCGCAACTTCACGGGCAGCATTAAGGTTGTATTCTACGACGACCTGGTGCAGCACACGGAGCGCGAGCTGCGCCACATACTCGAGTTCCTCGAGTATCCGGTCAACGAGCAGCTGCTGCGCTGTGCCTTGGTGCGCAAGGAGGGCATCTTTCGAAGGAAGAAGCGTCTATTGTCCTTCGATCCCTACACGGACGCAATGCGAGCCGAGCTGCTGGCCCGTCGCCGCATCGTTTATGGCGCGCTGGGCAGATACGATTAGACTAGGATAAGGCAACGAGTAAAAGCAATGCAAATAACCACCTAAGGACAACCGGCATCCGGCATCTGACATCCAGCATCCAGCATCCACAGCATATGGCACCACTCACTTCTCTACTCACACAGCTTTCCCTGCAGATCCACAAATGCCTTTCAGCTCGAGTCCACGCTGCAAAAGGACTCCAAATAGGACCATAGATCTCAATCGACAGCCGTTTCAAAGCACATTTGGGCAACAAGCAAACGAACAAGCAGAAGAATGAATAAGAACTACAAACTAAGAACTAGGAATTAAGAACTAAGGATCAAGGCGTAGACGTAAGCAACACAATAATACATTTATAACGAGCCCTGCCCGACTTCCCCTCTGCCACGCGCAACGTTTCGTCTCCTTTGCTGCTTAGTTCAAATCGTTATACTACTACATATATATATACAAGATTTTTTTGTTCTGAGTTCGTTTCGGTTTCTTTGTTTAGGATAGATCGTAGGAGTAGTCATGCATGCGATTGCAACGAGAACAAAATCGAGGTATTATGATTCCTGAACGAATTTATGAAATTCATTATACGCCATGTTGTGCTTCATCGCTCAAACGTTATATATATATGGATGTGTATGTATGTGCACGAGCGTGCACATATATAGACGAATATGTATTCCATTGATATTACTCTGTTTATATTGTGTACTCCAATGTTAGACTATCCCTGTAAAAAGTTTTATACACAATTCTACAATAATTTATTGATATTAAAACAATGATGAACAGATTAGATAATTGTACAAAAAAAACCAAGTTATATATATATAAAAAAAAAAACAAAACAAAATAAAAAGCAAAAATGCAACGTGAATAAGAAATGAATTATTTTCGAGCAGGGGGTTGACGGCAATGAGGGTAGCCTAAAAGCTGCCAAAGAGCTTTCGGAGCTCTCCACTGTCATTAAGGAAAGCTGAACCCTTTAAGGGTTGCTGAGCTTGCTATAGCGTGCTTTTCACCCTTAGCTGAGTTGTGTATAAGCTTAAAGCTTTAGAGCTTTAAGTCTACCAGTGAACTTTAATAGAATGCAGTTGCATTCCCTACCCAAAGCTCAAGTTGAAGAGTAAAAGCTTTGCTAATTTTGTTTCCTTGCAACAGCTGCTAAGCCAGCACACATAGATGGCGCCACAAATGCCAAAATTTGACTACACTTTGAAAAAAATAATTAATATAAATAAATGGATTAATTAATAGGGAACAAATATTTAAAAAAAAAATAATAAGCAATTAACAAATAAATTAAATAAATCTATTATATATTAAAAAATAAAACAAAATAATAATTAAAAAATAATTCATTAAAAGATAAATTAAATGAAAAATTGAATATATAATATATATATTTTTATATTTATATACATATATTTCAAAATATAATATATATAGAAATTTATAATATAACCCATATCTTATATTACGTATAAATGTATATTATATTTTTATTTTAATTTTAAATATATATATATATATATATATATATATATATATATATATATATATATATATATATATATATATATATATAATAAAAATAAAAATAAAAATATTTTTAATTTTTTATTTATTTAATTCATTTAGTAATTTATTATTTTTTCTTTATTATTTTTAATTTTTTTTAATTTATTTAATTTATTTTGTAATTTATTATTTTTCTTTATTATTTTCCATTTTTTTAAATATAATTTTAATTTCTTATTTATTTATTTAATTTATAATTTTTTCTTTATTATTTTGTATTTTTTTTTTTATATTTTTATTGGATTATTTATTTTATTATTTATTTTTTACTATATTTTTAATTATTTTTATTTGTAATAATTCATCCATATATCTATATTCATTTAAGATTAATTTTAATTAAATTTATTATCAGCATTAAATATTTAAGTTCAATTAAATTGTTTTTTTTGTGTTACTTTTTTCATAAAAAACATATGAATTGAAGAAAATATAATAAAAAGTTTTAATTGATTCAATGTGATAATTTGGTAATTTCAAGAATTAACGGCTTTCAGTCAAATTAAAATTTAACAAATTTCGTGCTCACTGTATCAGAATGCAACTGAAATTGATTACGGGCCGACGAATGTCGAGCAAGCTCCTCTGCACAGCCGGCACCCGTTGGGCCCGAGCGTGGAGCACTCTGTATGTGCATGCATTTAGCAGTCGCATTCGCCGTACAATGAATAACTGGGCGCTAGGCGTAACCACATCCGCCCCCAACACGCCCTCCCTCCTTCTCTCTCTCTCACACTCTGACACTCGCCCTCTCTCTTTCTCTCTCTCGCTGCTCTGCGAGCTGGTACCCGCTTTGTGCGGCATTGTCGAGCCGTGTTGGCCGTGTTTTGTGCCTTTTGTTAGCGCTCCTGTCGCGTCGCCTGCCAAAAAATTGTGCCATATGCCGGACAAGCAGCAAGCCAAGCGGTGTCAGGGAAAGAGATAGCACTCAGCAGAGATAGAGAGAGAGAGGGAGTGTGAGAGAGAGAGAGAAGGTAGCAGGCGCTGCTGCTGCTGCTGCCGCTGCCGCCGTCATTTGAGTGCCACTGGATGGTGAGTTGCAGTGCGCAGACGCTGCGCAGAGCCGCCACCGTCGCCACATTGGCTTCGTCAAGTTTGCTGGCTGCTGCCCGGATACGGCGACGGCGGCGCTGTCCAATTCCAGCTGAACGAAACCGTCGCCGTCGACGCCGGCAGCGCTGGGGCGGCCAATCAGGGCGCCGCTGCTGGCGTTACATAAGGCGGCCGGCCTGCCATTTTGTGGGGGTGGCCGCGGCGGGCACGCCCACAGCTGCTGAATAATGAAAACATGTCCTCCCCATTCGAAAATAAACTCTGAAGTTAGCGAAACTCATCATAGAATTCTTTATCACAACACAACGCGCGCTTGTCTAGTTGTGAAATCTGTTCGCTGCGTTTCGTTTTCCGTTGCGACAATAGTGGAGCGCTGCGACCGCCCGACCGACTGAGCAACCGACCGACAGACAGACAGACAGATAGACACGCACACACAGACACGGGGACACACACACACACGCACACAGCGAGACGAACGAACAGCTGTGCGAGCGACGGCCCAGCAAAGGCGCCCAAACACACAAACAAAACACACGCAGCGCAGAGAACTAGCAAAACGAAGAGCAAAGAATAAGCCGAAGAAGAAGAAATAGAGAAAACGGTAAAATAAAAGAGAAAAAAAAGACTTTGAGCTTGGCTTTGGCTGCGGCTCAGGCTCAGGTTCAGGCGCGAAAGCTCTGAGCTCGCGCGTTGGCTCGGCTCGCCTCAGCTCGTCTCAGCTGCGCAGCGTCTCAGCTTCGCCTGGCTTACGTTGCAACGGTAAACAGTGCTTACGTTGCCAGCGCTTAACTCAGACCCAAACGTAGCGTCGTGTCGCGTTGTCGTTGCCGTTTACCGTTTACCGTTTACCGTTGTCGTTTACCGTTGTCGTTGCCATTGCCTCTCTCCGTGGTTCGCTTACGTCTGCCGGCCATCGGTCATCGTTCATCGGTCATCGTTCATCGGTTATCGGCCAGCCAATTGCGGCCATTTGCAGTCAGTGATCATTGATAATTGTTGTTGCTCGCAACACCAAACACCAAGCACCAAAGCCAACAACAACAGCAACAACAACAACAACTTTTTTTTCTTGTGCAATTTTTTATCAGTTTTGTCGCGCGGCCGACGCAAAACTAAACCACAAAACCAGTGCAAAGCCAAACAGTGTATAAAAAGTTGTTCAAATAGCAATATAGTCCATATAAAGCTATATCTCTACAAAGAAATTGATAGAGAGAGAGAGAGAGAAAGTTGAATTGCCAAAAAAAATAAAGAAAAGAAAGTCAACTTTTGTGGTTGAAAGCATTTGCTGGCTTTCAACCGATATATATATCCATATATATATATCCCTATCTATATATATATATATTTATATATATATATAGATCTCGTTGGCGTCCTGCACTGCAGGACACTCTCTAAAGTTGTCAAAGTAAGTGCTTCAAAATTTACTCGCCAACGACTTTCGACGCCTCAAGGGCGTTCAAGCTGGAGGAGGATTTCGTCGGCGGCTGCATGACAATGTCGATGTACTCGACGACGGATAAAATGAAAATGTCAGCGCCCAGTTGTTTTCCAGGACGCTACAGTCCATCCTATCGAAGTTCGGAGCAAATGCGACGCTGCATGCCAAATCCATCTGTAAGTACCCAAGCGACGCCCCAACAACGTCTTCCACGTCCATTCGAGAACCCACCAGAAATGCCGAACCCTTTGGCTGTGCCAAGGCAAGGCAATGCCTGAAAACTAGTTGCGAATAACGGCACAGCATTGCAATGCCTTCTAACTGTTTATGATGACAGACTTTTATCTCTCTGAATCTATATCTCTGTTCATGATGACAGACTTTTGCCTCTCTGAATCTATATCTATCTATATGCGCCAAGATTTAGGCCAGAAACTTCGATTGCGTTTAGCCGTCGGCACTGGCGAGCTTAACTTAGTTGAACTCGAAGAAACTTTACTATCTTTACTTTATTTCTTTCCCATCTATCTATTTTATATGCTATATAGATAACCCTAACTCTTTAATCACATCTGTAAAAAGAAATCTAACCAATTTATATCAATCTCAAGCTAATCTTTGACTCACTTAAACTTAATTTTAATCCAACTTAAATGTCAAATGATTTTTAAGCTCTTCTTTTGGTTCTTTTTCGTGGTTCTAGTACTTACTTCTCATCTTTCAGCTACTTTTTAGCAGCATCCTCTATTGTCTCGCGGAACAGCCAAATATATCATCTTAAACGAATTTTGCCATTCGAGACGTTTCTCAAAATTAATGCCGATTCCACTTTAACACATTTTACCTTAAGAATTCTTAATAATAGTTGATATTAGATAATGAATATATAATATGAAATAATATATATATATATGTAAAGGCTTTAATATATATATATATTATTTCATATTATATATTCATTATCTAATATCAACTATCTATTAATTTACGTCTCTTCTGGAATCTTAAGGTTGCAATCTGTTCAGCCTTCTGTAGGTTGTGTTGGGGATTGTCAATCTGATTTTAGCGGGCAGATATTTCGTCCTCATATGTCTCTCATATCTTATAATATATTCTTCTCTTTTGCTTCTAAGTATAGACTGTCGCACTTGAGTGCGGTGCGTAGGTCAGCCTCTTGTCATGAAAAGCATAGCCTACTTTTTAGGGCACAAAAATAAAACTATTTTATTTGGCGAATCCTTTGTCAAAGGAATTAAAATAATATCTAAAAATTTTCTGTTTTCATTTTTATTCAATTATAAATCGATAGAAAAGGAAAGTATTTGCCTTTTGTTTAAACAATAAATTGTTTATGGCATAAATATTATTCCATTCTGTCTGCTCTTGTCCTGGGCTCATTAATATTAAATATTTGGGGCTTTGAACTGTGGCCTAAGCTCGATGTTCGAACTTATTTACTTTGTACACACATATATCTAGAGATATTATATATAAGTTTATATATAATTGAATTTATATATATCTATATGTGTATTTATGTATAACTGTATTTAATGCAGACACATTACATTATTACTCGAGTCTGGGCTCAGACATGTTTATTTATAAATACGTTCTACACAGACAGCACACACACACATACACACATCTGTGTGTGTGTTTGTGCACACACAAACATATTGAAAAGTGGCAAAGCGGAAACGGAAAAGCAAATGCAGCCAGGAAAAAATTAAGCCATAAAAAATGCATAATAATAAGTAAAAGTGTGTGCGAGTGTGAGTGTATTCGGCGCGCAGATACGCTGTCAACTGTTGAGATTAGACATGTATATACAAATGGAAATATATAAATATATATATATAAATAATATATATAGAATTTATGTGATTTTCTTTTAACTTTTTATTTAAGTAAATAAGCCAAAGTTATATATGAAATAATACGAAATCATTCAAATATAATTAATAAATATATATTTTCGATGCTCGAATATATTTCATATGTACATATACAAAAATTAATAATATATATAAATTAAGTTATATATCTATTAATACATATATAATTTATGTATATATGAATTATTTGATATATATATTATTAATTTAATTATTAAATTTCATATATGTATATAGTTTTAATAAAAATAATAAATGAAATATATATGTGTTTGAGTTATAGTTTTTCTTTAAGTAAATCTAAATTGTATATATTTTTAAGTAAGTAAACTAAGCTGGTAATATAATATTATACATATATTATATTACTAGCCAATTTACTTACTTGAAAATATGTAAAAATTTAGCTTTACTTAACAAAAAGATAAAACTCAAGCACAGAAATTATTTAGCCTAAATTCTTTCAAGTCCACGGCTTCGCAATAATATTGCCACTACTTGCCCGATTAATCAGCTATGACCCACTTTACAGACAAATATATATAATATATATTTTATACAACAATAAAAGAAATAAAAAAATACATTTAAAGGTACATAATATATTATTTATGTGAAATGAATATACAATAATAAAATATAGCTTATATGAATAAACAATATGAAATTTGTATATGAAATTTTTATGAATGAAATTTTTAAAACATTATATAATAATATATTATAACATTATGATAAAAAAGCTTGTCTATCGCTGCTAGCTTTCATTGACAAATTACAACGTGTCAAGGAAATCTATATCTTAAAGAAGAATCATAGTGAATCCAGGCATTAAATACAAATTTGTAAGAGAAAATAACTCTGGTATTCCAGCTCTATTATATACGAATAATACACATGCTGTATTATTAGAGGAACAATTGGCTTGAGTTAGAGCTAACAAGGTGAATGATGAATGAGGTTGAATGATAGTTAAAGGACAATCTCTAAATTCCTTTGACAATCTTTGTATTCCTTTGACTATCATTCAATCTTACACATGTATTATAGGTATAGAAACTCTTTATTTCAGTTTTTACCTATTATTTAGAAAAATCAACACAAATTTTATATTTTTATATTTTAATTTAATTTAATTAATAATTATAATTTGAGTCCAAATTCCTTACACTTTTTTCTCTAATAACTCCAATACATTCCCATTGGCCTGCAGAGCAGACCCTTGTATTGATTACAGGGTATACATCAAATGAAAGCTAACTACTTGGCGTGTGTGTGTGAGTGTGTGTGTAGGTGTGTGTTTGTGTGTGTCTGCGACTACAAATGAAAAGCAAGCAAATATTTGTCTTAATTATTGCATAAATGTCACTCGCTGCGGTTGTTGGCGCTGGCGGGTCTAGTAAATAGATTTATGAGGTCTTTTTTTCCAGGCTTTACGCCTGTTGTTGCTGTTGCTGCTGGCGCTAATGGCAGCGGTTGCAAGGGCCGGTCGTAACCTTGAAAAGCGTTTTGTAATTTATTTACATTAAATATTTATTAACCATTGTTGGGTGACAAATAAAAATAAGAGAGAAAAGCTAAAAGAGAGAGAGAGGGGGAGGGGAGACATGCATAAATTAATGAAGAAAGCAGACAGAAACTTGTGCAAATTGCGAGTCGAAATAAAAAACAGAGCAGAGCAGAGTTGATTGCCAGGTAATGAGAGATGGGGTAGTCAGCTTTCACCTGCTGCTGGTGCTGCTATCAACCCCAATGGCCGACCCGCCGAGTCGAGGCGCATTCTAATCTGGCACGGGGCACTTTAAAAACACTTACTGTAAATAAAAACAACGAGCGCGTCGCTCTCTTAAAGGGACGACAACTACATTTGCTTAGCGGATTTAACACACAGCAGCAGCAGCAGCAACCACCCCCGCCCACGCCCAACCCCTAGCTCGGGCCACTTTTCGGCTTTGAGACGCGGCAGCGGGCAAAAAGCGTATGGCAAAAGGCGAATGATCAAAGCGCCGGATTTATAGGATTTATGCGCTACCCTTGGCTGGCTGAGCGCATTAAGCAAAAGCATACAGAGAAAGAGAGAGAGAGAGAGAGAGAGAGAAGGTGAGGGGGTGGAAGGGCGAGAGAGAGGGAGAGGCAGAGGGCGTAGAGCTCGGGTCGAGCTATCGAAAATGCGCACTTTGGCTGGTTACAGCAAACACTTAACGCCTCGCAGTCCATTTAATGGACATTTGTCAGGGACAAATGGACAAATGGAAGGACCCCACCTCTGCACTGTCCACCCCCCAGCTCCACCCCCCGCCGTCTGTTTGCATAGCGCGCTAAATAGATGGCCTGCTGTGCCGTTAATTTGATTTAAATATTCATAAACTGCATTAAATGGCCGCAACAAATGTGCCAATTAATCGCACCACAAACCAATCAAAAATGGTTAACGAGGCAACAGCAGCAGCAAGGAAAAAACCCAACAGCCCAGCAGATACCCTGCAAAGGGATGGTCAGCTAATTAGCATAACTAAACCAGTTGGAGCTACGTTCACTGTTCACGGTGTCTACAACACTTTTCATTCCAATTAGCATCTAATTGGAAGACAATGAGCCAACTGACCAACTGCTCGTTATATGGCTGGAAATCAATGTGAGATTTGCAGTTGCTTGAGTTGTCTTTGAATGAGAAGAGAGCTATCCTCTTTAAGTGTAATCTATACTAGAGTGTATGTGTTATGTACATATTATATATATATAGAAATCATACATACATAATATAATTTCTGTATTCGCCTAGCCTATGTACATATGCATACTATATACCTATATTTATTTACAAAGTAAATCTTTACAGGACCATAGGACCATAAATATGATTTCTAATATTTATATAAACCAAGCTCTACTTATTCCATCTTTTTAATGATAATTCATCTTGTTGTTAATGATTATTATTGAATATGGCTAATTACTGAAATTTTCTTTTCTTTAATAATCTTGACTACGATAAAGACTCTTCAAATATGAGCTTACATCAATAATTCTAATCAAAATTTAGCATATACCACTACAAATGATGACCATCCAATAGCATCAAAGCCTCATAAATACAGTACTTTACATGAATAGATCTTAGCTCATGTACATTATTCACATTATAACTCATATTAATATTAAATATAAATCTTAAAATTGTTCATAATCTCAAATATATCATTCAATAAATGAGTAAAAATTTGTCATTATCTCAAATATATCATTCAATAAATGAGTAAAAAGAAAACGAAGCATTTCCAAAAAGAATATGTTACTAGAATGAAGTGTGAATGTATTATTGAAGTGTTTTAAAGTGTATTGAAATGCATTGAGCATAGATCCGCAATGCTATTCAAATGTGGCTATCTGTAAGGAATACCATAAAAGATGAATATCTGTAAAGATGACTTGGCTTAAATACCATAAAAGATGGAAGGTCTTCTGGAAGGATTATTGTGTAATGAATCGATAGCGCAGAATGATTGGAAAATCGGTTCTTTGCACGGTTCAGGGTATCTACTAGTCGAGCATTCTTGCACTCTTACTTGTTGAGATTGTTTTAATAATTTTTCAGAGAGTGAAACAGTGAAGTGTTTTTAAGAACTAAAAGCATAAAAAAGCGGTATGGGCACAAAAATTCATATAAATAGTGGTAAATAAATATATGTATATATATAAATATAATATATATATTCTCAAAAGTATCACAATTTTAAATTGTGATGGAATAAGCTTCTTCCATATTCCCATTTAGTTTTATTTATTTTTTTTTTGATAATCACATTTCTCACATATGCAAGGAAATTAGACCATTTTCCATGCTCAGTTGATTTTTAATTTTTGACTCGTCCTTAAAGCAAAGAATCTGTATCGGATTGTTAGAGACACTAGCGAAACTAAGACACTCCTGAAACTGAAGAAGCGCATGAAAGGACGCTGCACGGTGAAGCCTTTGCTCATCTTTCGTTGCAATTATCATAGCTTATGAACCAAACATCTTATTCGACAAAATGAAATGAGAAAATGAGAACGGAAATTTTTCCAGCTTTAAAATTAATCCATGCCTAACTGTAGCATCCAGTCACAGAAAGCAGATAAAGGCAACAGCTGAAGGAGATATGAAAGAACTATATTTAAAATGATAGTAATGAAGTGGTTTGAGAATTGAAAAACCCCGTCAGTGGAGTGTAGAATATCTGATGAGAGTTACCTTAAAGGGAACTTCATGAATCAATCAGAGACATTTGAAAAGCTTCAAATTTTAGATACTTTTGAAACGGACCTCGTATATTTAAATTAAAATTTTATAAATATATATTTTATTATTAGTTAACATTAATATTTAGTAATTTTATTCTCTAAGAATTTCTCAACTGCCTTGCATAAGTCACCAGTCAGTTTACCAGGCAGTTAACTAGTTCAAGCAGCGCTGCCAACACTCAAAGTTATCTTCAAATGCCTTCAGCTGCATTTCTATATTATTTGTGCTATTTAAAGCCTGATCGACTCGTGTTTGCTTTCGCGCTTTCTAAAATTATTATTATTATCAAGTTCTGTCTCGCTTTTCCCTGCTTTTTTTTTGCATTAGTTTTTTGGCTGCATTTGAGCGTCGCAATCGATAAAATTCAACATTCATTCAACATTCATTACGTATCTGTTTACACACATCATAAATATTAAATGGCTGACAAGCAAAAAAAAAAAAAAAAAAAGTAACCCAACACACACACACACACACACACGCACACACATACACTCATGTGCGTGTGTGTGCAGAGCGAGAGTGAAAATAACACAGCGCAAAAAAAAATAAATAAATAAACCCAAAAGAGCGAAAGAAACAGAGCATAAAAAATGACAGAGAGAGAGTACGATAGGGGGAGAGGAGCAGGGGCGAGGGCAGGCAGCAGTTGGCTTGATTAATTTATAACACTAATAAAGAATTTATGTGCAAGTGTCAACCTGCACTGCGGCCTTAAAGCACCACACAGCCAGCCGGCGCTGTCCCGCTGCCCGGCCACGCCCACCGCCTCTGCCCGCATCTATGCACTGAAGTCGAGTCAGGTCAAGAAACACACACACACAGTCACACACACACACACATAGAAAGTCTATAACAAACTCGCTTTTGGGCCAAGCCAAACATTTTATTTTGGGTGGTTCGGTGGTGCGGCGGTCGGCGGGTCTGGGCGATAATTTGATGAATGACTGCGCATATTAATTCATAAATTAATTTGTTTGCCGTTTGCCGGTTGCTTGCATTGGCCAGCGAGCAGCGAGCAGGTGGGAGCGAGAGAAAAAACGGTTGCCTACTTTCCAGGGCGAGCCGAGGCAAGACTTTTGTTGTTGTTGTTTGTTGCGGCCGACGGCCCGTGGTGGTGGGGCCGGCCACTAAGTGAAAGTAATTTTAAATATGCTGCTAAGTAGCTGCGATTAGCTTACGTTTAGTTAAAATGCCTGTCAGCCACATAATATCCATTACTAAGCGCAATTGTGCTGCCAACTGGCATTAGTCTTCGGGCCATAGCGGATATTGGACAGTGGCTAAGAAAGCCTTAAGTGTGTGTGTCTGATTTTTAGTCAAATGATAGATGGAAGACTAAGAAGAACTTATATTTGAACTTATAGTGTATATTACATATATACTTAGCTTATGATTATAAGTTTAGTCATGCGTTTCATCATATGCAGCTGGAGCAATGAGATCAATGATATTTAAAATCCTGTCAGACATAAGAATCTTCATTTATCTTACTTGTATCTGTATGCAGTGCTAATTAACTAGTTTCACTAACTCACTCAATCGTTGAGCAGCTTTACAACTTTGCTTTCTGCTCTCTTAATGAGATATATATAAATTAAAATATGTATATATGTATATATATTAAAGTAAGTGCACTCTTGTCGGTAGTGCTCGACTAGCACATACCCTGAAACCCGCGCAGATCTGATATTCCAATCATTCTACGCTTCTTTTACAAACGCAATCAGTAGCAGACGTTAGGCTTGGCCTGCATGGGTCTGTATGGGCTTTACTATGGAAACTTTGTTGCTGAATCACTGAGAACTGCGCACGATAAAGGCATATACATTTGAAATTTCAAGCCTCTAGCCTTGGTGGCTTCCAAAATCACACAGAAAAGCAGATAAACATGGCTATATCAGTTAAATTATTCAAGCAGGTCAAGAATATATATACTTTATGAGTACTGCCACGCCTTCTTACGCCTATTATATATAATACATGTGTCATTCTACCCAAGAAATTCATTTTCAAAGGATTCAGTGCATAAAAAAGCGAAGTAAGAGTAGAGATTGCCCGACTTGAAGTTACCCTTACCACATACACATACGTATTTATGTAAATATGTATATATATGGGCTCTGCCACGCCCACTTCCGCCTGTCAAATACACATGCATAAAGCGATTTTTTCATGTTCAAAGGTTTAAGGACAGACACAACCAAGTCAGAATAGAGAATGCCTGACTAGAAGATACCCTTACTATCTATATATCTCAATATACATTGGCAAGGCGCACACACACATGCAATTTTATGTAAATATGTGCATATATGGGCTTTGCCACGCCTGCTTCCGCATGTCAAATACTTATCAAAGGTTTAAGGATAGACACAAACAGAGTTGTGGGGATGCCTGACTAAAATATACCTTTACATTATATATATTTACATGCACTTACCCACTTTTGATATACCCAAGTTCCTCTTACCACATTCGGACCCTTCTCTCCGCCTCTTCAGCAGCGCCACTCGAACACCTGTTCTTCGAGTCAAATGCAATTCGAAAATAGCACTGCAATTGCAATTGGAATTGCAATTGCATTGGTAAGTGCGATTCTATTAATCGCAGTTCACGGACAATGCACGGGCGACGCATGGGCACGTGCGGCTGTGTGAGCGAATGCGTCGCGCGCAGCCTGCGCTCGGGGCTAATTGCCACGTGGTTTTCCAATATTGGCACACGTGTTCTTCGGCAACTTCTGTATTCCTTGACGCTATGCCAGCCAATTTTCAACAATTTTCAGCAATTAATCTTACTTATTCATAGGGAACTGCATAAAGTTGCAAATTGCCAACAGCAGCGGAACTTCTATAGCCTAGGCATTAGTCTAAATATTTCATTGCGTTTGCTACAATTTACAAAACCAAAAAAAAAGCAGGAAAATTGTTTTTAACTACGACAAAAAAGAAAACAATATGTAATCAAATCTTGTATGCTATGTAGATACCAGAAATAAGCAAGCTTTCCTAAGGCCAAATTTTGAGATCCATGTAGATTCTTATTGAGAAGTTATCGATAAGCTTTAACTGTTACATATCAAATTTGAAAACTTCAACTTGAATACTTTTCGAGATAGAGCACATTCACAGAAGATTAATTCCATTCGTTGAGCCTTATTTGGTTTTTTTCATAATGATAAGTGATCCCGATCCCATTTCAGTTTTTTCTTATCTCCTGAATTCAATATGCAATGGCCTCCGGTGCTGTACAAAGTACTTTCGCATCACTGATGTTATTTCAGCTTTTTCCCGTCAAATCTTGCTGTTTTGGAACTGCGATTGCGGAATAAGTTTGAAAACAGCAGGCAGCGGGAATTTAAGCGTTTTTAGCAAATTCAAAATTATTTTTTTTTTTCATTTTCTCAATGTCTTTAGCTGTTTTTAATGCGCTCGACGGTTGAAATATTATTTCTACTGTTAAGAATTCTACTGTTAAAGTATCGATACTTATTTATCTCTATATATCTATCTATCTATCTACATATAAAATTCTCTTCAAAAATGGTATTGACTGCGCCGAAATAACAATTGCTGTTTTGATTACCGACTTACCACCCAGCTGTCTACCCACTATAGTACAACGAGACTATTATCCGAGCGATAAGGCAGAAGATATTAGCGATATATTGAATATTCTTTAGTAATTGAATTACATAATCAACGTATGTACATATGTACATAAATACTGCTAATTTTCTGTGTGCGCAAACAATTTAGTCTTTATTGATAAAAGAAGAAGAATTAGTTTAACTTTAACAACTTTTTTCCGGGCTATTCAACCTTTTTTGTCGATCCACCTTTTTTGGTTTAAAAAAGCCCACCGCGTCGCAATTTCCTTTGTGAAGCTGCCCAGACCTGTCGTACAGCTCCAAGTCTGTTTAAGTGCAGGCTGGGACAATAGTAATTATCCAATGCTTATAGATATAAGTCATTACCCATGCTCTATGCATGCTTGCCTTTTATTTACCGTATGAAGTTTACGCAGTTGTATCAGAGCAAGCGGTACTGGCTAGCCACTATTATATAGCCACTACTATTATGTATATATCTTATTTAGACATATATATATATATATATATATATATATATATATATATATATATATATATATATATATATATATATATATATATATATATATATATATATATATATGTATATATCTTATTTAGACAATATACAGCTGATCTCATCAAACAATAGCTTCGAATACGCTCGAGCTGCGAGCAAACGTGTTAAGCCTGATCGAGCCGTTGCGTTAAGCGCACGAAGGCTGCCTTTAAGGAGTAGAGAGAATAACAACGGAGCTCTACCGTCGTCTCTTTACAATATAACAAAATCTCTTAAAATCGATCTATTTATCTATCTATCTATTGAGTCAACTGCCGCTCTTGAATAAAAATGCTAAGCTGGGCGCTCGAAGTATTACAATTTTGAAAACTAAATATGAAGTGAATTTTCTTTACAGTTGTACAACTTTTAATTATTAACAGTACTTAATTTGACAATCCAGTTGTTTAATATTAGTTGTTTAATATTAAGTTTGACTTGACATTGATAGTAAATAATCTTACACCAGAGCAACGCATGCAATTTTCATCAAATTATTCCTTCACTTTATTGCGCACATCAAATATGAAGCCCATTAAACGTAGAAGTAGAGTTGTTGAAAATAAGCAGAGCTGTCGCATCTTAAGTGAAATTAATCGACAAGCTTTTGTCGAAATAGCATTACAACCACCGAAAATTAGGGTTTGTGGCGCTTTATGGGCTATCGGCGTCATTGGTTCAAATGTCTTCAAAAAGGAAGATGAGCTTGATTGAGATTATAAGGGAAGATGGGTTTACGTAGTGCTTAAATAGAATTTTAGCCGTAAGTGAGGCATTTTTTACTAAAAAAAATTCAAAAATTCTATTTAAGCATTAACTTTATAATATTATCTCTCGAATGAGCCTCGTTTTCTTAATATTAAAAATACATATCTTTCTTTTGTCATCATTTGAGCTTGTAAAGCTTTAAAAAAACAACAGGATTTTAATATATTAAACTATGAGATGATATAGATGAGTATATCAGATTATTCCTAGTAAAAGAAAATAAAAGAATATCTAAAGTTACAACAAACTATCTTTTTAACAAAGAAACAAAATTTCAATTAGAATTTAATTTTTATCAAAGAAACCAATTTTTGAAAAATCGTTGATTCAAGATAATTTCCGTAATTTTAAAAGAGATGCTAAGAGATGCTTTTGAGTTTCAATTCAAATTTGATGTTTTTTTAAATAAATCATTTATTTCATCAACCGCAACTGATATATAAAATAAATAAATGTATTTAAATATAATTTCTCATAATAATATTTATTTTACATTCCGTTCATCAACTTAAATTTGTATTGCCTCAAGACTCTTCGTATTCCCACTCGACACTCGGCCAGATGTTAATTTAAATATATTTTAAGACTAAATTGACAGCAAACAAAGAGGAGACGCAACTATTTGCTGGGCAAATGGGAGTCCGTCCGATAGTTTGCTTAGCTGCCTGGCCACCTGGCTAGACGGCGAACAGCATTCGAAGTGTCGTCCTTTTTGCGGGCAAATCGGTATTTATTGTGCTCCGTCGTCTCCCGTGTGTGTGGGCTGCGTGGCTCTGGGGTGATGGGGTGCCAGCTACAGCAACTGACAGCGAAATATGGCCATTAGCCGGGCCGTGTCCAGTCGCTCGTGCAAATGGGGCAAGCAGGGCAAACAAACACCGGGCGAAGGACTCGGGCTAAGGGAATCAGCTACAAGTCCAACTTCTGCTGCTGCTGTTGCTGTTGCTGCATTACAAATGCGCAACATTTTGATTTCTTGTATGGCCGCCGCACGGCAATTGCGGTCGTCGCGAGTCCACGTCGAGGAAGTCCTTGGCATAGCTGGAAATCCTTTCGCTGCGCCAACTTTCGCCCAC
Organism: Drosophila pegasa; assembly: GCA_035046225.1. Taxonomy (NCBI): domain Eukaryota; kingdom Metazoa; phylum Arthropoda; class Insecta; order Diptera; family Drosophilidae; genus Drosophila; species Drosophila pegasa. The sequence goes on from JAWNOD010000352.1 coordinate 237,277, forward strand.
CAAATGAGCGGCGGCTCCATGTGCCTGACTCGCCTGGCTCTCCTGTCTGTCCTGTTTTGAACTTTTGTGCGCATCTAAATAATTAATTAACTATAAAATTCGTGAGCTCTGCACAGCATTTGCCAGCAAATAAAATCGATATGACTGGAGCACTAAGGACCCCGCTGGCGACAGCAGGACTCACCCAAAAAAAAAAAAAAGAGGAGGCGAAGAAGAAGAAGAGGAGAACAAGCGCCAAGAATCTTTTACAATTATTTATTTAAAGACAATCTCTCTCCCCACCACGCCCCGCCCCGTCCCGCCCGCTGTGGGGAAATCAATATTAAGCAAGGATCCAGCGCCAACCTGTCTCGCCTTTAAAGCGCATTGCCCAACGCGTGTCTTGGCGCCCTTTTCACAACATATTCCTCCTCCTATCTGTGGAGCCTCGTGTCAAGGGCTTAGCATGTGGCTAAGCTGGCTGGTAAATGTAAGCATGGAACTGCTCTAATCAAATGGTAAACGACTAAAATACAAACTTTTCAAAGCTGGTTTTCAAACACTTACTTTTTATACTCGCTCAAGGAGTGCAAAGGAGACTATATTGGCTTGGAGTAGTGTCCGTCAGGCTCTATGAACAGAAAGCATTCCCAGTTAGAAACTTGAAATATGAAACTTATACACATAAGTAACGTCAACTAATAAAGGGTTAAGGCTTATAGAATAATCCCACAAAAGGCGTGGCAAATAGGGAAACAATATATCTCTTGAAACATACATGCTCATATTTAAGGTGAAATTCAATCATGAAGCCTGAAGCTCCAAACATATTCAACTGCTAAAAATCTATCGACATCTGTTGTACATATCTCTACGCCCATTTAAGGCGTGGCGAATAGAATAAACCTCTACCTATATCTTTATTTTTATCATTTCATTTTGTATGTTATTATAAAGTGTCAAATCTGACAAATGAGCTACTATAAGGAACCCTTGAAATTTTGAACATATAATATTATGGTATAAACAAATTAATTCCTTATATAATAGGGTTGCCATCCGTTCGGGAATTTCAGGACATGTCCCGTTTTTGGAGGTAATGTCCCGTTGTCCCGACCTGACACGAAATTGTCCTGGTTTTCTACTGTTTCGATCAACCGTCCCGGAATGACCTGAAGTCCATGTGGTCACCCTATAAATAAATATATAGTATATATCCTACGCCCATGGAAACTGTTGAGAACCGCAACATATCTTTTAGAGTCATAAAGCTAGCAACTGGAAACAACATGAAATATTGGAGTTACTTTTGATCTACTCTAAAAGCTCTTTTGCGCCTTTCTGTAGGCGTGGCAATTTGCAAATGAGCCTATAACTTTGTCAACTTTGGAGCCTAAGCCCCAAAATCCACGTCATATATTATTCCAATATTTTATGAGATTATATAATAAATGGATATATTATATATATTATATCGATATATTGAATATATCTGAATATATTCCAATTGTTGAGTTGATTTTGACAACTTTTGTAGTTGGATCAACTGCGCTGGGTGTGGACTTATAATTATATGATCCAAGCGTTTATATTTTTGTATGAAGTTAACTGTTTCACAGTTTGTTTTCAGTCGCTCAGGCTCGACTGGAACATTCTTGTTTGCTCTAAACTATGAGCTATTTAGTTTAATTCAGTGAAGTAAATAACATCAGCTATGAGTGCCCTCTAAGAGCATCCATAATCTGAAAAAGTTTATATTATGAATATAATCTGAAATCTGTAAATGATATATATTCATAAATATCATATATTCATTAAAATTCGATTTCATAATAGCTATATATTCATTAAGAATCGTTTCTATGATAGATATATGTTCACATGGAATAGTTTCCATTATAGATATATATTCACTACGAAACATTTCTAGATTAGATATATAAAGAATCCATTCTACAATCCATATATTTCTCCCAGTTCAATAATATAAATCGAAATTTTAGTTCGCTTAGCAAACGCAGACAAACAACGACTCGATAGGTAACATTTGTGTATTTTTGCCCTTTATATGAGGTTCCACTATACATACACAGAGTCAGACACATGCACATGCACCTTCACACACACACACACACACACACATACACACATGCACACAGAGGTACTCATATGAAATAGTTATTTGAATTTGATGTTAAATAGCCCAGTTAAAACTCGTACATACATATACTATCCTTGTTTGTCTCGTCTTTTCAGAGTCGTTTATTAGAAGATGCTTCCCTATTATGCAATTCGTGGTCAGCACGTCAGAATGTAAGTTAAACCACAGTAAAGAAAACACAACACACACGCACACACACACACACAGTTGTTTATGGCTTTGAATTGATTTACCTAATCCTTAATAAACAGACAAACAAAACAACAAAACAAAAATATTCGATTTATTTGACATACGATATTTGCTTACCTAGGTTTGCCACATACATACCTATATGTATATATATATGTATTTATAAGCTCTCTATACGATACCTATATCTATATAGTGAACAAGAAATTGTCGATGTGGGCTTCATCTCTTTCATGTTTCGTTTCCACCGTATGGTTTATATTGCTTTCCAGTTGCTTTTCGATTTTACGTCTGTGCCTAATTGCCAAATCTGTTCCGTTTGTTTCTCATCGATACAGGGTGATATTTTCGCGGGCATCAACGATGGCATACTCAGCAGAGCGGAAGCCCTCGCCGCCGTCGACATCCAGAAACACCAAGCCCAGCATGTACATAGCCAAATGCCCTCCCAAATCAAGCACGACGTGATGTACCACCATCACACAATGAGTGGCCCCCCGCAACGTCCATTACAGGTGAGTCCCACACCAGATCTGACTGAATATGCACTATATAGTATCTAAGAAGTTATCTTGGATGAAGAGTGAGAAGGAAAACTACTTTGCAAAAAGACAAAGCAAAGCTTATGAGATTCGATTTTTGACTAGAAATTATATAATTTTTAAATATCATATATAAATACATATATTAATCCAATATAAATATTGTACAACTCTTTAATTTCCATTAAAGTTTGAAATAGATAAGATATGTACAAGGCTTGAATGTTGAAAGAAACTATTGCATCTTCAATTTTTTTTCTATGAATTAGATTGAAATCAAGCTTTATGCCTTACCTTTCACTTAGCACTACTCTGTAGATGAGTGGAAAATTTTGTATAGTCTGAACCCATAGAAAATGGTTTTGCAAAACGATGACTGGCAGACCACATAAAATATATAATATATAATTTATATTATATACATAGAAATATATATTTTTTATTATGATGACGAGCTGAGTCCATCTAATCATGTCCGGCTACCTGTCTGACTATCTGTCTCTCTGCCCGTCTATATGGATGTCGTTTATATGAACGTAACAATCTCGTAAACTACAAAAGTTAGAAATTTGAAATTGTAAATGTATACTTGTATATGCCGGGCTCACCTTTTTTTTGTCAATAACTCAAACCTATTCCTTATTATCGATAATTCGACTTATTTTTTAAGAATAGCTTGAATACCGCAAAAGCTGGAAACTTCTAGGCTTACTCTGCTATCTTCTGTAATATATACGAAATGCTTCAAATATTTTTGATATTGGTATATCCCCCTATCCCATTATTTAAATAAAATAGTATATATTTATTTAAAATAGTAGAGACTTGTGTTTTGGTAACTATTTTATGATATGAATGTCATTTTCACACTCTTAAATTTGATTAAGAAAATCCAACTAAAAGGAAAATTCTTCTTTAATTAACTTCACATAGTGAAGCCCAGACTCAGTCCAAGCGCAGTTGCTGTGTCAACTGTGCACCTTGCAAAGCGCGTGCTTTGTGTGTGTGTGCGTGCATATGTGTGTGTATGTCTGTATATATGTGTTTATATGTGTGTGTATATGTGTGTGTATATGTGTGTGTATATGTGTGTGTATATGTGTGTGTATATGTGTGTGTATAAGTGTGTGTATATGTGTGTATAAGTGCGTGTGCATGAGTTCTTAATAATGTATGTATTAAAAGAAGCTACTCGCAGGAGTCCGGGTATCTCCTAGTCGAGCACTCTCTTACATGTTTTTAGCAAAACATATTGAAGCATCGCTGAACAACTGAAGAAGTGAAAGTAATAAGATGTGCTAGTTATATGATATGATGATATTATATGATGATATGAATATATATATACATATCTATATATCTAAAGCAAAATATATACTAATCACACTAATCGTAATCCATATTTCCGGTAGATCGAATAGAAATTAGGGGAAATGCTATGAAATGCTGCAATGCATTGGCCTTGTAATAAGGCAATTTCCCATTTGTGCGTCTGTCCGTGCATGTAACTGTGTGTGTGTGCATGTGTGTGTGTGTATGTGTCATGCTGCGGATATGGGATATTATCCGTTTTGCTGCGTTTTATGACAGTCATTTTGATTACAACAAGAGCAACAACAATGACAACGGCGACAACTTCAATTTCCGCTTTTGCTGCTCAACTGCCTGCACGCTCTCCTGCTCCCTCTCTCTCTCTCTCTCTCTCTCTCTCTCTCTCTCTCTCTCTCTCTCTCTCTCTGTGGTTAATTTGAAATGTTTCTTTAATAAAATTAAAATTGTGACGTGTAAGCCTGCTGGGAACGGGCCACGTGACGGTCGTTTGCCAGGTAAGCACATCATGATTCGTGTCGTTAATTGTATTGTACCGCTACTTCAGCTCGAGGCGGGTCGCGGCCCGTGGGCCGCGAATGACGGGTGGGCGAGTCCTGTTTGCCTGTCTGTTTAGTCCCGGACATGTAGCGCCTGCTCCAGGCCCGGGTGGTTGCTTGCTGCTCTATTTAAAGTTGATTGTAATCAAATTACACAAGCAACCTGTTCCTATATCTTCGGCTAGTTGTTCGAGTTCGAGCTCGAGTTGGACTGCGAGTTGTTGTTGTTGTTGTTGTAACGCCACTTGTTTTCGGCACAATCGAGCATGACAAAAGTGCGCGCTGTCCACGCGCCGCTGTCGCCGTCACCGTCACCGGTGGTTGTTGTGGTTCCCATACCCATTCACTCGCACCACCCATGGCACCCATTCAACCATTCCCAATTTCTTGGCATACGCTCGTGTGGGCTTTAATTTTCGGCACACACACTCACACTCACACTCACACACACTTACACACTCACACTCGCAGACAGACACTTGAGTCTGAGAATTCATACCCCTGCGGGTCTCAGGTGCAACAACCTTCCACAGTGAGTGGCACAATCAACTATCCGGGGAGTTGGCATCCCAATGCAATAGCAGTAAAATATCGACTCCTGCGCCCTCTCGTCCTATCGAGTTCAGCACTCACAGACGGCCAGAAGCATATTGCCCTGACTGAAACAGGCTGAAGAGCGAAAACAAACTCGAACTGAGATTCGGAGCACTACAAATATTTGGATCTCTCGGAAGTGGGCAGCCAGTTTATAGTGGCTTCCGGCAAAGGAATATATGTATATGTTTGATCAGAATGAGTTGACTAGGTTGCGAAACTCGAAAAGTATCTCTTATTAAGTAATATTATTTCAGATTGTGGATACATACATTTAGTGGTTTTTACTAGACTTCAGACTGCGACGCATAAAACATTTGACTGACATTATACCCTGAGTTTTTCATTAGCAGCTTGCATTGAGAAGCTTATTCAGTGAGTAAGCTCTCAGAGTCAGGGCACGTCCATCAGAAGTCCAGACTGATTGAAACACTAGCTCTGGGCGGCACTTGGGGTATTTACAAGTCAGTTACGCCCAACTAGATCATTTTACTTCTTTTTTGAATGCAGCTCCTTAGTCCTTGAGATATCCAACATAGCTTTACGTAAATTTCTTTCTTTCTTATTTTAAAAGTTCCTTAAAACAAATTCCCGCTCTCGTCTGCTTCACTTTGTGCTATATTATTATTTACAATAGAATAAATCCGCTTTTCTAGTGATGGCACTATCGTTCATTCTTCCGATACCATTCTCAACTATCGATGATAGTTAGCTTTAGTGATTATGTCATTTCAGCTTATCAAAGCTAACTGCGGGCGGCGGGAATTCTAGCCTTTTGAAGCCCTGTCCGTCTGTCCGTCCGTCCGTCCGTCCGTCCGTCCGTCCGTGTAAGCTCCTAGATCGCGTAAACGACAAAAGCTAGAGACTTGAAATTTGACATGAATACTCTTGTATACCATACGCTTAACGAGTTTATCTTAAATTTTCGATAACTAATCCCGTTTTCTTATTATCAATAACAATCGATAATTTGACTTTGTTTTTCAAGCGTAACTCTGTAACCGTAAAAGCTAGGATACTTCAGATTTGCGTTGTATGTTACTGTAATAAGAAAAAAAAAACATTTATTTGTATTTAAAAAATATATATTTAAGGAAAACACTCTTACTTGTTTATTTTACTTTTTCTCAATGTTATTAGCTGTTTTACACGCGTTTGACGGCGTTAGAAATGTTATTCTACTGAAATGTTGGCAGTTAAAAAGAGTATCACCCCAATTTTAGAGTATTTTTATGCTCCTAATATTGATCAAATAGAACGAAATGCTAAATTCGCGGGATTCCGGCGGAAACTAGCGCTTTAATGAAGTGGCTTTACTTGCACTTCACAACTTGTCACTGCCTTAGTCAAATGCCTAAGTAGAGAGGGTTTTTAACCAAACGATTTTGGTTAAGTCCAAAACCCGAAATAGGATGAGCGTTAATACATTAAGCGCTATATTAGGCATAAGGTCCACCTTCTTATATATTTTCCAATTGGAAATTAACTTTTTCAAAATTGTAGGTATGGATTGCTCTCTTTCTCTCTTTCTCTCTCTCTCTCTCTCTCTCTCTCTCTCTCTCCCTCTCTCTCTCTTTGTTTGTCTTATCATATATATCTCTCTTAGTCGTTCTATCTTTGCCTCAATATCTCTGGCATTCGCTCTATCCATTCGCTCTATCTAACTCTCCCTCTGTCCTATCTCTCACACTATTCATCTACCCCTCTTACTACCCTTCTCTATATCTCTCTCTCTCTCTTGATCTAGATCTCTACTTCTCCCTCTAGTTACATATGTCTCGGTCTTTCTTTCTTTATTGATCTATCTGTCTCCTTTTCTACTATCCTCTCTCCCTCCCTCTCTCTCTCTACCTCTCTGTCTTTCGCTCTCTCTTTGCCTCTTCTCTCTACCCATCACTGGTCTCTCCAGATTTTCTCTCATTATATATCTCTCGCCCGCTCTCTCTTTCTCTTTATCTCCCTCTAAACTTATATTTTCCTCATTTCTTCCTTACTCTGTCTCTCTCTCTCTCTCTCTCCCACTTCACCTCCAAAGTTCGACAAAATGATTTAGTTGCTTTCACTTAATGATTTGTTTATTGGAATCCTTGAGACGTGTTTCTTAAGTTTATAATTGTTGCCAAAAAAAAAATACTTTTAAGAAGCGAACGCAGCGTGTGGGAAGACCCATATGTGGGGGAGCAATTGAGTCAACTTTCGCCCAAGTTTTGGCAGTGGTGTTCTTGGGAAGTTGATCAAATGTATTATTTTGGTCATACCTGACGCGGGTCCCACGTCAAATATTAAGGCTTGCGGTTCGACAACTTTGACAATTTATGAAAATTTCGAATTCTCTGAGGATGTGTGGCGTCCGTGTTTGTTGGTGTTAAAGGTGGGTTGGTTAGTTAGTGTGTTTGCCTGGCTGCCCGCTGAGTAGTCACTGGGAATGACCTGGTTGGCTGCAGCTGTCCTCGCGTGCGGGGGCAGAGGGAGGCAAGGGGGCGCGACGCTTCGGCTTGCGCCTGTAGCCCGTGCAGCCGCACTTGCAGTTGCAGCAAGGCTTATTGTCTTTGTTGAGATTGTATTGGGCATCGTAGAGGGCATTGGCAGCTGCGTCGACAGCCTCCCGAAACTCCAAGTCCCTCATCTCCTTGTGCTCCTCAGTGCTTAGCTCGCCGCCGTACAGCTTCGTCTGCCTGTGGATGTACTGCAGCCGTCTGAGCTCAAAGTTGGCCAAGTGGCGCCGCCACTGCCGCTCAAAGTGGGCGAAGGAGAACTCCTCATCCTCCTGCTCATCCTTCGTTGTGCTGGCGCCCATTTGCTTATCCTGGCTGTTCAAGCTCAGCTTGCGGGCTTTGCCACCACTATTTTGATCTGTTGCCATTCCGCCGGTCTAGTCGGATCCTAGAAGTGAAGAAAGCTCAGATCTTGTTAAATATACATTTATAAATATACAAATAAAGGCTAATTTATTTATATATTTTTCGGCACGAGAGCGTGCTTATGCCTATAGACTTTAGAAAGAAAGAAAGAAATTTGTCCGGGTTGCTTTAACGTCGATTTTTTTAGACAGTAAAAGGAGAAGCAAAGTGACCTGAGCATATTCTGGATTTGTTAAGGCTGAAGCTTACCTGAAAGACTCTAACTGCAAATCTTAAGTCCTAGACGCAAGACTGCGTCGTTCCGCTTGTAGACTGATCTGTCTTGACCAGTTTCACTAATTGCCATTTCTTCTCCTTAATTTCATTTTTATTTATTTATATTCTAGTTTTACCTTAATTCTTGTAAATATAAAAAGTAAAATAAACGAAATGAAATGTATCGAAATGTTTTATAGCCTTTTCCTATTTGCCACTACTGAATGGGCGCATTATACAGCTTATACAATTATTTTATATTATAACATATTATATATAAATTTTATACAATTATATATTTAGACACATTTTTTTGGAAACTTTTTTTCAAACATTTTTAAAAAATATTTCCTGAAAATAATCAGAGCCCAAACTTGTTTGATTTTCAGTAGAAGAACACCGAGTCCAATCCAAAAGTAATTGTAGGACAATAGCTCGAATAATATAGAAAATATTCGACATTAGCTGAGAACGCGAAGGCTGTGCTATCCTAATGAGACATAGTGTATCTATATCTGAAGGTGTTTAAGCTGAAAACTTTGCTCTCTTATGGCACAGATTAAGAGCAAATGATTTTTTCCGCTCCTAAAAAGTGTATAGTAAATATTTGTGTTAAGTTACTAAAGTGAATTTAGTTCTACATTTGTAAGTTTCTAGTTTTCCTAACTATATAAGATATAATATGCCTGGTAGCATCAATTGATGTGTCTAATACGAATTTTAAGTCGGGTTTCATCTACCTGACTTAGCATAGAAACAGTATTTTGAGCCGTTAATGGTATGACATGACTAACTTGAAATGGGAAACCCCATCAATAGTAACCCTAACATAGGAAAGCCTCACAGAACTCAGAACTCTAGGAGCTTTTTAGCCCAACAGTTCCATTCCAAGTTTCAAGTCTTGAAGAGGACTTTCACTAAACACTAAATGGGCAGTTCCGTTGTGGCACGCCCCTACTGCTCTAGTTTTAGTTCTGATACACCCTTTCCTTAACGAGTATAACTATTGCTCTAAGCCTGTAATTAATACCCAGGAACGCCTTTAGAATCTCGCTTCACTCTAATTACATTTTGTTCTCCATTCATGTCATTTTATTTTCAATTAGACACAAATTACATATAATTCAGCCGTACATTTAAAATCGCTTTTAATTTTCTCCACACCATATTTAAATCGATTTTAGTTCTATTAAATATCTTTAATCTCGACTAATTTGTATCTTTTTGTCACCTGCTTTACCTTCATTAGGCTAATGCTACTGGCACTCGTAGTTCTCCACAAAATCTCTATCAAGTAAGTCAGCCCCCGGCCAACCAGCCCCATTCAGCCCAGCCACCTGCTCTGCCCCGCCCACTACCTGTCCGCCCCCGGCTACGCATTCGTTAACCCCCTTGGCGAATGTAAGTTTAAAATTTTCCACTTGATTTGATGGCTGCTGTCTATCAGTTCTGGTAACATGTGTCATAAGCGTTATGCGAGTGCCATAAAGCCAGCCAGCCAGCCACCCCCCTCGCCGCCCATAGGAAAAACATAACAAAACTCATTAAATTAAAGTAATTTACGTTAGAGCAACCTCCTCCCCGCTCCACTCCCTCTCTCCCTTCCTCAACCCCCTGTAGGCCACAAAATGTGCAAGTTTTGCGAGCATATGAAGGGCCAATTATGAGCGCTACAAAAAGGGTAAATATATACAAGAGCAAATATAATGCTAATTAAAATAATCATATCCATCATAAAACACACTGTGAAGGACGGAGGAAGGTCGGACGGAGGACGGACGGACGGACGAAAGGACGGCAGCTCGGTGGCTGAGCTCGCCTGACAGCTTGCCAGCATTTGTAACAATTACAAATGAGAACAGCAACAACAACAACGATAAATATTATCAATTTGCTAAACAATGATGCTGCAGCCGGTGCGAAGAGGGTGGTAGGGCCTGGTAGCTAGCCACTTTGCAGGCATTTATCACAGATTTCGATTTGGCACCAGCTACCAAAACAAGAGAACAAGAAAAGCAACGGCAAAGTTTTTTGGCTGTCCAACCAGTTGCCGGGTGGTTGTGCCCTAGAGCTCGCTGGGGAATGGACTGGCCGGGGCTGGGGTGGGAGAAAAACAAGTACACTTAATTCAATTTAAATTACACTTTCATATTTCCGGACGGACAGAGTTGAGGGCCTGGCGTATCCATTAGTATTCGCAACATATGGCTCAATTTCCCTCAAATCATTTTCCCGCACACGCACGCCCATGACCCCGCCGCAACGGGGTGGCGAGGCCCTTGCGTCGCACACTGTATCGAGTATGCCCGCCGGCCACCACGCACCACCGCAGCTCACTAGGCATCAGGCATCAGGAACCAGGCACCAGCACCAGGCACCAAGCACCTGCCTGAGGCCGGCAACCACAAGTGGTTTATCATATTGAAATTCATTTAGTGCACCTGTTTGATTTTTTTCCTTTTTGCCTCCGTCATTTCGTGACCGAGTGGAGCAGGACATACTATTTGGTAAATATCGTTAACTTTCCATTGCCACTCCACACGCAATCAAATTCTACTTAGTGTAAACCGCCAAAGCCGCCGAGCTGTGGGTGCTCCTGCTCCAACTTCCAAACGACCCGCCGCACAAGCACCAGCGCCGCAACACAAATATTTGTTGTCTCGCATTTGTGGGCCGCAGACAGCCAGACAGCCTGAATGCGATACCCTCCGATGCTATCGCACAGCCCCACACATATGCACGGACTCATTAATTGTCCATAATTTACAGCTCGACTATAAGTGTAGAGCATTAGTCCAACCGTTTCCTGTTCAGATCTTTCTTTTAGCTCACTGTGACTAGGACTTTCCTTGCTCTCTCTCCCAGTTTCTGTCTCCCTACGTCGCGCTCCAACAGTATTTCAATTCGTATTTCTGATTAATACTCCTCATCAACGTCTTCGTCTCACTCTAGTATATACTTCCAATCAACTTCTCCCTCTTATACACTTGAATGTACTTCGTATCAGCATCTCCCTCTCACTGTTGCATGTCTCCTACCCAACCGCTCTCCGTGTATCTCAATTTGGTAATTCTAGTATATACTTCCTATCAATATATCCTTCTCACCCTAGCATATTCCCCTTAACGATGCCTTCTTCCATTTCGCTCTCCATGTGTATCTCTTATTCTTTCTCTCTGTTACACCTGAATCCTGTTTTCCCTTTCTCCCTCTTTCTCTTTCTTCTATTTATCTTTTTCATAAAACATGTTTCTTCAATTCCCGCAAATATTTTGTTCTTGTCATCAACTATGTTGGTCTATCCACCTCCCAAACTCTCTTCGCGCTTTCTACCTCTCTCTCTCTGCCTCTCTCTTTTTCTTTTTCTCTTCCTCTCTCTTTCTTTTTACCTCTCGTATTTATCTCTTCCATAAAACATGTTTCTTCAATTCCCGCAACTTTTCTGCTTGTCAACAACAATGTAGGTCTTTCCACCTCCCATCCTCTTTCTCTCCCTACGACTCCTACAATCTGCGATTTCCTTGTTCCTCTCGTTTTTCTGTCATCAATTCCCCAGCCCAGCGACCCATTTCGCGTCGCCTGTGTCTCACTTCGAGCATTTGCATTAATAATCGATAGGACGTCCTAGTTATCGATATCTATGGCATTTATCACCAGCGGATTGACATTATTAAATATGTAACCATATTTAATATTGCACCATAACAAAACGGTGGCCAAACAAAAAAGAACTAAATTTATATACACAACAATTTTCGGATTAATAATGCATTAGCTTTGCTTACCAGCCTGCTGCTCGTATACCCTAGTTGTTATTGGTGTCAATGGTATATGCTATAAAGCAAACAGGGCTATGGGCAATGAGAGTGTCAGCTAGAGTTGGAATGAGTGGTATATATAGCTCTACCTATAGAGTTTTACACAAAATACCCAAACAATAAATATAAATACATTTAATCTAATCGATAAAAAATCGATAATCGATGCTTGCAAATGCTAAATGACATTTCTTTGTATCAAGACTCTTTCTGTGCATAATATATAATTTCTGCTTGCCTACTCAGCTTTCTCCGAAAATCGATAATTATCGATTGTTCAAATCGTTTTTTTTTACAACATTTTATGGCTTATCAGAGCATGTCATCAATCATTGATATCAAATAGTCGATAAAGATTCTTATCGATTAACCGATTACAATTTAATCAATCCTTATTTATACTTTTCGATTAACCGATTACAGTTTAATCAATCCCTATTTATCTGCCATTAAACAGCTGCCTTTACTTCATAATATTTATCATTGCTGAGTGTAGGGTACCATCTAGTCGGGACATTTCGCCTAGCGAGCCTAACTCATTTTTTTCTGCCGCTTGGCTTAAGGAAGTTTTGCGGTTTCTGTCGCCTGGCTGAGTATTGTGTGTAGAAAGCTTTGTGTCATCCAGTGACAATTTACGGCCCGATCCTAACCGCATTCCACTTGCCATATTCCAAGTGGCATGTGCCATGTCCCATGTCCACGTCAGTTCAGCCGAGTTTGGTTCGATTGAGGTTGGGCCGGACTCCTCGGCTATCTCTGCTCGTCTTGGCTTGGTTGCGTTCCGTCCGCTCCGTTCCGTTGATTCATTTATTTATTTAGTTTTCTTTTCTTCATCAATTATTTAGCGCTGCGTCTGTGTGCGGTGCGTTGTCTCTTTATTGCAAGACAATCAAGCGGACACGGACGGCGGGCGACTATGTGGCTGTGGCGGGACATCAAGGCAAGACATCCCTATGTGGACATGTAATACCCGCACGATGACATGGCCGCCATAGAAATGTGGCCAACACAATGCGCCAGTGGGTGTGGCCGTGGGCGTTTCATCACTCAGACGCTTTGCGAAAACTGTGTCGAGCGATGTGATACGCGCAGTCAAATTGCACTTTCGCCAATGTGAATTGTGAATGCGGCTCATTTATATTTAAAATGCATTCAATGTGCATTTAACTGTAATTTTATTTTGCAGCCAAAGCGCCTCAAACTACCCTCGCTGCGGACTCATGCAACATTGAGTGCGCGTTTAAGTCCTGATTGTACAAATTGCAGCTTACAATCGAGCCACGAAAATCCCTTGTACTGCGATAAAGAACCACCTAAGACCCAAATAAAATCTCCTTCATTCCTGGCATAGCTCCCACTGGGCGCTCGCTAAGTGCTCTTAGCTGTCGCTTGTTAAGCTATTTAGTTTAACTTTTCTTTTCCAATCGAGCCCAGCAAATTCAAGGCATTAGCTTGGACGACTAAAGACGGAATACATTGAACAGTCTATTGAAGTTGAGTCCTTGCAAGGCTATGGATTTGACTTGGAACTTAAGGGAAAACAAGTTGATTTTCAAACCTGAGTGGTGCGGCATGGACAAAACATGGGCGAAACTTAACTAGTGAAAGGTAGAGAGACTAAGACAATTTAAAACGAAGGTACTAAGCCTAGGGTCTAGAAGGAGAGGGACTAGAAACAAGTCTGGAAAGATAGTTAGAAGAAGCTTAAGGAGGATAAAGATATGCTGGAGACTCGACTGTGACAATAAGGCGAAGGACTCGACTGTGACGGAAACTAAGGGAAAAGATAGAGAAGGACTAGAAACTGGACTAGGACTCGACTGTGGCAGTAAGAAGAGACTCGACTCGTAACTCGACGAGTAACAGAGAGTCGACTGTGAGAGTGTATCCTAGAGACTAGTAGAAACTGTGGCAATAAGGTGCGTGACTGTGACAGAAACTTATGGGGTAACAAAAGGGAGAGTAACTAGAAATTAGGCTAGAGACTTGACTGCTGTAGCTAGAAGGCAAAATGGGTTAGAAGAGGCTTCCGGCCAAACGAAGCTAGAAAGGTCTCTTTCCTCTAGCCTCTAGGATAGACTACCACAATCGAGATTTTAGGATAGAGACTCAATTGGGGCCGTGACAAAGACTCAACTGCAGCAGTCTTCCTTCATAGGCTAGGATAGATACTCGACTATGGAAGTTTTATAGTAAGGAAACTAATCTGCTAAATATAGGATCTAGGAGCACAGGCACAATAAACGAGGCTAGAGACTCTACTAACTGCTGGAGTGAAGACTAGAAGAAGCTAGTTAGGGACTTGACTAACTACCGCAGTCTTCTAGACGCAGTCTTCTAGTCTCTTTAGTCCCTTCTAAACTTTTCTACTACAGTTACTGTCCTCCAATAGCACCCTCCTGACTTTTCTAACTTCTCCTAGTCTTTTTAAACCCTTTTAAACTCTTCTACTCTAGACCCACGACTAAACCTTTTATTGTCTTTAAATCTATTTCCCAAATATTCGGCTAGCAACTACATCTAAGTTACTAGATGCTCACGCAGATAATATGCTGACTTTCCGATTATCCACGCACCTGGCTAGCTACCCAGCGGCAGGAGTGGGGGACAAATGGAAGCCTTTCCCATTTCTGCTCTTTTTTTTGGCTGGGCGATGACACTTAACAGGTTAACCTGCCTAAAATGCACATCAACGCATTCAGTTGACCCGCAGTGAGCCCTCCTCGGTAAAAACCGAGCATATGTAAAACTTAATGCAAAAAACGAGCAGCAGGGCGGGGTAGGGTGGGGCAGGGGCTGTTGAAAAACTGGCAACAACTTTGCAATTATCAGTTACAAATGCTCGACCAAAAGGCGGGTAACAAACACCATTAGACAAGCTCGAGGTAGCAGTTGGGCTGGGGTGGGGCGGACAGCGGACAACGGGCAGGAGGGTTCCGCGGGAAGGGTGGCGTTGGGCTTTGTCTTTGTGGCAGGGCCGCCTGAGCCATGCCACGTTGCTCAAATATGTTTTTCAACATTTGGCAATAAGGTTGTTATTTACTCTCAGCGAAGTGAGCATCAAATTGATCGTATTAATGGCCATAACTAGTTTATCCCGCCCATCTTATCAATTCGCAGGGATTATACGCAGATTTCCATTACGAGAAACGAGGGTTGGCTAATGCTACAATGACTCTACCTCTCTCCCTCTCCCGCTCTCCGTCTCACCATCTTTCTCTTTCTAACTCTATGTGTAGCATGGCATTAATGCAATTTCAATGGTCAATGCGAGAAACACACATTTTCGATTTGCCATTGTTGTTGCTCGAGTTGTTGTTGCTGTTTGATCCGCTTGTTTTTTATGCCCATAGCCCGGGCATACAATTTGGCTTTAGCTCCGGGTACGGCTCTGTCTGCCCGCTTTTGCTGCTGGGGCCGGGTATGCAGCGAACTCCCACAGGAATTCCCAGGCAATATAACTGAAAGCAAAAATGAAGATAACAGTCAGCGCGGCAAGTGCAAATCCACCCGTCCATTTAACAACCCGGCACCCGCCCCGCCCCGCTCCGACCCTGCCCCTCACTCTCGCCCTCTCAATCGCTTCCAGCCACCTGACGAGCTCATTCACATCCACATCCACATCCACGCAGCCCAATTCACATCCTCATGCGCCTTTTGCTAACCAACTAACTGCCTTTTTGCTTGGCACCGTCTGTGGGCGTTTGAATGGGTGGTTCGGCAGTTCGGTGGTTGGGTGGTTGGGCCTGCCTGTTACGCCTCTGTTTGATGCTTGTAAAGACCACTTTACCCGCTATAATAAAAATAAATCATAATATTTTGCGTCCCTCGTCGCGTGCAGCTCAGATCAGATGGGCTGAAACTGTGGCAGACACAACCTGTGCGAACCCGCGCACACTGGGGCAAAACGCTATGCACAATGTGCTTAAGTTGAGATTAAATCTAGACATAGAAATGTTTAAATAAAAATCCTGAAATTATTAAAGAATCTAAATTATATTCTTATTATATTTTCTTGTTGTCAACCACTTAAAGTTGTGTTCCGAAAAATAGAAGTGCGGAACTACCGATGTTGGAACACGAAATTTATTGAAAACAATTTGTAACAAACATTAGGATTATAATATTTTGTATTATATTATTTATTTATTTTTTTTTTTTTTTGGAAAACAGGCACTTTTTGGATTGAGATAGGAAAGCTCCAAAAAATATAGTCGTTCTTAAAAATAGTAGTGCCTGCAAAAGAGGAAGAAAAAAAACTATTTAAAACAAGTAAGAAAACTCTAGTCGGGCGTGACCGACTAGGGGATACCCTGAGCCCCGTCGAATCTGAATTTCGGACCGATATCCAAAATATAACAATATTCGAAATTGCATAAAATACATATAAAGCTAAATATAAAATTTGGTGTGTCTAGCTTAAAAGATGAGCGAGATAGAATTTTATAACTGAATTTGGATAATGTTTTTATTCGATAACAAAAAAACGAATACATTAATCGATTATCGGAAATAAACTTGATATGCGCGCTGTATATAGGGATCTACAAAAAAAATTTCAAGTCTCTAGCTCTTCTGAGAGCTGAAATCGACGCGTTCATACATACGGACAGACGGACGGACGGACGGACAGACGGACGGACGGACGGACAGACAGACGGACAGGGCCAAATCGATTTCTCTTGTCGTCCTGATCAAGAATATATATACTTTATGGGGTCTGCCACGCCTCCTTCTGCCTGTTACATACATCCAACAAAAACATTATACCCTGATTTCCCATTTTCAATGGGCTCAGGGTATAATAAGTCTAACTTCATATATTATGTCTTACAAATATTATTGGGGCTTAGTACTTGGTAATCATTTCTTAATTTTTTTTATATTTTTTTTTATAGTCCTTAACAGAAGTTTTGTTCAAGCCAATGCTAATTATAGTGCTTAGCACTCTCTTTATATATAATATTTAACTAAATACCTATCGATACCCCAAAAAATTGATTACACCGAACTTAAGTTAACTTTCAAGCACATAAAAAGTTCATTTTAATTTGAAATTCGCAACAGAAATAGTAGCTCTTACACCACTGTCACGCACACCTACAGTTCGCACACTCCGGCGTTTACCTTGTTTCCCGGTACTCAGCACTCGGCTCTTCTTCGACGGTCGTCGCAAGGCACTCGGCTCTGGAGCAGTTGCTGTCGTCATCCGTGTAGCGAGGTTGTAACCCCGGATAATGTACTTAATGCATCTACATATTAATGTCGCCCTCTCCGCTGCTCTACCCCTGCCCCGTCCCGCTCAGCCAGCGTCGAAAATCCTTACCGGCTAGTAACATGAATAGTATTTTCTATTACTCGACCGTATTGTGGTCCCCCGTGTACGGGTCGTCCTTGCCCGGCTCGCCCTTGCCTTTGCGCTTTTTTTGCTGGTTTTCTGTTGTTTTTATTGCACAGGCGAGCGGCGCACGGGTCGCCCGCCCGCCCCTGGCACCCTCCGCGGCACGGTCCACGATTACACTTGTTCCATCACCGTGGCCGTGCGTGCGCCGTAAGCCAAATGAGAAGGGGACGCAGCTACCTGAGTGTGTGTGTGCGCGCGAGTCCCGGTTATATTGATATGTCTCCCAGTAGGGCTCGCCAAACAGCCGGTAGCGCAGTTAAGCTGGGACCGCAATGTGTAAAAAATTACGAGCTACATTGAAAATAAAATAAAAGAGGGAAAAAACGGAAGGAAAACAAAGAAACGAATGCGAAGCGCACGGCCTGTCACTTGAGACTGCCACCGGGTGGTGCTGGTGGTGCAGCCAATGCGACTCGACTCGACTCGACTTGGCTGTGGCACACATCACGAGTGCCGCTCTAATTTGTTAACCCTGAAACTAATTTGCGCGGATGCGTCTGGCTCTCGTGTCCCACCCACCTCCCGAGCGCTTTCTTAATCGGATAATGAAATATTTTTATTCATTTGCAGGTATTTAATGAGCCGTCCAACAACTGGAGCTAACGCTTTATAGTTGCTCGTTGGGAAATGCAGAAAGTGTTGATTGTATTTTAAAATTATGCCAGAGATGACATTATATCTATAGATCTTATGAGCAGATATGTCTATCAATTTATAACTATAACTAAAAAGATCTAGATATTATAAATATGACTACAGATCTAAAGATGGGAAAATAGGGCTATAGATCTTATAGATATAGCTATATATTAATAAATCATATGGGTAGATATGAATTTTACTTATAGGCAGGGCTCTAGATCTTTAGATCTCAAAGTTATATATAGTTAAAGATCTTTATATCTTAAAGATATTGCTATAGGTCTCTAAGTCTAATAGAAAGATTTGGGTATACTATATCTTATAGATTCATATAAAAATTTAAGCATCAACGCCGAAATTTCAAAAAATTGTTGTGCTGCCTTAAGCATCGATTGGGACTTATCCCAAGGCAGCACCTTATATCGTATGGGATATGAGTATATATGATATAGGTAATATAGGAATTACCTTTTTAGTATGCATGACTGGAATTTCAGGACTAGAAAAACGCCAACTCAAGGTAGAGACTAAAGACGTAAGAGTTTACTGACAATTGGTTTCGTGTCTTCCCATTTTGAATGACCTTTGACCTTTCAGTTGCAATTAATGATATATATCATTATGGCAACTGTACAAATACAACCTTCCCTCAGATCTCATCAACAATTGAGAAAAATCCCGTAGAAACTCATCTTCAGCTGCGCTGAACCTCGCTGAGTGCAGGTGCATTGAACAGGTGAACCACCTTGCGAAGCTCTCCAAATTTGAAGCACGGTGCGCACATGTCCTGGGAATAGTCCTCTGGCAGTGAAAAAACTTTGCTGCTGCTGCGAGTGCGAAAGGTAAAAGGTAAAAAGTAAAAGTGGATAAGGACACGTACGTAAGGACGGAAGGACGTACGTACGGACGGACAGACGTACGGCTCTGGTCCTTCGTCCTCGGCGTTATAAAAATAAAATAAAATCTATTACGTGGCAAACCACCCCCCACATTTATGTGGCAATTTGTTCTAGCTTGATTGTGTGTGTGTGTGTGTGAGCGAGTGTGTGTGTGTGTGCGAGTGTGTGTCAACGCAGCCAAAAAGTAAAGTGTATCATTTTCCCATTTGCGACCCCTTTTCTACGTTCACGTAGCGAGCACTTCTCGCACTTTGTCTCAATTCCCAACTGTCAAGTTTTCTCTCCTCTCCTCTCCGCCCACTCCACAATTTATGAAGATTTGTGGGCTGAGGGTTATGTGTCAGAGGGTTGCCAGCCACGCCCCGTCGGTTAGAGAACGCCCTACTGCACTTGTTTTGATTTGTTTGGAATAATAACAGATGCTTACCGTTCATATTATTCATTGTTCAAATTATTAACGCTTGACAATAAAAATTGTATTTGAACAGCTCTCGAGCCGTCGGATACCCTGTACGCGGTACGACGGCGGCACACGGTCGCCGGCAGTCGGGCGAAATTGCAACTTGTGCAAATATTTATGTACATTGAAAATTACTCATTTGTGTTACACCAATTAATTTCAACAAACAGCAACAGCCCAAACGGCAAACAGCAACAGCAACGGCAACAGAAGCGGCAACAGAAGCGGCAACAATAACAATGAGTGGACCATCCATCCATTTATAAGGAGCTACGTGCCATTGTTCTTGCTGTCCTTCGCCCGCTCTGGTTAAACAAATGGAAAATGAGGTCTTTTGTTACCTAAAATAAACGATGTTTGTTTGCGCTCTGTTCGGACCACACACACCCCCACCACAATCCACCCCACCCCCGACCCCCCAACGCCCTAGCACGTCTCGTGTGCAGGTGGTGCTCGCAATGGGGGGGACGCCTCGCTGATTATTAGCTCGAATGCATTTGATTTTCGGTTTTTGCTTTCGCAAATTGCGCTACACACAAATTGCCACTTCAACTTTTTGTTTACACTGCAATTTTTCAAAGCGCAACCCCTAATGCGCCAACCCCTAACAAATTGCAACTAATTTGACAAAACTAAGCCCCAAATGAACGTTCAGTTGATTAGCGCGCGCGCGAAGCCAGCTGGCTTAAAGGCCCCAACGACCCGCTGAAAACTGAAATAGTTTTTGCCACTCTCTGTGCACTGTGAGAATCGCAAAGGAGGGCAAGGGACTTGGAAAATCGAATAACAATTGTTGATACAAATAATAAACTCTCTACTTAGCTCAATTAATAATTGGAATTGAGGAAGTGATTTATGTCCTCTATATTAGAAGAGAATTATTTATAAACTGAAACACTTTTTTGCACTCTCTCTTCGCTATGAGAATCGCAAAGAAGGGCAAGAGACTTGGAAAATCGAATAGTAAATAATATTAGAGAATACAAACAATAAACTACTGAGCCTCAATAAATAATTGGAATGACGGAAGGACATAGATCACTTCCATAATTGGAATGAAGGGAGGACATAGATCACTTCCTCCATTCCACTTATTATTATATTATATAATAATTATTAATATTATTATGCACTATAGTAGATGAGAATTATTTATATTGATTAGATTACTGATCTAAGCTGTCTTCTTATAGATACATTTAGAAAGACAAAGAGAGGATATTAAAATGAATTCCCATTTTCAACGGGTTCAGGGTATATTGAGAGAGAGGGAGTGAGAGGAAGGATTATATGAGGTTAGAAGAAAAGGAAAAGGAATGAGGTATACATATACAGAGAGAGAAAGAAAGATACCGCGAAAAAAGAGAGAGAAAATTAAATTGAGAGAGAGGAAGAGAGATTAGGAGGCAAATAAGATGAAAGCAGAAGAGAGTGAGATAGATACAGAAGAAGACAGAAGCATATAGAAGAGAAGAAGAGAAAGGGACAACGATATAAAGACGCAGGAGGAGAAGAGTAGATAAATATAAAAAATAAATATTAATAAAAAATATAAATAATAAATAAAAATAATAAATATTAATACAAAATATTATTAAAACATATTAATAAAAAATATTAATAAAACATATTAATAAAAAATATTAATAAAAAATATAAATAATAAATATCAAAAAAGAGAATGAGAGCATTTGAGAGAGAGAGAGAGGTCAAAACAGCAGAACAAAATATAGAGTTGCCCGCATTATATTTACCATTATAAATATAGATAATTAGAAATTAGTTATAGAGAGGAAAAGGAATAAGAAGAGCAAAAAAAAGAGAGAGAATAACAAGAGAATAGACAGACGGAGAGAGAAGCATAAAAAGAATTGTAGAGCAAGAAGGTCGCTATGGAACGAAGAAATAAAAGAGGAAGTCTCTTTGACCTCTAATAGCTTATAGTAAAATAATCACATCAAATCCCATTTGTGATCCCTAAAACATTTGAATATGTTGTTCAACTCGGCCAATAAAAAAATAGAAACGATAGGCAGGCCGTGTGCCGAGGGAACCTGGTAACCATGTTAGTTTGTTAAGTCATTTAACTTTTTCAATCGACTTGGCCTGGCGTTTAGTCTTATTCCGAAAGGTATTCAGAAAGCATTAAGACAGCCCATTCAAAAAAGGCAAAACTTCGTCTCGATCTCAGTTCAAATTCCAAATTTTCAAAGACTGCAATCTGTTCGGACACCCATTGGCCCAAAAGATACCGGTGATTCAAAGGATTTAAATAGAAAAGGGAATCGAAAAACGAGATTTAAGCGCTACATATAGATAATTGATTGGAGAATAGCGAAATAGCCAAGTCAAAGCGCGTGCGGGCATTGGAAGAAGAGTGCGAAATACGAGCTTAGGTAGTCCCGACGGCGTCCCAAGCGATCCATCGCCAGCCGCAAACCGGCAGCTCTGGTCAGAAGCCGACAGACATGGCCGAGGTGCTCAACCTGGACAGCATCATTACCCGCCTCCTGGAGGTGCGCACTGCCCGACCCGGCAAGAACGTGCAGCTGAATGAGACGGAGATTCGCGGACTCTGCCTGAAGTCGCGCGAGATCTTTCTCGCGCAGCCCATTCTGCTGGAGCTGGAGGCGCCGCTGAAGATCTGCGGCGACATCCACGGCCAGTACTACGATCTGTTGCGTCTGTTCGAGTACGGCGGCTATCCGCCAGAGTCGAACTATCTGTTCCTGGGCGACTACGTGGACCGCGGCAAGCAGTCGCTGGAGACCATCTGCCTGCTGCTCGCCTACAAGATCAAGTACTCGGAGAACTTCTTTCTGCTGCGCGGCAACCACGAGTGCGCGTCGATCAATCGCATCTACGGCTTCTACGACGAATGCAAGCGTCGCTACAGCATCAAGTTGTGGAAGACATTCACAGACTGCTTCAACTGTCTGCCCGTGGTGGCCATTGTGGACGAGAAGATCTTCTGCTGCCACGGCGGCCTGAGTCCCGACCTGACGTCCATGGAGCAGATCAAGCGCATCATGCGCCCCACTGATGTGCCCGACCAGGGCCTGCTATGCGACCTGCTCTGGTCTGACCCGGACAAGGACACCATCGGCTGGGGCGAGAACGATCGCGGCGTCAGCTTCACTTTCGGCGCCGAGGTGGTCGGCAAATTTCTGCAGAAGCACGACCTCGACCTCATCTGCCGTGCCCACCAAGTAGTCGAGGATGGCTACGAGTTCTTCGCCAAGCGCCAGCTGGTCACCCTTTTCTCCGCGCCCAACTACTGCGGCGAGTTCGACAATGCTGGTGCCATGATGTCCGTCGATGAGACCCTAATGTGTTCCTTCCAAATCCTTAAGCCCGTCGAGAAGCGCAAGAAATAGGGCTGCGACCCCCCGCCTCACTGTTTCAGCTTCAATTGTTAGCTTGTATCCCAAATGATTGTATCCAATCTGAGCAATTAAACATACATAGCCATGATTAAATCAGCCTAGTCGGAGCTACTATATATGCATAGGTCTATAACACCAAGTCTATATATAGTATATATATTGGGAGTCTTTCGTAAAGGGTCTTATGAGGGTTTGCATGCATTGCGTTTGATTTTCTGTGTCTGCTTTCATAGCACATTCTTAAACGTCAGTTTGCATGACTCATAGTTTTTCTCTATGAACCTTCTCATTCGTAAGTTTTTATACCCTGAGCCCATTGAAAATGGGGAAATCAGGGTATAATGTTTTGTTGTATCTCGCCCATCTTTTAAGCTAGAGACACCAAATTTTATATTTAGCTTTATATGTATTTTATGGAATTTTGAATTTTGTTATATTTTGGATACCGGCCCCAAATTCTCCCGCATTCGATGAAAAACAGATTCGACGGGGCTTAGGGTATCCCCTAGTCGGTCACGCCCGACTAGAGTTTTCTTACTTGTTTTTTTTTGACATAGTTCGCACAGCTAGCCTAAAAAGCAGCTGATTTTGCAACTTAGTGGCAACGCTCGAAGCAAGCTCATACAAAATGGCGCACTAAGCGAGAAATCCAAATAGACTTGAGCACACATGGAAACCCGTTAATGATGGAATTCCGCAAGTCTGTTAACTACACACACCTACACACACTCACACACACACACACTTACGTGTGCGGCAGTTGTGGGCCAAGTCAATAATAATAATATTATCAGCTGTCTGCAGCGAAAACAGTCTGCGCCATAACAAATTAACAAAATGCTAAAAAATTAATGAACAATAACAAAGCGCACGGCGAGACGCGAAAACAAAACAAAATGAAAAAGAAAGAAGAAGAAGAAGGAGAATGAAAAAAGCCGGCAGCGCTGGCAATGGCGCCAAAAACGCTTTATTATGCCAAAAGCGAGAATTAACAAATATAAAAAAAAATGAAAGCAAAGCGGAGGCAAAAAAGTGCAGAGCCAACGAGAGAGCGAGGGAGAGAGGCAACAACAAATTACATTATATGTAATGAGGTCATTTGCGCGTAAACAATCAGACAGACAGGCGCAGCGGGAGCGAGCGAGACGGGCACACTAATGCCTTGTTGGCGCAACAGAGAGCGAGCGCGCGCTAGGCTCTCTCGCGCATGTTTATCAACAAACTGGCAAATAAATAAATTATGTTGGCAAAGTCGTCAATAAATAATGAAGCACAGCGCGCAACCCAACATGCGAGGCAAGAGGAGCAAAAAAAAAAACGCAAGGCAAAAACAAAAACAAGCCAAAAAAAACAACAACGACAAAGTGCAGAACACAAGACAAAAGAAAAATGGCGGCGCACTGAACGAAACGACAGAGCGAAACGGCAGCAGTGGCACTGCGTGTGCGAGTGCGAGTGCGAGAGCAGCTACTGCATGCGTGATTTCATATTTGTGTGGGTTTCTCTGTGTGTGTGCGAGGCTTAAGCTTAGGCCGTTCAATTGCAGTAACTTTTGCTGCTGCTGCTTCTGCTTTTTCCTTTTTTGCCATTGCCAAACTGCATTTGTTGTGCCCTTTCGATTATGCATTTGCAGCAGCAGCGCAGCAGCAAGGCAAATACATGCATATATATGTATATATACAGATAGACGCCACACCCACACCGAGCTGCCGTCTCGCTCTGGCCCACGCGGCTATTGTCATCTGATTGCTCATCAGCGCCATCTAGCTCTCGAGAGTCGCACAGCTCGCATATTTAGTGTTGCATAATTTTATTAATTACAAATTATGCGCTTAATGAAATGAGGCAACACTGGCCACTGCCAGCTGGCAACGTCGCAGCGCCGTCGCAGCGCCTGCCTTCGTGGGCACTGCCCAAATAAATTTTGCATAAGCCTCAGCCAACCACAATGCAGCAGCAGTCGCCGTCGCCGTCGCAGCAGCTGTCACAGTCGCCGCAGTCGTCGCCCATTCCAAGCTCTCCAGCCCATAGGTCAACACACACACACACACACACACAGCTCACATGCTCTCTCGGCGCAGGGTGGTTGCGCAGCGACACAAGCGAGACAGCAATAGCAGCAGCAGCAACAGCGCCGCAGCCATGTGCGTGCGAGCGAGCGAGAGCGCCTAGGGTGCAAACCAATAACAGTCAGACTAATTTTGGGATTGGTTTATAATTGAAGAGTTTGCCATTGTGTTTGCCCAGGCAGCAGGCAGCTGGCAGCTGGCAGCAGACAGTGGCCACCTCTTGTAGTTGTGTTCGTTTTTTATTATAGCCTCGCTCGCTCTCTCTCTCTCTCTCGCTCGCTCTCACAATCACTCGCTGGCATCGCTTATGTACTGCGCCTGGCAACGCAGCTGCGGCGCTGCGGCGTCGAGCGTCGGCTGCTGCTGCTGCTGTCTTATTGTTTTTCGTAGGCCTCCCCCATGCGCCTGCTTATCATTTTAGAGTTTTACATAATTGGCAGACACCCTGTATGTGTGTGTGCCAGTGTGTACATATCTATGTATTTATAGCTGCTGTACGTGTCCACGTTTTATGTCCATTTCTAAGCGTCGCTTGAGGGGGCGTGGTATGTTGCTCTACACACACACACAGAGAAAGAGAGAGAGAGGGAGAGAGAGAGTGAGCACACACGCACACGCATACATAGCGAATGCTAGTTTTGGGCATTCAAAAAAGATAAATAAATATGAGTGCCCCACCCACTCTTGTTGTTGTTGTTGCAGCTGTAATCAGTTTAAATACTTAACAAAGCAACAACAACAAATGGTCAAAGTATGGGTAAAGCACACAAGACTGAGAGCCAAAGAGCCGCAGCGAGCGTGAGCGTGAGAGAGAGAGAGGGCGAGGCAGCGCGAGCATAAGTGGAAGCAGGCGCGCAGCAGCTCTGTGCGCCGTTAGAGCAAGCAGCGAAGGACAGAGGGAGAGAGGGAGAGAAGGCGAGAGGAGAGCACAAGAGCGGGCGGGCGGGAGAGCGAGAGAGCGCAACAGAAAGCAGCAATGGCTGCCTCCCCTGCTTTTTAGTTGCTATTCATATTTGTTTTAATAATTGAACAATTCTATAAATATTTGATGCATAGACAAAAGAGTTGTGCGCCATGTCCCGTGTCCCGTGTCCCGCCTCGGCCCCCGCCTCCGCCTCCTCGCCGGGTGTCTCATTCAGTTAAGACCCTTTCAAAACTTTTGCCTCGCTCTCGCTCTCTCTCTCTCGCTCTCTCTTTCTCTCTCTCATCTCTCGTTCAATTAAAGCTACATGACACAAAAGATTTCGTAACAAGCGCGCCCACTCTCAGCCCTCAGCCCTCAGTCCTCAGCCCGAAAAAGTTGCGCCAGTTTTTCAACTCGAGTTTGGCTCAAGTTTCCAGTTATTTTTATTTTCCTTGCTCCATCATTGTTGGCGCTGCCTCTGCCGCCGCTGCTGTAGGGGCTGTTGGGGCTGCTCCCTGGACTTTAATTAGAAACACAAGTTCTCAACTTTAAATGCCATTTTTATGCTGCCCGCTCAGAGACTTAATTATTAAGACGCATTTGGCAGGCTTTTGTTTAGGCCATCTATGCGAATGGGCCGTAAGCTGGGCGCCCCTCTTAGCCCCTTGGCCACGCATTGACTGCATTGATTGACATTCAGATTAAGCCCTGTAAGCCCTGTCGATTTATTTAATAACTCTCCACCTCTCTCTCTCCCTCTCTCTCTCTCTCTCTCTCTCTCTGTCTCTGTCTGCAGCACTTAAAACTTTTGTGCAAATAAAACTGAGATTATGATTGAATGTTGAAATTTGTTTTAGGCACATTTTTAATATTTAATTTAGTGTTAAGCACGCATTGTCAAAGTGCGAATGGGTAAATGGGCGACCCAAAGATACCCTGGAAAGAAGCTGTGGTGTGTTGTGGTTCCTCTGTCAAGTCAGTCTGATAAGGGGGCTGTAAGGGGCACATGATAACATGATAAAGATTGAGCCGATGCTGAAGAGGAAACATACATAATTGTTATATATTTATTTGTCTGTTAAATATTTCTTAAGTTATTTACTAATAAGTTAATTTATTAACTCATTTATTTATTAATTAAATAATATATTTATTTATTTATTTGTTTATTTCATTATTTTTTATTTTTTTATTTCTTTACTCATTTATTTTTTTGCATATTATTGTTTTCTTTATTTATTTAGTTATTTATTAACTTTTTTTATTTATTTATTTTTATTCGTTTTTTTCTCAATATTTTTAAATTATTTTTTTTATTTTTTTTATTTAATAATTTCATTATTTATTTATTTGTTTATTTTATTATTTATTTTTTTATTTCTTTACATAATTTTTAGGATATCATAGATCCTAGATCTCGTAAACGACAGAAGCTAGAGACTTGAAATTTAACATGAATACTCTTAATCGAGCCGTCTCGATTATAGCACTCTTATTTGTCAATTTTTTTTTTGTAGTTTTTTGCATTTCAAAAAAATTATATTAAAGGAAAACAAATTATATTATATTACAAATTACATTTTATAAAAAAAATAAAACTCGACTTATTAAACTAAAATCGAATAAAATTATTTAAATTATTTTTATTTATTTATTTTTTACTTATTTAATTAAAAGCGCCTCAAATTTTAGAATGATTCATCAGCAAAACAAGAACGAAACTGCAAAAAAAAAACAAAATTTCAGTGTGAGAAGCGCATAGATTATTATTTATGATTGATATAGGAGCTATATTTAACACGTAGCAGTTGCTTTCTGATATGATGTCTTATTTTCTCTTTAGATCAGTCATAAACATCCCAGATTAGATCAGTCTAAACTTCTCTTCAGATTAGTCAAACATCCCAGATTAGATCAGTCTTAACTTCGTCGGATTAGTCATAAACATCCCAGATTAGATCAGTCTTAACTTCTCGTCGGATTAGTCATAAACATCTCAGATTAGATCAGTCTTAACTTCTCTTTAGGCCGGTCCAAGCGTCTCCTTGCGTTCCTTCCAATCGAAGCATTCTTTAGACCAGCGTAGACTTTCAGGTCTTTATGATCCTTCAGGTCTGCAGATAGTTACTGGCCATATTGAACAACAAATATTTACAGATTTATATGTAATATATATATAATATATATACATAAAAAGAAATAAAATAAAGAAATATACATAAAGATAAAAAGATTTCTTTCGTTTCATCGGAGTCATCTCTAAGCTAGATATGCAGGAGGTCTAGGGCAGGCGTCTAGTCCTCTTCCTCTCTAAGATATCTGAGCTTAGACAATCAGTCCAAGCTATATAGATCATATCACCTCTAACAACATCAATCTAAGAGATAAGCTCTTTGAACTATCATTGAAAGTTCTCTCTTTTTGCCGCTTTCATTAATCCAACTTACCCCCTCTCTCTCTCTCTCTTTGCAGATGCACCATTCAATGGATCAGCTGGACATGCTGGATCCGACGGGCTCGATGACAACGTTAGCCCCCATATCGGAGTCACCTCTAACGCCCACACATCAGCACCTGCACGGTTCCTATCACAGTATGAATCACATGATGAGCCACCACCATCCGGGCACGTTAAGTGGCCACACGGGGGGTAAGTGCAGCTGGCAGTGCCATCCCATTCACATATGAGCACACGTCTATAGCCCGGGCTACCACTACTCCATAGGGCACCATGGACACTCAGCGGTACATCATCCTGTCATAACGGCGGCCGTGGCAGCCGCTGGCCTGCATCCCGACACAGACACCGATCCGCGCGAGCTGGAAGCCTTTGCGGAGCGATTCAAGCAGCGCCGCATTAAGCTGGGTAAGTCAAGTGACGGAGTCTATAGAGATCTCTTTAAGCCGAGCGCAAGCCTCTCAGCTTTCCTTGGGAGCTTCGACTTCTTAGAGTAAACGAGCTAGAAGAAGAAACATATAGAAAAAGAGAAAGAACAAGAAGAAACATGTAGAAAAAAAGGACAAAAGCAAAACTTTATGGAACTGGAACAAATTATGAGCAAGAACATGATATAGATAGTAATATATCTAGAACTATTGAAATGGAACAAAAACTAAAAAATAGCTGAAAAATAAGGAATTATATTATAGATATAGAAATGCAAATGGAACTAGTAATTGGAGCTCGCACTTTAAAGCTTTATATGCAAAGCTTGATCTTGAAAGAACAGTAAGGAAGGAAAGCTCATTGCAAGGGCTGGAACTAGAAATTGAACTGAAAGAGCTGGAGCTTAAGCTGTATCTGCCATCAGAGTTGGAACTAGAACTAGGTTTAAGAAAGGCACAGACTACATTGTTGATATAGGTAGAACTAGAACTTCATCTGGGTAGATATAAAACAGATATTAAACTAAGGCTTCAACTAGAAGTGGATAGCCAGGATAGTGACAACAAAAATGAACTGGAACTAAAATTAACGATGCCTATACAAAGAAGAATCGAAAAAATAATATAATTAAAAATAGAATATAAACTAAATAGAAGAAAAAAAATATATAAATAAATATCTTAAGCTGAAATTGAAACTTGAATTAGAAGTGAAACTCGATAGGAGTAAGAAAAGAGATAGGAGTAAGAAACGAAATAGAATTAGAGCTTGATTTAAGAGGAACTGAGCTGTACTACTTTGAGAAGGAACTGAGACTTAGCCAAGCAATAGATCGATAGATCAGACTAACTGAACTTCATAGTGAAGCTCGACATATATAGGAGTAAGAAACGAAATAGAATTAGAGCTTGATCTAAGGGGATCAGTGAAACATAGCTGAGAAAGAAGTGAGATCAGACTTAGCCAGGCAATAGATCGATAGATCAGACTGGCTATCGATAGATAGATCGATAGATAGATAGATCGATAGATCGATAGATCGATAGATCGATAGATCGATAGATCGATAGATCGATAGATCGATAGACAGATAGATAGATAGATAGATAGATAGATCGCCCTAAATTGAGCTCCGTAAGCTGTTTAAAGTGTCTCAGTCAAGGCTATTGCTAGAAAACAGTGTTGTAAAGTGGTTTGTGCTGCAACTGTGTCTTGTCTCCCGCCCACACAGGTGTCACACAGGCGGATGTGGGCAAGGCGCTGGCCAATCTCAAGTTACCTGGTGTCGGAGCGCTGTCGCAGAGCACAATCTGCCGCTTCGAGAGCCTCACGCTGTCCCACAACAATATGATCGCCCTCAAGCCCATATTGCAGGCGTGGCTGGAGGAGGCTGAGGCGCAGGCGAAAAACAAGCGACGGGATCCGGATGCGCCCAGCGTGCTGCCGGCGGGCGAAAAGAAAAGGTAGAAAGTGTTTTGATTACAACGGTAAAAACGAGTGCCACAGCCATACAACCCCACTCCCCCACCCCCACACACCCCCACACACACCACCCACACACACACACACACACCTTTGCAACCACCTGAATTGGCAGCGCGTTTAATTTGGCAACCAGAAAAAAAGCAAAAAAAAAAATTCAAATTTAGAAAATTCTGAACAAAATCGAAAGAAAAAAAAAAATGAACATGAAACTCTGTAGCTCAGTCACATCTATTCCAAAGTTAGGGCCCATTTCTAAAGTAATCTATATCGAGTCTTTTTTCAAGAAAAAGGACTTCCATTGCGGCACCTGAAAAGCGTTCCCTGGAAGCCTACTTCGCCGTCCAGCCGAGGCCGTCCGGTGAGAAAATCGCTGCCATTGCCGAAAAGCTGGATTTGAAGAAAAACGTGGTGCGCGTCTGGTTCTGCAATCAACGCCAAAAACAAAAACGTATGAAATTTGCCGCTCAACAACACTGACAATCAAATAATACAGCCACACAATTAGGTATAGTTAGTAGTGTAACACCATCAATGACGGGACACGGCTCAGCGGGATTCGGATACTGATAGTCATTTATGACGGCAGCAACAGCAACAGCATCAGCAGCAGCAGCAGCAGCAACAGCAGCAGCAACAGCAGCAGCGACAGCAGCAGCGATATCTTCATCATCTTCTTCTTCTACTTCTTCTTCTTCTTCTTCTACTTCTTCTACTTCTTCTACAACAACTACAACTACTACGCTACCCATAACGGGCGACTATTATCTTTAGTAATTCGGATACGGATGCCGATTCGGATTAGGATTAGGAATCGATTCAATTGGATGACGTTTGGCCGACAGAAAACTACAGCAACAACAACAACCAACAACATCAACAACAACAACAACAAATTTACTTCACTTTTATGTTACAGTCCACACACACACACTCACACCCACACACACACACACTCACACAGCTGAATGCGATAAAAATTAATCGAAAAAACAATGTAAACAAGAAGAAGAACTACCAAGAATTTTTTAGGAACGAATAATGAAACAATGGACCAACATATCAAATGCAATAATTTATTGAATTGTATAGGAGAAAAAGGTGGGTAATTAACCAAAAACCAAAAACCAAAAACCAAAACCTTGGCTGTCGGCAGAGGCCGACTGCGTAATACTCTATTCTCAGTCAGTCTTAGTAAAAACTATGCCAAATTCAAAGTGTTCAAAAGATTTAAGCATTTATCACTAATTTTTTTCAATTTCAATCATTTTACAAATTTTTCAAATTTTTTTTTATTATTATTTAAAAACTTAAAAAAATATATAAAAAAGATAAAGGGGAAAAACCAATTAAAAATAAAAATGCTTTTTAATTTTGTTTGTTAAGAATAAAAAAATGTAAAAAAGAAATTGTTTTTAAATATTAAAACAAGGTTAAATAAAATTTAAAAAAAAATTTTTAATTTGAAAAAAAAATCAAGCAATTGAAAAAACTTTAAAAACTTTTTTCATACCATGAAATAAAATTGTAAATAAATTAAAAATAATTTCAAGCATACATTTAAATGTTTCTTTTATTTTAAAATTTCTTAAAATATTTTAATAAAATTCTTAAAATATTTTAAGGCTTTTAAAAATGAAAGAAACATTTATAAACATGCTTGAAATTATTTTTATTTTTTTTTAAATATTTTTAAAATTCTTAAAATATTTTAACTAAATTCTTAAAATATTTTAACTAAATTCTTAAAATATTTTAACAAAATTATTAAAATATTTTAACAATATTTAACAATTTTTTTTTTTAACATTTTAAAATGTAAAGAAGAAGCCAACATTTTCAAAATATTTCAAAAAATGTTTAGTTTTTTTTTAAGTTTCAAATGTATGCACACTTTTCACCTAGCATAGTTTCATGAGGCACTTTAAGCTATATACTAATAACCTAAACAACTAATATGCCCTTTCTTGCCTTTGGGAACAGAGTAAAATATGTACACACAGCTGGGACAGCACTTGTTGGGTATGCTCGACTAATAGCTACCCTGCCTATCCCAATATTGAAGCATGGAAACAGAAAGACATGGAGAGAGAGAGAGAGAGAAAGAGAGAGAGAGAAAGAGAGAGAGAGAGAGAGAGAGAGAGTGTACCATATTGAAAATGTAGCTCTTATCTAGAGAATAGCCAAATGATATAGATATTATAAAAATATATTGAAGATTTGCATTTTCCAACGATATCGCTCCATTAACATATATATAATATAGTGCTCCGCCTAAAAATCTATAACAAAATAGGTGAGTTATTGATATTGTTTCCGCTTAGAGGGTATACAAATTAAACATTCAAAGAAGAAAACACGCAAGATGTTTTTCCTATGATCGTATCTCACTATCTTTTGATCTACTCCTTGAGATGAGCCCGCCCACTGCAGAGCATTCCCTGTTCGGCTATTGCCACTGCATTTACGCCAAATTGAATTTGTTGAGTTTGAGTCGCTTCTGGTTTCACTTCTTAGCGCTGTTTCGATCTCTGAACTGAACAATTACGTTAATGCCATTGTCCTTTGATGTGCCCTACTAATCAATACATTTCGAAATCTATTTATATTTCAGATTTAAAAATAAACCAAAAGACAAAACTAAAAAAAAAACTAAAAAAAAGAAGTTAATTAAATGCCAAAAAAAAAAAGAAAAAACACTGACACAAACAAGAAATCTACACAGGGCAACAAGCTGAAATTCCCCTGTAGATGCTAACAGTTACTACACACACACACACACACGCACACACCTACACACACGAACATAAAGCGACCAAAATAACTCCATGAAATTGCTTCAAGTGATCCGATAATAAGAATTGCGCTCTATGAAAAGCAAAAATGAAGAATATAACTAAGCTAAAAACTGGATAAACTACAACTAAACACACACACACACACACACACACAGAGAGTTATATAAGCCTATGTATATGTAAATATATATATATATATTATAGAGTCTTGATTCGATTGTAAATACCGCTGAGCTAACTTTCTTATAGATAAGATTCGTTCTCTTGCTAGCTTCAACAACAGCAACAACAACAGCAACAACAACAACAACAACAAGTAGATGCAATAGTTAGACTTTTGAGCCACACACACACAGACACACACACACACATAGACACACAGACACATCGAACCCGAATTCCAACCCGGCAGCAAAATTTCTTGATGCTTCCTTCAGTGCGTTATAGAGTTTAGTTGTAATTTTTGTTGTTTTCGTTTTCGTTTTTGTTTTTGTTAATTATTAATTAGCTTTTACATTGCATTAGGCACATAATTAACCTTAGCACACACTCACACACACACACACACAGCAGCAGCGAATTTTTTTCTTATATTTAAGTAAACAAATGCAAAAAAAAAAAGAGAAAAAAAATTAACAAAGGTGAGCAAAAATGTTAGCAACAACTGAGAATATTGCAACGAATTTAAACAGTTGCCAAACTAAACTAACGAGAATACAAAAAGGAAATACCAAAAAATACCAAAAATACCAAAAGAGAATAGTTAAGTAAACAAAAAAAAAGAACATTGATTAATAACTAAAAAAAAAGAAAAAGAAAAAAATCTAACTCTAGTCATATATATATATAAATTATGAAGAATTTTAATAAATATATTATATAAAAAATATTTTTTTTTGTTTTTTTTTTTTAATTTAGCACATTTCATAGTTTTAACTAGACTTGTACATATGCAAAAATGAGAAAAATAAACTATATAGTATATATGCTATATAGTATATATACTACATATATTCTAGTATACACTAGCATAAAGCGAGCGAGCGTGATTCGATTTCGATGTCTGAATCGTCGGCCGCAAAACAAAAAACATCAATAATAATTTTAAAACATTAAAAATAGTTTTGTATTAAAAAAAAGGAAAAACAAAAAGTATGAGAAAAAAGAAAGTAAATTAAAAATAAAAGACAAACATTGCCGACAAACTAGTGCATAAAACAAACAATTTTTTTCAAGCGCATAATAATAATTATAATTACGAATGTAATGAGAAAACCCAAATGTAATAATACGAAAACATAAAAAGAAAAAGAAAAAACAAAAAAAAAACAACACTCATAACTACATTTAAATTTAATTTTAGTAGTTTCTAGACACAAAATATTGTAGCATGAAAATCAATTGAGAGCGCGATCGGCGGGCGATAAGTTAATAAAATGCGGCTAAATAAGCTAAAACTCAAATATACAACAAAAATACCAAAAAAAAAAATACAAAAAAAAACAATCTAAAAAAATAATAAACCAAAAACAAACAAGAAATATTTTAGTTTTGTACAGCATACGTGAAAGATCTTTGAGAAATAAAAATGAATAAATTTTAACAGGACTACAGGACTTTCAGCCCCAGACGCCCACAGGCCCAACGTCTATCGATCATCGAGTATTATCGATCAGGCAGCTGAAGCTTCCCGAGAGGATCTAGGGAACTTTGCTTGGGGCTTATACATATATATACAAAACGTATATATACTATATATATGTATTGAATGATAAAGTAAGCTCTCTTTTGGTTCAGTAGAATGATAGCGCACTGATCGCACTGAAAGCACTGAAAGTTGGACATCACAATTTAGTGATAAACACAATATTTTAGACAAAATTTGATACAAATATTAAGATTAATATCTATTCTTACTAATTAGATGCTTTTTTTGTTACAAGTTTAGGACATGTGCACTTCAGGGCCTGAGAAGGAGAAAACCCTAACATTGAACGGTTCACAAGTGGCAATAGCGGTTACCAAAAATTAAAAAAAAAATAGAAAAAAAACTATTTAACATTACTCTAACTTCATATATCGTGTTTTACACATCTGCTTTAGTCTAATAATTAAATATAAATCCGTTATGTTTTTCTACGACTTTGCATTTGCATTGCATGGAGTCGATGAGGTCCTGGCACCGTTTCGGAACAATTTGGTGACAGCCTCCTAAATTACTCGGCGCAGTCGATGGCTTTGTAGCTTCCACAACTCTTATAACATCCCCCCACACAGGTTTTCGATAGCACTTAGATCCGGAGACTGAGCTAGCCATGCCATAGTTTTTTGGATGCAAACCAATTTTATGCGGAAGGACTCGTATATTTTGGGTCGTTATCCTGCTAGAAAGTCCATTTCAAAGGCATTTTACAATTGGCAAATGCTAGCACGGTACTTGCAAATAAATGGATGTAGGTATTTATATCCATTATTCGTTTGTATTATATAATATAGAAGTATTTTGATTAATCCATTAAAAATGCATTACTTGACAAATAATTAGATTAGTGTGAACAAGTAAGAAAACTGTAGTCGGTCGTGACCGACTAGAGGATACCCTGAGCCCCGTCGATTCGAAAAGTTTGTTGGTCTATAAAATCGTAACTATTGGGTATATACACAAAATTTAAATGCAGGTTGTTAGTGTGGTGCTTAAACTAATACAAAGTTCATTCATTTATTTTTAAAATATTTTTTCAATATTTAATATTGCTTAAAAACTAAAAAATGAGACCAAAACAGTTCCACAGCTTGTGAAATAACATTATTCGAGCTAAGTGTTTTTTTGTAAATAACAAAAAATGAATATTTGGTGTGAGCACCCTAACTACCATTTTAAGCCTTTTTGGGATAGATTCAACCAACTTTTTGGTGACTTCTGGAGAAATTTTTTTCCCATTCCTCAACCAATGCAGCTTCTAAGTCCGATTTGTTCGATATTTTATGTTTGCGAATGTTTGTTGCGATTATAATTAAATCTGGTCACGGAGCTGGTGGTTTCATAAGGTGCGGGCATTTTCAGATCAGCCAAGTGTGTTTCGGGGCATTATTTTGGTAAAATCTGAAGTCCTCCTCTATGCCCAATTTCTGACCATTTTGAATTAAATTGGACTTTAATATATCAAGATATTTGCCTTTGTCCATCGTAGACTCTATGAACTCGAAATTCCCAACGCCGGCTGTTGACATACAGGCCCAAACCATAACGTTGCCTCCGCCATGCTTTACTGTAGCCCTCAAATGTTTTGCGTCAAGCTCTTTGTCAAGCTTACGCCACACATATGAGGGCCCATCCGACCCAAACAAATTAAATTTGGACTCATCGCAAAATAAAACATTGTTCCAGCATACAATGTCCTTGTGCGAGAGCTTCTGGGCAAATTTTCGTCGCTTGTAAAAGGCTTCTTGCGTGGCAACGTTAGGGTTTGGGCCTGTTACGACGTCTGCAGCCTGCATTTTATCCCAGGTCCTCACATTTCGCGTCCGCCGCCTCTACTAACTGTTGAAAATGTCAACTAAACTAGCAGCTGATATGGCAACAAAAATTAGGGTGACCACATGGAGCTTAGACCATTCTGGAATTCCAGGACGGGTGGCAACCATAAACAAAATTCAAAATTCAAACGTAATTTGCGATTCGAATCGAATTGACTAGAATGCGAGCGTTTGACTGTGTGTGTGCACACGCATAGAAAACGTACGAGCGTTTGACTGTGTGTGTGCACACGCATATAAAAACCTAGGGGCTTTAGACTGTGTGTGTGCACACGCATAGAAAAAATGCATACGCTTGGCGCTGTTGCCACGTGCGTTTTCAAATTGCCCAAACGTTTTGCTTAACAACTTTTTTGAAATCCGTTAAGTAGGATTTCAATGAAATTTTCAGCATATGAACAATACATATACTCAATGGGCATATTTGTCAAATTCCGTTTCAGTTGCCGGTATCCAAAATATAGCAAAACTCATATAAATATAAATATAAATATAAATATAAATATAAATATAAATATAAATATAAATATAAATATAAATATAAATATAAATATAAATATAAATATAAATATAAATATAAATATAAATATAAATATAAATATAAATATAAATATAAATATAAATATAAATATAAATATAAATATAAATATAAATATAAATATAAATATAAATATAAATATAAATATAAATATAAATATAAATATAAATATAAATATAAATATAAATATAAAAATATAAATATAAAGCTTAAAATAAAATTTGGAGTCCTTAGCTTAAAAGATGGGCGAGATTTACATAGATATAGATGCTGATATCGACATCGATATGGAGATATAGCCAAATTCAATACTTTATAACTTAATTAAATCAAAAGTCCCATAAAGAAGGAACGATTGTCAACTATGATAGTTTAGTAAGTTTAGTTTTGGAAGGAAATATCGATCTATATCATAAAATACATTTCCATTCCCAAAGACGCAGTCTAGTTATACGTGCATATGTACCCAAGCAAATGGGCACATACATATTTGTTTATATTTATTCATCTCGTCAAATACAAATATTAGATATATTAAGCTCTCTAATTATTCAGATATTTACCTTATGTATCGAAAAAAACTTGTGGTATATGCATTAAGGATTCCATATTTGTTATAGTGCAAATGTTACAAAGATTTTTGAATCGAAGAACCTCGATTTTGATGGATAGGGCATGTGACCCGATCTCATAGAACTCGTAACACTTTTTGGTATATTGAGAGGGGATTACGAATTGATAGACGATATTTAGCTTTCTTTCCTGTGGTAAATTAGGCGTTTCTTTTGGACTGGCCAATGTCAGGCAATTGATGGACTTGATGTTATCTATCTATGCGTACACAGCTATATGTCTTAGACCACTTTGTAGCGCCCCTTGTTGAAGACATGGTGGGCCGAGCTGAGCTTGAGCAGCTCCTCCTTGATGAGGCGTGTTATCTCCCGCTTGGCCTTCTGCACGGCCAGCTCGCTGCAACTCTCGATGGCCAAGTAGAGCTTGCGCTCGCCTTCGGGCGGATTCTTGCCCTGCGGCACGTAGGTGCCGCGGACTGTGAGGCCCGCCTCCGAGTACTCGGAGATCTGGGCCAGTGCCTCCTTGGAGGTGACCTTCCAGCGCGCCTGCTGGGGAAAGTCGTTGATCTCCAGCTCCTCCTCGTATTTGGTGAACGAGTTGGTGTTGCTGCCCATCAGCGCGGCCAGCCCCTCCTCATCCTCCTTGGGCTGATAGTTGAGCTTGTTGTTCAGCTTGGCTGCCAGCTGCTCAACGACGGTGCGCGCCGTCAGCATTGGCTGTCCGGTGCCGACGCCCGGCTGACCCTTCATTAGTGACTCGGCGGCCACGGGGGTCGCCTTCGTGTCCAGGTTGCGACTGCTGCTGATTTTGGAGGCCAAGCGCTTGGCCAGCTCCAGCTTGTCCGAGCCCATGATCGTGGACGTGCCCATTTGCTGTTGCAGCTGCTGTTGCTGTTGCTGCTGCTGCTGCTGGGCGGCGGCGAGGGGCGACGCGATGGCCGCACTAAGGGCACTCACAACGGCATTGGCCGCGGCCAGCGCTGTGCCGGCCAGCGAGGTGTCCTTGACAGTGCGCTTGGCCGCAAAGATTTGCTCGATCTGCTGATCGATGTCCTGCTCGATGTCCTCCTCGTCGTCGGAGTCGGCCAGACCAAGTGCCGCCTTCTGCAGCTTCTTGCTCTCCTTGACCGCATTGAACTCCTGCTCGTCGAACTTGAAACCTTTGCCGCTGAAGCCGCCGCCCGTATGCACCGTCTTGCCCTCCGCCTCCTGCGCCGCCTTGTAGTCGTTCCACAGCGTTTGCAGATCGGGCGGCACGGGAGTGCCGGACAGATCTAGAGCGCGTATCACATCGCCAGCATAACGCGCCTGGTCTGGCGTAATGAATGTGAAAGCGCTACCCTTTTTGCCAGCCCGGCCAGTGCGTCCGCATCTGCAAGGATTAGGTGGCAATGGTAATTGTCTTACTAGGAAATCTCGCTCGAGTCTCACCTGTGCACATAGTCCTCGTAGTGATTGGGCACATCGTAGTTGACAACCAGTATGAGATCCTTGACGTCGAGGCCACGCGCCGCCACCGACGTGGCAATCAGCAAACGCACCTTGCCGGACTTGAAGTCAATGATGGTGGAGTCGCGATCGAACTGGTCGATGCCGCCGTGCAGGCTCATGCATGGATAGGACGCCTTCATCAGATCGCGCAGCAGAATGTCCGCATTCTCCTGCTTGTCGACGAAGACTATGATGCTGCCCGTCTCCTGGTAGACGCCCAGCAGTTCCAGCAGCTTGAAGAACTTCGCCTCGTCGCTCAGTATGACGACATTCTGCTCGACATCCTTGCAGACCACCGAGCGCCCGCCGACGATCACCTCGACGGGCTTCTTAAGTATGCGGCGCGCGAGTGCCTCCATTTGGCGCGGAAATGTGGCGCTAAACATGACCGTCTGCCGATCGGGACGCACGTTGTCGACGATGCGCATCACCTGCGGCTCGAAGCCCATGTCGAACATGCGATCCGCCTCGTCCAGCACCACATAGGTCACCCGCCGCAAGTTGGTCACACGCCCCGAATTGGCAGCCAGCATATCGATCATGCGCCCGGGCGTGCAGACAATGATCTCGGCGCCGCGCTTCAGCTCGGCAATCTGCTCGGAGATGCCGGTGCCGCCGTAAACGCACACAGGTCGCAGTCCCAGCGAGCGACTGAACTTCCGTATGTCCTTGCCGATCTGCATGCAGAGCTCGCGTGTGGGCGCCATTATGATCGCAATGGCGCCGTCGCCATCCTCGAGCGTCGGCTGGTCAAGGATGTGCCTAAACATTGGTAGAATGAATGCCAACGTCTTGCCACTGCCAGTCTTAGCAATACCTATCAGATCGCGACCAGACATGATGGCCGGTATCGCCTGGCACTGGATGGGCGTCGGCTTCTCGAAGCCCAGCTTGCGCAGCACGTCCATCTCCTTCTTGCTGACGCCGCACTGTGCCCACGTCTGCAAGGAATTCAAACTGATTGATGACTGAGTGATTGATTGACTGATTGGCACTCACCTTGATCGGCTTGGGGCAGCCTTTGCCCTTCACCTGGACGCCCTCGAGCTCGCTGCGATACTTGTCCACCTCGGAGTTGGTCATGCGCGCCAGCTCCGGCACCTCGACGTAGAAGTTTTTGCGGAAC
Source organism: Drosophila pegasa (assembly GCA_035046225.1). Classification (NCBI taxonomy): domain Eukaryota; kingdom Metazoa; phylum Arthropoda; class Insecta; order Diptera; family Drosophilidae; genus Drosophila; species Drosophila pegasa. The sequence continues at coordinate 277,742 of JAWNOD010000352.1, forward strand.
GGGGCATAGCTGACCGAGGAATGATCGATCTTGGCCAGCTCCTTGCGATGCTTCATGGCCAGATTGACAGCCGTGTCGCGGATGTCCTCCAGCTCGTCCTCGCTGGAGTACTCCAGGCTGTCCATATTTTGTTCAATCAGTTCGCCCTTCTTCACCGTCGACGTCTTCTTCTTGGCCACGCCCGTCAGGATGACCACGCCCTGCGCCTTGGCGGGACTAACGAAGTGGTTGACTCGGCGCATTTCTCGATTCACCTCCTGCATGTACGCGTCTAATGGATCGACATCGTCCTCGGGCTCCACGGCTGGCGTGGCCGCCTCAGCTTCCACGGGCGTCTTCGCCTTGGGTGAATCAGCTGCTGCCACCTCCATCTCAACTGGCTCTGACTCCTGCGTGACTAGCTCCACTTTGGGCTCCTCAACAACTGGCTCCTCCTCGGCGGTGGTTGGGGCTTCAGCATTTTCCGTTGTTGTAGTTGTTACTGCTACTGTTGTTGTTGTTGCTGCTGTGGTTGTTGTTGCTGCAGTGGTTGTTGTTGCTGCTGTGGTTGTTGCTGCTGCTGCTGTTGTTGCTGCAGCTGCTGCTGCTGCTGCCGCCGGAACTGGAGACGTGAGCACCGTGCCCAGGACCTTGCTGAACGTGGGGCGCTTTAGCGGCGCAAACTTTGACTCGACCAGGTCGTCGTCGAAATTCTTGCGAATGCTGTGGAATTTGGATGGCGGCGAGTCGGGCTCCTTTTTGCCCATGTCAACGTCGATGATCGGCGCTGGATTGCTGTCGTCCTCCTCGGACTCATCCTCCAGGCTCCACTTCTTGGCCGACTTGGTTACCGGGGCCGGTGCTGGCACCTTGACATCGCGCTTTCCAGCCTCCTGCTCGCGCTGTTTGCGTTCGGCGCGCCAACGCTCGATGCGCTCGCGCCGTTTGATCATCTCCTGTTCGAGGCGACGCTGTTGCTCCTCCTTGTCGATTTCCTCCTCTTCCTCGTTGTCCGTGGAGCTGCTGGACGAGCCGACGGGTATAACCAACGAAGCAGCTGACATGGCAGCGAGACGCGCTTCCATCTCACGTTGGCGCTCCCATTCAAGCTCCCTGTCCCGTACCCGCTCTCGCTCGCGCTCACGCACCCGCTCACGCTCCTTATCCCGCTGCTCCCGCTGGCGCTCACGTTCCCTGTCCCTTTCGCGCTCCCGCTCGCGCTCCTTGTCCTTATCACGCTCGCGATCTAACTGCCGTCTGCAAGGCAGCGCATTGCGATTAGCTGATCTATGAGGCGCTGCTTGTACTCACTTGTCTTTTTCATAGTCCTTGGATCTGGAGCGTTTGCGTCGCTTCTCATCGCGACGCGTTCCCAGACCACGTTCACCCTCCTTGGCCGGCTCCTTGGCTCGCTTGCGATCCTCCCGCCCGCCGCGTGAGCTGCTGCTCAGGGCGGCTCCGTTGCGTGACGATTTGCCATTGTCGTAGTCCCCACGGCCGCTGCGACTCTCGTAGTGCTTGTCACGCTCCCGCTCCCGCTCCCTGTCCCTGTCCCGTTCTCTGTCCCTGTCACGCTCGCGCTCTCGTTCGCGCCTGCATGCACTCTATCAATTACTGTTTTCAATCGCATTTTTCACACTTACCCCGAGTTCTTGGACATGGCCAACGACGCGCTTTTTGTGTCTGTTGCGGCCTCTGAAACGCCGGTGGCACGAGGTGTATGAAGAAGGGCGCTTGGCTTAGCCTAAAGTGGAGCTCTGTGACAGAGCAAATTGCGCAATAGATTTTAACCAACGGTTCACGTTAGACTTCGCCGTCTTGCTTTCAATTTTCTTAAGTACAAAAATGTCTTAAATACGGCCATATACAACTGTAATCGTTTGCCCGGCAGGGATGCACAAGCGTACTAGGGCTGCCATACTTTTTGAAATAACGTTTCCGCACTATCTGAAGCGTGTCACAACGAGACTTTCACCATCGCTAATGACTTTTTTGCTTAAATAATCGACCTAATAGAAGCATTAAATATGCACTTTAAAAGCTACTTTACGAAATGTATCATTTGTTCGCGAAAGCTGCACCGCAGTACTAGGGCTGTAACCAGGGCTGTAAGAGCGCAACAACTCTGCTCTAGCACTTCAACTATCGTATTTTCCAGCTCTAAGTGTTATCGTAGTTATCGATTCTCAGCTGCCGATGCTTGTTGTGCCAGACGCTACACGTGAAGTCTCACAACGTTTTTAGTAGTCAAGTGAGCAGGATGAGGCCTGAAAATTTTGTTGAAAAATTAACACCTCTGAAAATCAAAAAGAAGAAAATAAAGAAAATTAAAGATTTTAACAATATGGTGCCGGCGATTGAAATACTAATTGGTACGTACGACGAATATTTGTTAGGGTTCCAGTTGGCCCTGGAACGCGACCAACATAACGAAGAGCAGATGCATTTGAAGGCAACTTTTGCTGACAAATCGCATAGCGGACCAATAAAGTGCCTGACTACACACAAGCGCTGGGCGGCCACCGGCGGCAGCGACGATCGTATCTTCGTGTACGATATGAACTTGAGAAAGCAAATCCAAGTCCTCACCATGCATACGGGCACTGTTAACGCCGTCGTCTTCACCTCGGACTCTACTTATCTGCTATCGGGCGCCACTGATGGGCGCATGGTAGCCACTCGCACTGGCACCTGGGCCCAGCAAAACGACTGGACCAGAGCCCACGATGGCATGCCCATCACACATATCGCTAGCCATCCTAGCAACCGTCTGTGCCTGTCCTTGGGTGGCAACATGGTGCTTAACACATGGAACTTGATCCAGGGTCGTATCGCATACAGATCCAATTTGAAGGACAAACGTGGAATGTACAACATTCTAGATTGCCTGACCTGGTCAATTGAAGGCAAGCTATTCACCATAACAGGTGCAAGTGCCATTGAGATTTATAGCATCGAAACCGCTAAAAGGCTTCATCACATAAAGCTGAGATCGAAGCCCAATTGCGTCGCCTGGGTGGATGAAGAGAACTGCCTGGCCGGGCTAGAAAGCGGCAACGTTGCCTGGGTATATATGGATTACGAAGACAGCTGTGAGGTAAATTGCAAATTGCTTTAGGCTAGAACTTATTAATGTCCCCTCTGCTATGTCCACAGGTCCACTATTTACCAGCGCATAAGGGTCGCATCAAGGGAATAGCCCACATGCATAATACCGTGGTGACAATTTCCAGGTATGAGCCAGGTATCAGCCACACCGATATGTCGTATAGCTAAATTGAATTCCTTGCAGTGCTGGCGACCTCAGAGTCTGGCGACGTGGCGAGAGGCAGCTCCTGCTGATGGCAGGCACCAACATCAACTGTCGTCCAACCTGTATTGCCCTTGTGGATACCTCGCTCTTTGGAAAAAAATTGGTGCACAAGGAGCCCACTGCCGAGGAGCAACAAGAGGAGCTGGAGCTCATGGCTCGCATTGAGAATTTTGAGTCGGAGCGCCCGTTTAGCTTTGTCTCCGTTGAATATGATGAAACCGACAGTGGGACCGATCCGTCGAGCAGTGAGGACGAGAAAGAAAACTGTGAATCCAATTCTGATAGCGACTCTGACGATTCATGTGATGGTACCAATCGCGGCGCCCGTAACTACGCCAATATCGGCGCCCCTATCTACGCCAATGCCGGCGCCCTGAACTACGCCAATGCCGGCGAAACTGAACAGAACACCCTTCGCTATCCCGGCAGCTGCTACGGTCGCCGTCCCGCCGACACTCAATCTGCCAATACTGATGAAACTGACAATGCCAATGATGATGGCAATGATGATGTCAGTGAGGATGCAGGTGGCGACGACAATGAGGACAATGAAGATGCTAGTGATGACGCTGGTGACGGCGCCAGTGTCTCTGCCAGCGGCAGCGATGAGGAAGAAGAAGAAGAGCAGGAATCTGATAGCGAGGCAGAGCAAGAGCTAAATGATGACGTTGAGGAGACCGACGATGATGACTTTGTAGAGGTGAACACTGCTTTGGAAAATGGAGAGCCCCGACGCGGAGCATCGGCTAATGCTCCGAAGCGCATGACGGGCATGCCCGAAACGAAGCTTTCAAAGCGCGCCAAAAAGGAATAAGTCCCAGAAATTCCAGATTCTAGTTATACCTATTTATAATCTAACTATTGAATTAGTTAACACGTGATGACTTACAATAAAAACAAACCGCCCAAATAGAGGCTTCCGAAGAACATAAATTACCGTTGTTCAACACTACCATCGACCGTAACTGCAGATAGTAAAGCGAAATATGCCTTATATCTTTTCAAGCTAGCTAACTGAGAGGTTGTCGTTTAAATCTTTAGCAGCAAAAACATGTGATCCGTTTTTGTCCTGTTTTTTTCAGCGGCACAAGTGCCCCATCTGCAACGGTCGCCTGGCCACACGCCGTTCTATCCGCCGAGTCTACACTTAGCCCACACTACGAATTAAAGCGAGAGAGAATACATTTCTTTCTTTTTCATTGATTCGATAAACTTGTACTTTCTCTCTCTTTCTCGTGTCTTCGTTTCAGTCTGTCTCAGTCTGTCTCGCGCCAAGTGCGACATGTGAATCTGTTTTTGTCCTGTTTTTTTTTTTTCAGACCTAGCAGTTATAGATCGCGACGGAAACACTAATAGCAATCGATCAATAAATAGTTCTAGATCCTTGGCCGGAAGCCATGGACGACGCGCCGTCTACAATTCCAGTCGCAGCGGCACCTGCTTCTATTCTGGCCCATACAAGTGCCCCATCCGCCCGGAGGACGTGTCAGACCGCATGCCGTCAACAACGGAATGTGGCCACGTCTTCTGCTACGAATGCATCCTCCTCGCCATGCACAGCAATAAGTGACCCATCTGCAACGGTCGCCTGGCCACACGACGTTCTATCCTCCGAATTTACTACGAATTAAAGCGAGAGAGAATGAATTTCTCTTTTCTTTCATTGATTCGATAAACTTGTACTTTCTCTCTCTTTCTCGTGTCTTCGTTTCAGTCTGTCTCAGTCTGCTTCGTGCGTTTCGGCTAGGCTTAGTAATGACATTTTTGTTGTTTTTTATACCCTGAGCCCATTGAAAATGGAAAATCAGGGTATAATGTATTTGTTGGATGTATGTAACAGGCAGAAGGAGGCGTGGCAGACCCCATAAAGTATATATATTCTTGATCAGGACATAAGAGCTAGAGACTTGAATTTTTTTTGTAGGTCCGTGTATAGCACGCGCAGGTCGAGTTTGTTTTAAAAAATCGATAACTATCCCCAATTAATTGTTATCGATTAAAAACAAAATCGAATAAACTATATCTCGCCCATCTTTTAAGCTAGAGACACAAAATTTTATATTTAGCTTTATATGTATTTTATGCAATTTTGAATTTTGTTAGATTTTGGATACCAGCCCCAAATTTCCCCAAATTCTATGAAAAACACAGCTTCGACGGGGCTCAGGGTATCCCCAGTCGGTCACGCCCGACTAGTTTTTTACTTGTTTTTTGTTTTTGTTTTGTTATTTTTTATTATTATTTTGAAGTGTTCTTTTTTGGTCTTCTTAAACTTAATGTTTTGCTTTCTTTAACAATCTCTCTATGCAGTCAGGTGGAGTGTGGGAGGGGATAGGCGTAGGAGTCGGGCATCAAGAGTTAGGGAAGGGTGGAGGGAGGGAGACGATGGGGCGCAGCTCCGCCTCAACAGTTAATTTATGGTGAGTGCACACCGGCTGGATGGGTATTAGCGACTGCTCAAGGTACAGGTTAACAGGATGCGGTGTTGTCGGCTCGCTGGCTGCCTCAGTGGGTGAGGAAGTATTGGATCAGCTTGACGTAAATGCGCTCCAGCAGGGGCCACAGGTGCTCCAGGAACAGCTGCAAGACGTGTCGCAAAGGCGGGCAGAGCGTGCACATGTAATCCGTAATGGCGTCCAGCACACGCACCACCAAGTGTCAGTTGTGCCGCTCCAGCTGAATGTAGTAGGTGCCAATGCCGCCGCCGCTGCAGTTGTCGCCGTCGCCATCACCGTCGCCTTCGGTGTTTGAGCTGCCGCCGCCGCCGCCGTCATCATCATTGTTATTGTTCGGGTTGCTGTTGGCGCTTGGATCCACATAGATCGGATAGCTGCCGTCGGCGCGCTGCGTGCAGGCGTGCGTCCACGCCATCGGCTCCCGGAACTTGTCCAAGTGCGCCAGATTCTGATACACATAGAGCAGCGGATGATCGATGTAGGCGCTGCACTCGTAGCACCAAACCGACAGATCGCTGAAGCTCAACACCAGCGGATGCTTGTGGCGCCGGCAATGGCGCTCCATGTGCTCATTGATGTAGCGTCCGCAGCCGATGCTCGCGCAGCTCAGGCATAACCAGTTCTCCGCCGTTGAGCCGCAGTCGCCGCACGCGCCGCTCGTGTCTATTGCTGCAGAGGAAGGATGCGAAGATTGCATTAGTTAGCATCGGGACTCTCTGGGATGGGCACAAGGCCAACGAGAACAAGCTCAACTAAGACAAAGCACAAGCGAATAACAATTATAATTGTAAAGCAAAAGCAAAAGCAAAATCAAACATAAACAAGAGAGAGAGGGAGAGAGGCTAAAGCAAGACAGAGACAAGGATAATTGCGTATTGTTGTTGAGATTGGTGGGTTCGCTTACATTTTGGAGCCCTCTCCGAGCGCAATTGACTCAAGTGTGGACAGCTCTTGAGCGGAAAAATAGCAAACATATCTTGCTGTTCGAGCGCCTGGCAAGAGCAACGGATTGAGTGCGAGGTAGAGCGAGAGAAAGAGTGAGAGTGAGATTAGTTGTGGCTCTATGATGTGGTGGGAGATGACCTCATACCTTTTTGTGCTCGGCCATGAACTCGCTGAGCGTTTTTACCTTGACTTTGGGCTTGCTGCCACTGGGCCGATCCTGGCCGGGATCGGGCTGCTGGCTGGCATCGCCGCCGGCTGCGTCCACAGCATCGTCATTTGAGATGTTCAACTGGCCCATTGTAGCAGCAAGAAAATCCTCGTTATTGTTCTCGCCCAGCACGCACTGCGGCAGCTTGCAGCCAAAGACCAGGGACTTCCAATGCTGGCGCTGCTGCTCGACGCACAGCTGCAGCGTCTCCACGCAGCTCTGGAAGGCCACCGTCGCCGTGCGCTGGACGGCGGGCACGAACTGCGGCGTCGGCACCGGATCACCCAGCAGGGTCTTGGTGCACATGGTCATTGCGTATGATATGGAATTGACGTTGTAGCCGCCCTCCAGGCAGACGATGATCCGGCCGCCGGCCAGCGCGGACAGCCAGTGGGTGAAGAGGCCGTAGCCCTCGGGCGTCACCTTGCAGCCACCCAGAGGATCCCCAATGGCCGCATCGAAGCCGGCCGAGACGAGCACCAGCTGCGGATTGAACTCGTAGGCGATGGGCAGGATGAGCTGCTGGAAGGCCAGCGCGTACTCCAGATCTCCCATGCCCTTCTGCAAAAGTAAAAAGCGTTTACGAGTGGACAATGACGCTTTGGGCGGCGCTCTTCACACTCACCTTGTTCCAGGGTATGTTCACGTTGAAGCCACGGCCCGCGCCCTTGCCCACCATGTCGTAGTTGCCGGCTGGCCCCTTGGGAAAGAAGGCGCCGTGCTCGTAGCGGTGGATGCTCATGTAGAGCACCTTGGGATTCGATTCGAAGATGTGCTGCGTGCCGTTGCCATGGTGCACGTCCCAGTCGACAATCAGAATGCGCTCCAGGCCGTACTCCCGGATGGCGTACTGGGCAGCGATGGCCACGTTGTTGAAGATGCAGAAGCCGTGCGGCTGGTCCGGCTCGGCGTGGTGGCCGGGCGGCCGGACGTTGCAGATGCCGCTGCGGGACTGGCCGCGCAGCACGCTGTCGACGGCCTGCAGCACCGATCCGGCGGCCAGAGTGGCGCACTCGAAGGTGCGCGGATGCAGGTACACCGAATTGTAGCCGGCGCCCACCTGCTGCAGCTCCTCGGCGCTGCGGCCCAGCAGGCGGCGCACGGAGTTCACGTGGGCGCGCGTGTGCGCCAGACACACCTCGTCCGTGGTGGCGGCCCGGGCCGCCAGCTGATGCATGCGCCCCAGCAGCTGGTAGTCGTCGTGCATCTGATGGATCTGGCGTATGCGCATCGGCTGCTCCGGATGCGTGGCGTCGTGCAGGTTGAAGTGCTGCAGCATCTGGGCGTCGTATGCGTAGCAGACCCGCATCACCGGCACGGCCAGCTGCGTCTCGGCGCGCAGCAGAGACAGCCGGGCGGCATTGCTGGCGACGACCTCGTCGGCCAGCTGGGCGGAGGTGCCGCGCGTGGGATAGCGCCGATCTGGCTCGGGCGGCGGCCCGCCCAGCCAAATGCGCTTGACCACATGCAGCTGAGCCGCTGTCGCGCTCTCCGCCTGCAGCTCGGCGGGCGCATAGGTCCGCTGCAGCTGCAGGCAGCGCCAGTAGGGACGATGCACATAGATGCAGTTGAGCAGGGCTTCGCGCAGCTCCGCGCTCGGCACTTGCAGCCGCTCGACAAGCGGCGGACACGGATCGCCGAGCAGGGCGCGCAGCGTCAAGGCGGCGCCCTCCGACAGCGACTCGACGCAGTAGCCGCCCTCCAGGACGACGGCCACGCGGCAATGGGCCAGGTGCAGCAGCGGATTGAGCAAATGCGGATAGCAGGCGGGCGTCACCTCCATCTCGCCCTCGGGGCAGCCCAAGGCGGCGTCGTAGCCAGCCGAGACGATGATCAGCTCCGGCTGGTATTCCATGGCCACCGGCAGCAGCAGCTGCTGGAAGATGGCCAGGTAGTCGCCGTTGCCCATCCCCTTGGCGTTCAGCGGCACGTTGAAGTTGTAGCCAGTGCCCGGGCCGGAGCCAATGGCATGGTAGTCCGACTCCTGCAAATTGGGCCAAAAGCTGCCGTGCTCATACCGATGGATTGAGAAATACAGAACCCTAAACACGAGAGAAAGAGAGAGAGAGTTAGCAGGGAAATAGAGAAAGATATATATCCAGCTCACCTGGAATCATTGTAGAAGAAGCGCTGTGTGCCCTGGCCATGATGCACATCATAGTCGATGATGAGGATGCGCTGCAGCTGGTGCGCATCGAGCGCATGCTGCGCCGCCAGCGCCACGTTGTTGAAGTAGCAATACCCATTGAATTCAGCCTTCATCGCATGGTGGCCGGGCGGTCGGATGATGGCCATGCCGTTCTGCGCCTTCCCCAGCAGCAGCTGATCCACCAGCTCCAGGGTCGAGCCGCTGGCCAACAGCGACAACTTGAACGTGGACTGCAGTGAAGAATGGAAGAGAACAGGGAACAGGAGTTAATATTGAGTCATAGGATGCCCCTTTGATACCCCCCGAGCCCATTAACCATGCGAGCTCGGGGCATTATTAATTAAATCATATCGCCCAATCTGGTAATTGGCGTTATATGCATTTTATGCAATTTTGATTTTTGTTTTATTTTGGATACGGGCTAAGAATGACACCAAATTTAGTAAATTAAACGTCAGTTGCAAATAGACCAAGCTGAAAAATATTCCAATAATTTCCAATATGGGAGGTTCGATGCTTAAATCCTGGCGGATTTTTTTTATACCCTGAGCCCATTGAAAATGGGAAATCAGGGCATAATGTTCTTGTTGGATGTATGTAACAGGCAGAAGGAGGCGTGGCAGACCCCATAAAGTATATATATTCTTGATCAGGACAACAAGAGAAATCGATTTGGCCATGTCCGTCCGTCCGTCTGACCGTATGTTTGAACGCGCCGATTTCAGCCCGTAGAGCTAGAGAATTGAAATTTTTTTGTAGGTCCGTGTATAGCACGCGCAGATCGAGTTTGTTTTAAAAAATCGATAACTATCCCCAATTAATTGTTATCAATTAAAAACAAAATCGAAATTCAGTTTAAAAATTATATAAAAATTATTTTCGGGCCTATCTTTTAAGCTAGAGACCCCAAATTATATTTAGCTTTATATTAATTTTATGTAATTTCGAATTTTGTTATTTTTTGGATACCGGCCCCAATTTCCCCCAAATTCTATGAAAACACAGATTCGACGGGGCGCAGGGTATCCCCTAGTCGGTCACGCCCGATTAGAGTTTTCTTACTTGTTATAAATAGGAAGTGGCGGGGTTCAGGGTATCTCCTAGTCGGCCATGCTCGACTACAGCTTTCCTACTTGTTTTGACGAGCTTTAAGCTTTGTTATTCCGTGAGATGTTATCACAAAGGCGGGGAGTGTAAACTAATATGGGTTAGTGATTAGAGTACACGCGAGAAGGAGTATGGTAAGTGCTCTAGCTGTGCTCTTTTGGCTCGGAATTTGAGGAGCATTGGAGTGCCATATTGTGTCATATTGGGAGATTGGCACTAGGGTTGCGTGTTTATTGCAAGTGTTCTACCTAGTACTAATATGTACTTGAGTTTTAATTCCTCTTCGCCTCTAATAATAATATTCTTTCCCGGCTAGGTAAGTTCAGTAAGGCCTATATGTTTTAGATGTGTGTGCGATATTTACTATAATAATGAGTCTATTCAGGTGTGCCCTTATTCAGTCCTTCGACCTTGACAATCGATTCAATCTTATGAAGTATTCTGCTGACAGACTGAAGCAGCTGACAGCCGTATCGAAATTCCTTAGAGCATTTGCCGTTCTATATACTGCTTACTTCCATTGTATTACTATACTATATTCTTATATGATGCTTATCTCATTAGCAATGCTAGAGCATCTGAAACGCTTGACTGACTTGCGATAACAATGGGCTTTCGCCAACTAAATGAACAGATTTGCCCTTGAATAAGTGAATATTTCTCATGGGTAAGTTGAGCTCGATTTATCGGTTGCGCCTCTTACCGGATGTATGTAGATGGCGTCGTAGTGGGAGCTCAGTTCCTCCATAGCCTCTTCGTTAAGCACGCCCGACGTACGCTCCAACCGCTCATAGTGATCCACTGAATGTAGCTTAAGGATTTCGTTCTTAGTGGCCAGACGCGACTTGAGTTGCACGCAACGTTCCACCAGGTTCAGCTCTCGACAGCTGTATATAGAGTCAGAATGGATCAAGTTATATATATATATGGATAGATATTTATATCTGCTCTTACCGCTCCATGGTGCGCGTAAAGCGCTCGGGTCGCTCCTGATGTGTCTTATCCCACAGGCAGCGATGCTCGCTCATTGACTCATCGTAGATGAGCGCTGTGGCGCCCCGATGCATGCCCTTCGCCTTGACCGCCTGTTGATGGAGAACTGATTAGATATGTATATAGAAGAGAAGCTTGAATGTATGAATATATTACAGAGTCCATAGTACGGATAGGTTGAGATTAGCGAGTAATCTGTTGTGTAAAAAGTAACTTGATAGCCTTGGTGGCTTCAGCTATAACAAGCTCAACATCTGTCAGTCACTTAACAAGTCAACAAATCTGCTAAAGATATCGATAACTGCAGCGAGAATAAAAAGCCTTTAAAAATTATCGATATCTGGCTGCGTTACACTAGTTGATATACATACTCAATATATAAGTTATCGATAAATAACAGCCTTCTATCTATGACTAGAACTTATCAGCCATCACACTGTTTTATCAGTCAGCATAAAACTTATCAAAGCCTACTCTATATACAGTAAATACTCACACTATAAAAGTTATCGATAACTAACTGCCTTCTAATCTCTTTAATCAGTCAGCATAACAGCTATGAAAACCTACTCGATATACAGAAAATAATCACCCATATACAAATTTTCCATGACTAGCTATAGCTCTCTATAGTCTCTATAGTCAGTCGTCATATATATACTCACATTCTGAAAGATGTCGATAATTGGCTCCGCCTGGGGCGATGAGCCGTTGCTCTGCATTTTCAGCATGTTGCGCGCGCGACGTTTTGCCTCCTGAAGCGCTGGACTCGTTTTGCGCGGCCCGCAGCTGCCAGGTATGGCGCTCGCATTGGCGTTCGGCCCCATCGCAGCAGCTGACGTGGGCGCAGACGTCGACTTGACCATAGCGCGTGTTTGTATTTTGGCCTGTTGCGCGCCTCGTCGCGTTACGATCGGAGAGCTCTGCGAGAGATAGATCGAGAGAGCAACAACAAGGTGAGATAGACATAGACATACAGAGAGAGAGAGAGAGAGAGAGAGAGAGAGAGATGTAGAGTGGCGGGGAGGAGGCGACGCTGGAGAGTGAAATAACGATGGAGCATTGTAAAAATATAACGAGGGCTGCTTGGTGCGTTGTCGCTTAACTGTGATTCTTTTCCGTTCGTTATGTTGGCCGCAGCTTGTTTTTTTTTTATCAAGACATTCAAGCGACCGATTAATACAAATATATAAAGTACACTAAATTTATAATAACAAATAATATGGGGACATTAGATACTAAGCTGCCTTTCGATAATTGTATAAATATATTTATATATATATATAAGCAGGAATACTTCTTTTACACTAACAATTCAGTGTTATCGATAAATAATATCATATCATTTTTAATGATCAATAAAGCATTTGTAAGTCTCACTCTGACTGTTTACACTTTAAACTCTATGAGTAACGCTTAGATTCTATTTAGAAGCTGCAGATTGTTATGCCAGAAACTTTTGTTTAATTGTTAAATGCATGCAAATGTATCGATAAATTATCGAAAGTAAATTCGTGGACTAGCAAAATGCTTCGCACGCTACTTCTTCTTATATCCTGAGCCCATGGTTTTGTTGGATGTATGTAACAGGCAGAAGGAGGCGTGGCAGACCTCATAAAGTATATATATTCTTGACAAGAAAAATCGATTTGGCCCTGTCCGTCCGTCCGTATGTTTGAACGCGCCGATTTCCGCTTCTATAAGAGCTAGAGACTTGACATTTTTTTGTAGGTCTGTGTATAGCACGCGCAGATAAAGTTTATTTTTAAAAAATCGATAACTATCCCCAATTAATTGTTATCGATTAAAGACAAAATCGAAATTCAGTTAAAAAATTATATCTTGCCCATCTTTCAAGCTAGATATGTATTTTATGCAATTTTGAATTTTGTTATTTTTTGGATACCGGCCTCAAATTCCCCCAAATCCTATGAAAATCGCAGATTCGACGGCGCTCAGGGTATCCCTAGTCGGTCACGCCCGACTAGAGTTTTCTTACTTGTTATTTATACTATTATTATATGACTTTCAATACAAAATTAAAGCATTTCCTGTTGGGAACTGAACTCATGTGTCACCTATTTGTCTTCCCACACTCAAAAAAGCTAAAAGACAACAGGTTCGACAGCTTTAACAAGTACAGTAGACGCGGGATATAGTCGATACATTTAAATAAATATATAAATATATAAAGTATTTCTTTAATGACGTTTTTAAAGAGTGAAACCATGTACAAATAATTTGATATACGAGAGATAAGATATATTTGCCAGTTGAATCACAAGTTCATATGTGGATGGGTCATACTTGAGAGTTAGATACTCAAAATATAGCGCTATTGCACACTGTATATAACTGTATATGTGTATCATACATACATACATGCATAAATAAATAAATGTCAAGCTGCGGCAACATTTGGCTTAATTAAAGCTTTGACAAAAATAATAATAAAAAAAATTGCATGCCTGAAGGGGAATATCACTCATGCATACATACATACACACATACTATATGATATATATTTATACAGCTCTGTGTGCATACATATGTTACTAAATACTGCAATAATCCAAATGGGCCAAAATCATAAAAATAGAAAAAATACCAAATTAATTATCGTGTGGAGACACCCTGATTAAATGCACCAAAAAAAAAAAAAACTATTTCGATAGATAAGACAACACTGGCGGGCGGTCGGTCGGGTGAATTTCGGTGGGCTGAACAGCTGTGGTGAGTAATCAATTAGCTCGTAAACTGGGCTATAAATATACATACAGTATGCGCACTTTGACAACAACAACAAGAACAACAACAGGAGTTACTGCAACACGATGCAAATAACGTAGCGCTGCTGGACGTTTAGTAACTAAAAACCGTTGGCCAAGAAATCAGCGCGTTAACTGAAAGCAGATTTGCTGTTGTTGTGGAAGGCAGCGCTGCCAACGGCAGCTGCGCTTATGTGGGTGTTGTTGCTGCCGCATTTGGTGCTAGTCCAAAAAGGCGCGCGCGGCGACGTCAGCTGCGGACTTACCATGATTATATCTTTGTTTTGTTTTTGCTGCTGCTGCTGCTGCGCTGTGGCTGAGCTTGAGCTGTGTCTGAAGCTTTAAGTTATCTCCCTCTCTCTCTGCCTTGCAGGGCAGTTAGCTGTAGTTGCTGTTGATGACGCTGCTTCGCTTGCTCCTTCCCTAGCGCTAGCCCCGTCTCGCTCTCTTCTAGAAGTGGGCGCAACAATGCGTGCGTGCGAGCGTGTAGGTCGCGTTCGCTTGTATTGGTGTGTAATACTTTTTGTTGCTGCTGTTGCGTGATAAGCGATTTTACTGATTTCAGACGGGCTATCGATTGCGATTTGATTTGATGGTAATTGCTCACAATCTGGCGCACTAATTATTCACTGTCTCTCGCTGCTTTCACGCTGCACCAATTTTTGCTATCCATCCGCCCGTCTGTCCGTCTCTCCCTCTGGCCCGACTCTGCGGTCGCGCTTCAGTTGCCGTTACACATAGATACTATGCCTCGTCATATTGTTGTTGTTGTTTTTAGTTGCACATTAAAAAAATTTATAGATTCACATGCGACGTCAGGAAAAAAAATGAATAAACGGCGTTCTACACACACACACACACACACTCATACGCGCGCGCAAACACACACACACACACAGACGACGCGATGGCTGGATGCAGCGATAATTGGCAGCTGTAACGGAGCCAAAGTCAGAACCAGAACCAGGGATTTGCGAGCAAGTGCTTGCTGTTGGCGCGCGGCGAGCGGGTGAGCGTTTTGGTGGCAAGCGGTAAAGTAACGCTCGTCTCTCTTGCCCTCTGCTTTGTTATTGTTTTGCAGTTACAAGAAGTGTGTGACCGCCAGCAGGAAGGTGCGCAAATACCAAATAAAAATACTAGATGGCATAAGTTCATTTGAATTAAGAGCCAGATCAATGAGCAAGCAATTCAAAAATGGCGCACAATTAGCACTAGCAACATGCATATATATATTGTGAGTCGCGTGCAATTCAAGAATTAAATCAAGCGTAATTTATTTATTATTTGCATAATATGCTTCTGTATATTAAAAGCAGCCTTAAAAAATACTAAACTACTACTATTCACTATACAAAACAAGAGCTTTGCACATTCGCGTCGCTTTCCAACACCGTCAGCAACAGCTGTTGCGTTACGCAAGCGGCTAAAGAGCAACAGGTTCCAAATCTCATTATTATTGAAAAGCGTGATCAGGTCCGGACGTGATTCCAGTGATCATTATATAAATCGTCGCCATGTTGCAAGCCACCAGCCGCCAGTTGAGCGCCCAGGCGCGTCGCTACAGCTCGAAGATCAACGAGGTCGTCGTCGTCTCTGCGGCTCGGACGCCCATTGGCAGCTTCCAGAGCCAGCTGGCGCCTCTGTCGGCCACACAGCTGGGCGCCACCGCCATCGAGGCGGCCGTCGAGCGGGCGGGCATTGCCAAAGGCGACGTCAATGAGGTGATCATGGGCAACGTGGTCTCAGCCGGTCTCGGCCAGGCGCCGGCCCGCCAGGCGGCCATCTTCGCCGGACTGCCCACCAGCGTGTGCTGCACCACCGTGAACAAGGTGTGCTCGTCGGGCATGAAGTCGGTGATGCTGGGCGCCCAGTCGCTCATGCTCGGCCAGGCGGACGTCGTCGTCGCCGGCGGCATGGAGTCCATGTCGAACGTGCCCTTCTACCTGAAGCGTGGCGCGACTCCCTACGGCGGCGTCAACCTGACCGACGGCATTGTCTTCGACGGCCTCTGGGATGTCTACAACAAGTTCCACATGGGCAACTGTGCCGAGAACACGGCCAAGAAGATGCAGATCACGCGCAAGGAGCAGGACGACTTCGCCATCGAGTCGTACAAGCGCTCGGCCAAGGCCTGGAGCGACAAGATCTTTGCCGACGAGCTGGCGCCCGTGAAGATCCAGCTGAAGCGCAAGCCCGAGCAGCTGGTCGCCGAGGATGAGGAGTTCAAGCGCATCAACTTCGAGAAGTTCGGCCAGCTGGCGACCGTGTTCCAGCGGGAGAACGGAACCGTTACCGCCGGCAACGCCTCGACGCTGAACGATGGCGGCGCCGCTGTCGTCCTGATGACGGCCGATGCCGCAAAGAGCGCCGGCCTCAAGCCATTGGCGCGCATCGTCTCCTTCCAGGATGCCGAAACGGATCCCATTGACTTCCCCATCGCGCCGGCCTTTGCGGTGCCCAAGCTGCTGGAGCGTGCGGGCGTGCGCAAGGAGGACGTGGCCATGTGGGAAATCAACGAGGCCTTCTCCCTGGTCGTCCTGGCCAACATGCGCAAAATGGACCTCGATCCCGCCAAGGTGAATATCCATGGTGGCGCTGTCTCGCTGGGCCATCCGATTGGCATGTCCGGCGCCCGTCTGGTCGTCCATCTGGCGCACGCACTGAAGGCCGGCCAGCTGGGCTGCGCCTCCATTTGCAACGGCGGCGGCGGCGCCTCCTCCATTCTGCTGGAGAAGCTTTAAAGCTGCGGCAAAAGCTCTCAATCTGTTGAAGCCAGAATTGCATTTATTGAAATTGAAACGATGAGATCTATTTTTAAAACTCTTTTAATCCCGTGAATTTTTGTATTTTTTGCATAGCATTTAATCAAATTTAATAAAAAAAAAACTGTGCACAATAAATCGTAACATGAATTGCAATAAAATTCAACTTTTTTTTTTGATTAGGCACGCGACTTCGTTGTCGATTTTGAATTGTAATCGAAAAGAAAGCTTGCAGGAGCCTAATCCTGCATCGAGTACTTTAAAAGTTATCGATATCGAAATTGTGTGACTGCGAGGGAAATTCTTTTGTTCTGCGTTTTGTTTGAATTGCGATTGCAATCGCTATCGCTATCGAAATCCTGCATCGAGTACTTTAAAAGTTATCGACTGCAAAGGAAATTTTTTGTTTGAATTGCAATTGCAATTGCATTCGTTTGTTATTGTTATCGTTATTGAAAAATTGGGTAATTTTTTTAGCATTCTGCGATCTCCTCTTCCGGCTAGTTGCTGTGCCTCCAGCGCACCGAGATCAGCTCCCACAGAAAGACGATCGTTGCAAGGGCGTAGAGCACGCCCACAATGGCATAGATGGCCCACAGATCGGGCTGGCGCAGCCGCCTGTCCCGGTACATATAGCTGCTGCGGAAGTAGCGCTCGCTGCCCAGCTGCCCCGCCCAGTAGTTGATCAGGCCCACCGACTGGATGGCCATGACGAGCTCGTCGAGGCGCTGCACCAGATGCGAATGCTTCTGCAAATAGATGGCCAGCTGCTGCTCCAGCACGTCCTGCGGCAGCATGTAGTAGGCGCCCGGCTTGTGCGCGCGCTGCGCCTCGTAGAGCAACGTCTGCCTCGAGATGATGCCAAAGATGCAGCGCTGCGGCCGCAGCTCGATCTGCTCCAGCACATCGCGCTCCACCTCGCTGGCCAGCAGCACGGCACGCACGTCCATCACCAGCCCCTGCAGGCTGCTCACCTCGGCCACGTCGTGGGCCGTGACGCGATTCATTACCGCCGCATAGCTGCCCTCGATCAGCTCGAGCAGGCTGCGCGGCAGGCGTTGGTGGATGTGCTGGCGCAGCATATAGTAGAAGAGGGCCAGGTACATGGCGCGCACGAGCAGCGTGAAGCAGAGCCAGTTGACGTAGAGCACCTGGTGGGCGGGTCGCCAGGCCGCGGCGACGCTCGGCTGACCCCAGGCAATGGCCACCACCGAGAGAAGCACCGTCGCCCGATCGATGCGCCGGCGCGAGCACAGCATCAGGCAGCTGACGGCCAGGAAGCTGCTCAGCACGGCCAGCCAGGCGAACTTCTGGAAGGGAAAGCCCAGCAGCTCCAAGCTGGTCAGGTTGTACGCGTGCATGGGCAGGCAGCCGACCAGGCGGCTCGAGAAGTGCGGAAAGACGGCGGTCGCATTGGCCGCGTGCTCCACGCGCTTCCGTATGTAGCCGATGGCCAGGTGAGCGCGTCGCTCCTGCAACTGTCGAAGGCGTCAATCGAGCGATAAATTCCTATTTCAGCTACCCACCTGTTGCAGCGCCTCCTGCTCCGTCCAGGGCAGCCCTGGCCTGTGCTCGGCCACCGGCTGCATCGCGAAATTCATGCGCCTGGCCAGCTCCTGCAGCAGCCGGTCCTCCAGTCCGGGCGCCTCGGCGTCCAAGCTGAAGTAGGGCAACACGGAGCGCAGCAGCACCTGCAGCGGACAGCCGTGCAGATTGTGCAGCTTGGCCGGAAAGTAGATGGGCTGCTGCCACGCCCTGCCCATGAACCGATTGATCTGCTGGCTCAGCACGGCGTCGCAGTGGGTCGCCGCATAGGGGAAATAGGTGTACATCAGCACCTCCCCCCGCGAGCTCTGCGTCATCACGTTGCAGTTGAGCAGCTGATATCGCCAGCAGTACTCGAACACGCCCTGCATCTCCAGCGAGATCAGCGCATCCCGCTGCTGCAGAAAGATGAAGTAGTACTCGGTGCCGTCGCTCCGCGAGGTGTACGTATGGATCTCAATGTCGCTATCAAAGGAGAACCGAATTAGTTATATATATTCTATATGTGCTTGCAGAATCTAAAGAGCACGATGAAGGGAATGTAAGGAAGAGAATGTGGAAGGAAGGAAGGACTTTGAAAAGGATTTGATCTCTCTAGCTGAAGGTATAGAGAAAGGCTACGAACTGTTCCATGTCTATGTAGTCTATATATATAGAGTATCTAAAGATATCTTCCTCTCTCTTGCAGGAATGTAAAGACGAGAATGTGGAATTAATGAAGGACTTTGAAAAGGATTCGATCTTTCTATCTGAAGTTATAGATAAAGGCTACGAGGTGTACGTATGGTGCGAGGTGCACGTATGGATCTCAATGTCGCTATCAAAGGAGAACCGAATTAGTTATATATATATTCTATATGTGCTTGCAGAATCTAAAGAGCACGATGAAGGGAATGTAAGGAAGAGAATGTGGAAGGAAGGAAGGACTTTGAAAAGAATTCGATATTTCTATCTGAAGGTATATATATATGAGTATCTATATATATGAGTATCTAACGATGTCTCCCTCTCTCTTGCAGGAATGTAAAGACGAGAATGTGGAAGGAAGGAAGGACTTTGAAAAGGATTCGATCTTTCTATCTGAAGTTATAGAGAAAGGCTACGAGGTGTACGTATGGTGCGAGGTGTACGTATGGATCTCAATGTCGCTATCAAAGGAGAACCGAATTAGTTATACATATATATTCTATATGTGCTTGCAGAATCTAAAGAGCACGATGAAGGGAATGTAAGGAAGAGAATGTGGAAGGAAGGAAGGACTTTGAAAAGGATTCGATCTCTCTAGCTGAAGGTATAGAGAAAGGCTACGAACTGTTCTATATCTATGTAGTCTATATATAGAGAGTATCTAAAGATATCTTCTTCCCTCTTGCAGGAATGTAAAGACGAGAATGTGGAAGGAAGGACTTTGAAAAGGATTCGATCTTTCTATCTGAAGTTATAGATAGAGGCTACGAGGTGTACGTATGGTGCGATGTGTACGTATGGATCTCAATGTCGCTATCAAAGGAGAACCGAATTAGTTATATATATATTCTATATGTGCTTGCAGAATCTATAGAGCGCGAGGAAGGGAATGTGGAAGGAAGAGAATGTGGAAGGAAGGAAGGACTTTGAAAAGGATTCGATCATTCAATCTGAAGGTATATATATATGAGTATCTATATATATGAGTATCTATATATATGAGTATCTAGAGATGTCTCCCTCCCTCTTGCAGGAATGTAAAGACGAGAATGTGGAAAGAACGGCTTTAAAAAGAATTCGATCTTTCTATCCTGAAGGTATAGAGAAAGGCTACGAACTGTTCTATATCTATGTAGTCTATATATATATATAGAGTCCCTAAAGATGTCTTCCTCCCTCTTGCAGGAATGTAAAGAAAATCTTGTGGAAGGAAAGGCTTTAAAAAGGATTCGATCTTTCTATCTGAAGGTATATATATATGAGTATCTATATATATGAGTATGTAAAGATGTCTCCCTCTCTCTTGCAGGAATGTAAAGACGAGAATGTGGAAGGAAGGACTTTGAAAAGGATTCGATCTTTCTATCTGAAGGTATAGAGAAAGGCTACGAACTGTTCTATATCTATGTATTATATATAGATAGAGTATCTAAAGATGTCTTCCTCTCTCTTGCAGGAATGTAAAGAAAAGCTTGTGGAAGCAAAGGCTTTAAAAAGGATTCGATGCATGCAAACATCTCCATCTGAAGGCATAGAAATTGGATCAGAGCTAGGCTTGTATAAAGGGTTTATTCCCTGTCTTGTCTCTATATATAGAGTCTATAGAAATGTCTCTACTCTTTCAGGTCTCTCGCCCGTCCTCTCACATACAGCAACGCTTGGAGCGAATCGACCAGCAGCAGATTGTGCAGCCGCGGACCCGCTATGCGCTGCGGCTGGGTGTAATTGTAGTGGATCAGCTGGAGGATCATGTTGTCCACGCTCTCGTAGAGCAGCTGCATTATGTTGCGATAGAAGTTCATCGGGCTGGGACGGCGGCACGAGATGATTAGCATAAAGGACGGCGCGACACGCTGATAGAAGTCCTCGATTAGGACACGCAAGGCGCTCGCCACGAACTGATTGATGGACGCCGCCTGGGTCTGGGCGCCCTTGTACTCCATCGACTCAAAGTGCAGCAGATGGCTAATGTTCATCGTGCAGGATAATACCGATAACTGTGCGCCGACAGCACAAACTCTGCGACAGCGGATGGCCTCACCTACGCAACAGCTGGCCAGAATGCTCCTCTTACCTGATATGAATACACACATATATATATATATATATATGTGTGTGTGCATTGGCCTAATTATTCTAATTATGGCGCAACTTAAACAATAACTCTTGTGACGTCCAAGGCGAGCCAAGGCAATCAAATCAATATCTCGAGTCAGTTGCGCTCTCAGCCTGATTGAAGGACAGTTGCTCGAGTGGAACATATTCGTAATTTGTTAAGATTATTCGATAATTTATAATAATACTATAATAAATGATATAAAGTTAAAGCCTTTGTAAGTTCGCGCACGAACAGCCTGATCGGCTCAGTCGATCCTTCTGCTTAAGCCTACACATATCCTAAGGTCTCTGCCACGCCTCTTTCCACACAGGCTCACATCAGTTTACCTCAGGCTCCAAGTTCGCCCCAACATTAGTTCGTACACGTTTGTATACTTTAATCATATCTAGGTAGCATAAGCAGCACTTTCACTAATTTTTCCAAATTTAAATATTTATTTTTCTCAAAAAAATGTCCCACCAAATGGCAAAAGAAGTGAACGACAGCGACGAGAGGTGGTTGGAGGAGCAGTGGAACAGCAGTAGTAGTAAGGTGCAGCTGGAGCGTATGGATGATGGCAATTTGATTGGAGACCAGCTGGTGTACATTAGGAGCTGTATGAGAGACATTCTATGCAGAATCTGGAGTGCTGACTTGATTGAGACCCCGCGCGAAGGGCATCAACGTTCCAACTCACCGGCCGGGGAGCAGGTGCAGGAATTAGATGAGCTATATTGCAACTGTCACGTTAATATTGTGGACTAGTAGTCGATCTGAATGCCTTGATGCTCTGCATGATGATCTGCAAATTTGAACTAATTTCATTAGCGTAATAGAATAAACGACATTATCATAATTAACTATTTATTTAAATTCTAACGGCTGCCTCTAGTATCGATACCTTATAGCGGACGCCAAGCATCGCCGCCGTATTAGCACAAACAGCTGCTCGTGCTCAGTGTTGCTTGCTGGCAATCGATAGCTATCGACTTATCGCTAGCATCCCTAGAATGCGCGAGTCGGGACCAACAAAAAAAAAACGCTGCTTTTGGAGACAGATCGAACGGCGGTGTTCAAGCGCGGACCGCAACGCATCCAAAGCCAACAACAACTGCAATAAACAATCATCGTAGTAGTGTGTTTGCCCAAAAAGCGCGTCGACTGCAACGTTGTCACTAAAACAAGCAGCTAACGTCATTGCAACCAAACAACCCCCGCGTCGGGCAACCACTGAAATAAATAATACGAAAAAACAGTTGTGTTTCTCAACAGCGGTGGTTGTGATGCTGGCCTCATACCAGCGATGCAGCAGACATAACAAAGTCAAAATTAACCGTTTTCGTTGTGTTTTTTGCGCGTAAAATTGATGCGATGAAACTATTTAGTGTGCAGCATAAAATTGAATAATCAAAACGTAAGTGCGCTGTGTGTTGTTGTCTCCTATGTTATCTATGTGTGCGTGCATTGTATAATTCTAGAATAACAGTTATATGATTAAAGTTCATTTGAATGCGCCTTGCACTATTCCCTAGCTATAGCTGTACATTGTGTGTGCGCGAGCGTATAGGCTGTCTCTCTCTAGCTCAGCATGCATGTACGGTTTTCGCTCCCCTCTACCGTTCTCTCTGTGTGAGTGTGAGTGTGTATGCAGCTGGCCATTCGTATGGCTGCTGCAGCTCTTTGCCTAGCTCTAGCAGCAGTGCGTGCGTTAGAGTATAACTGTGCGTTGCGTTTGTATATGTGTGCGCGCGTGTGTGTGTGTGTGTGTGTTTGTAAGTGCACAATAAGCCAAACAACAACTAGCCATAATTAGCGTAAATTGTTTAATTAAATATTTAGTCAGTGGCAGCCGCTAATAAATCTATTGTTTTGCTCTCTTCGACTAGCCGTTTGGCTTCGTCAGTGTCCTTGACATGATTACGTTTTCCGTTACGCCTCTGCACTTTAAGCATTGCGTGTGTATGTGTGTATGTCTATCGATTGCTGCTCGCTGCTCCTGTTTGGCTCTCTCGCTCACTCGTGCACTTGAGCCGCCTTGCGTTCGCGCTCTTGCCCAAAAAGGGGTGGCAAATTATTTTAGTTCTTTTTATGCTCATTTTTTCTCTGTTGTCATCGAACATGTGAATTGGTATTTTTTTTTTTGCCTCTTATCATAATTTTCTCACACACGCGTTGGGTCCGCTGCTGATAAGCAACCGCAACAGTAACTGCAGCCGGACTCGAATGGGGAGTGGGGCTTATTTTCCTTCTGTTTCTTTTTTTTTTTTAATGTTCACCCGTTCCCTCCTCCAGTGATTTCACGCTCGCTCACGAGTATTTATAGCCGCCAAAGTTCAAGTGCAGCGTCTATCGCTGTGGGAGCCGCAGCTGTGCCCCAGTTGGTGGTGCTCCGTTTTGTGGCATTATCTCAGCGTCTATAAATGTCGAACGGGGGTTTTGTTTTTGTTTTTTTTTCTGTCGACTTTTCCTGACCTTAGGCTCCGAATGGAGCGACAAGCGTCAGCGCCAGAGCAGCTTGAGTCAAGCTTCCACAAATGCAGTGTGCATACGCTATATGCAACCATCATGGGTCTCCTTGCACCTGCATCAGATAGTACAGTAAAGCTTGTCCAAAAACATTTATCTTGCTATACTTTTCCCAAAACTCTCTTTCAAAGTCAATAAGCTTACGCATATATAATTTCCATTAAACCCTAATCTTTGCATTCTACAGTCTATACTCTCCATACAATATTATACGGGCTATTGTATAGTATAGGAGTATATATGTGTATGTAAGTGCTCTAAGTTTCAGGAACTGTGCAATGATTAATGTGTGCACTATACCCTGTATGCATAGGAATCGATGTACCTGCTTCGCTATGGGGTCTCTTTGGGAAAAGTACTCCAAATTCATGTTCATGAACTCAATTTAATATTATTAAGTTGGAGAATCGAGTTTAGTAAAAAGGAGGGTTTCATGTCTTTTGACTGCTAGACAGTAGCTGCAGGGTATTTATTAGTCTAGCTCTCGCTCTTTCTTTGTATACCTCTCTTTCTCGCTGTGTCTCCTTCTCAATTTATCTATATCTCTTTCTCTATTTATCTATTCCTCTCTATCTCTCTTTCTCTATCCATCTCTTTCTCTCTCTATCTCTTTCTTCTCTCTCTCTTACTCCCGCTCTCTTTCGCTATTTAGCTATCTCTTTCTCTATTTAGCTATCTTTTTCTCTATCTATCCCTCTCTATCTCTCTTTCTCGATCTCTCTCTCTTGCTCGATCTCTCTCTCTTGCTCGATCTCTCTCTTTCTCGATCTCTCTCTCTCTCTCTCTCTCTTTCTCGATCTCTCTCTTTCTCTCTCTCTCTCTTTCTCTCTCTTTCTCTCTCTCTCTCTCTCTCTCTCTTTCTCTATATATCCCTTTCTCTATATATCTCTTTCTCTATATATCTCTTTCTCTATATATCTCTTTCTCTATATTTCTCTCTCTCTCCCTCTATCTCTCTTTCTCTCTCTCTCTCTCTCTCTCTCCTGGTCTCCTTTGCTTGCCCATATCTGTCTATCCCCTTTCCCCCTCTCTCTCTCCCTCTTTCTCTCTCTGTTAGAGCTCCCCTTTTGATTGTGGCCCCAACTTGGGGTTTATGGGTGTACCGATCGAAATGCTGTTTGCTTCGGCCAGTGCAAACATTGAAACGTTTTTGGTGATGTAACCTGCACTTCCAGCTAAGCTCCCGGCCCGTCCAACTGCTGCCCCTTGTGGGGCCATGTTGCCAGCCAGCTATGCCGCCTGCTGCCGCCCCTTTAGGCACTTGTTGCTTATCGAGTCATGGCTGGGCGCGACATGTTCGAGCAGGCTAGTCCCTGGGATTGACTCATTTGGCATCTGTGCCTGCCCGCATTGTTTATGTTTGGGCAGCGATAAGAAGGCCTTATCAGCGCACAGCACGGAACGCGGCTTGTGTCTGAACCGCACTAACGATATATAAATACATACGCGTGTCTATGTGTGTGCGTGTGTGTGCGGTACCTGCCGTTAGCCCTGGCCACTACCTGCCACAGAGTTAAATGTCAATGTCTGCGACTTTGCCAATTCAGTCAGTTGATGTTAGTCTACGTAGCCAGTTCGATAAATTCTATATTTTTATATACATATCCAGTTAATTATGTACATATTTATTGACATATATGCACTTGTATAGATGTGTATATATGTGTAATTAGATACCATATATATACATATATATATGTATATGTATATATATATTTATTTATATGTATACATATTTATATATATATGTATATATATTTCTAAGTATATTTTGTATAAAATCCTCTCAAAAATCGCCCGATTATCCTGCCACCGACTTGAAATCTGGCCCAAAGAGACGCGCACTGCATGTGTCTGTGCGTCCGAGCGTGCATGTGTCTCTGTGGGCGAACGCGGAAGTGCATCAAGCCGCTTGTATTTCACGCTGCACTGGGTATGTATAAGAGCAAAGCCCATAGAGCCCAGCCAGCTAGCCAGCCGATCGGGCTGGGCAACAGTTAACGCCCATTCACTAATTGGCAGTGAGCACGGCAATTGCTGGAGCAACCCGTGCCAACAATTGGCGCTGAGGCCCGGCCAGAACCAACGCCAGTTCAATAGATCCAGACAGCTTCTCAGTATGCGCGTCGCATGCGCTGGGCATAACATTCGAACAACATGACAGGCGTTACAAATGGACAGCAGAGACACGCAGACGGACGAACGGACGGACGGACGAACGGACGGACAGATAGACACCCTATATATGGCTATATAGCTTTTGGTTGGCTCCACTTGTGATTGATACGCCCACCAATTCATTGGCAAGCGAAGCCAGCATAAAAGTTGCCCAAAACTAGCTGTCGCTGATCAGCAGATCTAACCATCTCTCTCCCTCTCTCTCTCTCTCTCTCTATCTCTCTGCCTCTCTCATTTTGGCCATATCTTTAAAGCCTGGCAGCACGTTGTACACCCTGCTGCTAGACGACGTTGATTAATGACCTGGCTTGCAAACTGTCGACCAAAAAATAAATTACAATTTTATTCAAATTTCTAGTCTAGTGCAAATTGATGGGCTGACACGAGCGAATACCCTGACCAGGCTGACAAACAGCTAGGCAGGGGTGTATCTAGATATAGCTTATAAAAGCTTGCCTATAGACTCTACATCTATGTACCTCTTTGAGTCAGGGTATATGCTGTGAAGTAGAGGTATATATAGCTATAGGTTATATGTGCTCTAGGTGTACTTTGAGTCTGGGTATATGCATGAGTTATAAGCTAAAAGCCCCATAATACTTTATCAATTTAAATTAGCAATCTAATATCATTCTCTCTCTCTCTCTCCCTCTCTTTGCAGATAAACATCTCGATCTAGATATATATAACACTTATACATATACATAAATGTATACAAATATAAATTCGTAATACCCGTTTATATATATATGCATATGTATATACATATATATTTTGTACGATTCGGCAATACCAAAGTTTAAGATCACCAGAAAAAGAACAAGAAGAAGAAGAAAAAGAAGAAAAAGCAGCAGCGCAGCACCGACAATAGTAAAAATCAAGAAGTCAAACACGACATAGCCAAAATCCAAATTTTCTTGTTGCTCTCTCGCTCTTACCAATTTATACCTCTACCCGTTGTGGGTTGTAATTGGAAGAAGAAGAAGCAGCGAATTTTTTTATCCATATATATTTTGTATTATATACAGTTTTTAGTTCATTTTGGCAAAGTTTTGTTATTTTTTTTTGTTCGCTTCGGCTTAAGACGCGAAACGTGGAAACGTTGTGTTGTGTTTCAATTCTCAATACCAAATCGATTCGGGATTAAAGCTCAGCACTCACAATAGCCAATAATAACCTAAGCAACAACAAACGACATCATTTACCATGTTCAGTCCGGAGTTTGAGAAGCGCATATTGAAGCACTGCAGTCCCGTGGCGCGAAATCTGTTTGATAACCTGGAAGCGTCGACGACGCCAACATCGCTGGATCGCTTCATACCCTGCAGGTGAGTGAACCCTAGCGATAAGTCCCCCCACCAAGCCGCACGGCGAGCCGTTAGTTTTTCTGCTACGTCACCTTTTCCGCTGGCGAGTCACAGCCACAACAGCGACAGCAACCAGAAGCAGCCGAGGAATCATAACCATAAACAACAACAACAACAACAACAACGGGTGTTGGTTCCCTCATTTTCCGCCTGGCTGCAGCTCGTTGAGCTAACGGAACTGCAAGCAGCGCCAACACCGAGACATGAGAATTGGTGTCCAGTAGCCAGGGCTCCACTCCCTGCCCATGCCCAACTCCGCCTATCGCTAATGGGCTTGCCACACACACACACAAACGGAGATAGTGACTGTTAGTACCAGTCTGTGTTGCTTGACTTCCGCGTCATTGTTATTGTTTACCAACATCTCGTACATATATAAATATCTCTTGCTAAATATTAAAGCTATTGATTAGCCCTATGCTAGAGCATATGCTTTGTTGTGCCTTATAGGCCCTTTGCCACATTTAATTGTACTGAAAAGTATCATTTGCTTTTCATCAGTTCACATAATCTATACATTTTTATTAGTATCTGTTGAATCTCATAAGTCATAAGTCGTCTATCATTTTTACCCACTAAAAAGAGGGATATTGATTTTGTGCAAATGTATGTAGAGAAGGAGTATATATCGACTAAACTCGCTGTCTTACTCAAGTATAAGACTAAACCTAAACTCGCTGTCTTACTCAAGTATAAGACAGCGAGCTTAGTCGATATAGTCCTGTCCTTCCTAGTGTTTGAGCGCCCGAGTGTCTGTCCGTGCCTAAAAATGCTTTGATCTCCAAAGCTAGAAATCTAAAATGTATCTTCCTGCTCACAGCATGATTTTATTCCTTTTCTTAACTAACAACATTTCTTGGCTAACATTAAAGCTGGAGGTTTCAAATGAGTACTATGATCAAATGATAAATGATTTTGAATATGTTCAATTTGGGATATTTCTCCGCTTTCCTACCAAATTTGCAAATAGTAGAGCTGTTATTATCACGCTCTACACTACTTTTAATTGAGTTGTGAGACGTTTGACTAGAAGAAAAGATATGCAACAATTAATATGAACCTATGCCTGTCTATGAAGTTTATGTGTGTATGTAGCCTAAAGTAAAAGGAACAAGTAAGAAAACTCTAGTCGGGCGTGACCGACTAGGGGATACCCTGAGCCCTGTCGAATCTGTGTTTTTCATAGAATTTGGGGCCGGTATCCGAAATGTAACAAAATTCAAAATTGCATAAAATACATATAAAGCTATATATAAAATTTGGTGCCTCTAGCTGAAAAGATGGGCGAGATATAATTTTATCGATTTATTAAAATGCGCGTGCTATACACGGACCTACAAAAAAAATTTCAAGTCTCTAGCTCTAACAGGGGCTGAAATCGGCGCGTTCAAACATATGGACAGACGGACGGACAGTGCCGAATCGATTTCTCTTGTCGTCCTGATCAAGAATATATATACTTTATGGGGTCTGCCACGACTTCTTCTGCCTGTTACATACACTTTCACAAAACCATTATACCCTGATTTCCCTGATTTCTCAGGGTATAATAATAGCTTTGCATAGAGTTCAGGGTATTTACAAGTCGAGCACTCCCGACTAGGCATCGGTTGTAAGCAGCAGCAGCTCAATTACTGTACATTTAAGCCACATCATATTCATTTATTTGGACAGACGGACATTAATATGCATTGCACGTGCTGGAATCGCCGTGAACTTGGCCTGTTAACCATTAACCATTTATTCTCTAGTTTGAAGTCAAGCAACTTTGCATATAGAACTTACCATTTTAACTTTACTCCCGATAGTAGTAGAAGGCGCTGCCTTTTTGCTTAACCTACTTAGCCTACAATGATTCTCTCTTAACAGGTGTCGACTTGAGCAAAGTTAACATTTGCTGTTAACATTCTTCTTACACTTAACAGCGGCTGTTAATTTGCACTTGGCTTGCGCTCTCTCTTTGCTTGGCGGTTGCCTGTGTCAGCAGCTGCCTTTGATTGAATTGTTCGTGTCCCTTGCTAACACCCCATCTCCCTTCCTCCCTCCCTCACTCCAGTTACCTTGCGAATTTGCTTATGAAGTTGATTTATTGTAGGTGGAAGTAAGTGCTTCAAATGCGTTTGCCAAGAGCGGGCGGGCGAGGAGCTCAGGTGTAAAGCGGCAAGCGACGCAAGTTGCATTCATAAGCAGCTTGTTGTGCGTGTGTGCGTGTGTGTGTGCAATGCAATTCAATCGCCCTCTTCCTGTGTGTTGCCCTCCTCTAATGAAAAAAAAGTTTCTTTTTTTTTGTTGTTTGTTCGTCTGTTTTTTTTTTTTGGGGGGGAGGTTAAAATTCTCTCACACTTGGCCGCCGCGAATTTCATGGCGAATTGGCCAGGTTAGCAAATCGCGCATCGCAAATCGCAAATTGTTGCGAATTTGCCAATTTGTGCAAATTTAGCGAATTTGACATTCAAAATATGAATTTCTGCTGCTGCCTTTTGCACGTTGCACACGTTTTTTATGTTTTATGAGCAAAAATAATAACTATTGGCTCCCCCCCCCCCCCCCCCCCCCCCAGTACCCCCTGGCAGTGCCAATATATTGTTTGCATTACGTGGGGGGAGTCAGGTACATAAAGGGGGCGGGGCGGGGCACCGCCATGCACAGACACGAAGGGTGTTAAGTTTCATTGGGGGCCCCCTTCGCCCCAGACACACGGCGAACAATTGAATTTGAACGCGTTTGCATAAATTTACTTTTGCAATTGTTGCCGTTGTTGTTGCGGCTGCTGCTGCTGCTGCTGTTGTTGTTGTTGTTGTTGATTGTATAAATAATTTATATTTTGGCAAAGCTTTTTGCCATGCTTTGTGATTTGTGTCTTGTGCCTGACTAAGAGATACAAATCGAACGCGAGGCCACGACTAGAAGCTGCCCTGGGCCTATGAGAAAGCAGGGCGATACAATAGAGTGAGCAATAGACTACAATGCATATCAGAACATTCCATGAGTTTAGCTGTAGACTAGAGAGTTAGATTATGGCTTAGACAATAGAAATAACATTGGAACATAAACTAGCCAAGTTTAGATTCGAATTCCACTGTAAAGTGACAATAAATGAAGGAGTTACTCTTGTC
Source organism: Drosophila pegasa (assembly GCA_035046225.1). Lineage (NCBI taxonomy): Eukaryota > Metazoa > Arthropoda > Insecta > Diptera > Drosophilidae > Drosophila > Drosophila pegasa. The sequence goes on from JAWNOD010000352.1 coordinate 307,939, forward strand.
AATAAAGAAATGTTTCCTCAGACTTAGCTAATGTACAAAAGATGGTTTACTGAGAGATAAAAAACGATATAAAAGCGATAGCTCGCATTGTAGAGCTAGTTGAAATGAAAGTATCTAAAGAATAAGCGAGTGAAAGGTAGCTTCAACTCTTAAGCTTTGCTAGCTTTCGCTTTACACTTCATACTACTTACTTACTTTATACTTCTTAGTATGAAAGCACGCCCTTCGTAGGGCAATAAGACTATATAAAACTATATGAACCTAATAAATGTATATATAAATGCTATATAAAGTGTGATAAATATTGCATCAACAAGCAAGAGCATGCCAGTCGTATGTGCCCGACTAGCAAATACCCTGAACACAGCGCAGAGCTGCTATTTCAGTCATGCTAAGCTGCTATTGCATAAAAAACAACACGTGCAGGCGCGCACACTCACACACACGTCTTACATTTACATTTTCATTACAGGGCATATATAAAATATATGACTAGCCATCAAAAACATTTACAAAAAAAAAAAAAAAAAAAAAAAAAAAACAATCTCAGTCTGCCGCTTTCATTTACATTAATTGCAATTATTATCATATAAATATAAGTATTATAAGTTCTTTGCTCGAATCAAATCCCTACTTATCCAGCCCGTTCTTGTTCTTCTTCTCGGTCTACTCTGCAGGGCGCACAACAATTGGCAAACGAGCTTCGCGTCCATTAACAAGTCGAATGATAACTCGCCACAGACAAGCAAGAAGCAGCGAGATTGTGGAGAGACGGCACGCGATAGTCTGGCCTATTCGTGCCTATTGAAGAACGAGCTGCTCGGCTCGGCCATAGACGACGTGAAGACCGCCGGGGAGGAGCGGAACGAGAACTCCTATACGCCGGCGGCCAAGCGCAGCCTCTTCAAATATCAATCACCCACCAAGCAGGTAAGATTTTCCACCTCCTCCCAACTGTCCCCCCACTGAATCAAGTCGCGTCGAGTTGACTTTGGCAATTGTGAGATACTTTTTAAAATATTGCATTAATTGAGTTAGCAGTCGGCAGTGTTATCATATCTTTTTTTTCTTTCGTATTTTTTAATATTTAATTGAGACTTCTTTTGTAAGGTGGCGATGCGTCTGAGTGGACTACGACGAGTTGAATGCACTGCGGGGCAGGTCATGGACTCGCATGTCTAGCGTCTGCTTGAGACGCTGGGAAAAGTAGTATTGCACAGATATAGGAAAGAACTTAACAGAGATATACTTAAAGTATCTATATATAGTAAAGTATCTACATCTGTATAGATAGTTCTTTATACATATAAAGTATCTATATACTAAAGTATCTTCATCTAGAGTTTGCTTGATATACTGGGAATTACTTGACCGTTTCATATATATCAAGTATCTATATACTAGGCATACATATACTAAATAATTTATACTTAAATATCGATAGCTAGCATTTGATTGAGACTCTGGGAAAAGCAGATGGGAATGCTCGTAACATCTACAATATATACAAAGTATCTATATCTATATATAGATAGTTCTATATTGGATATGGCAGTCTTCTTGAGACTCTGGGAAAAGCGAATTGTTTATGTATATGGTCATGTATATGGAAGGGCTTGACAGCTCTATATCTATATATAGAACTAGACGGTTCTCTATATGTAAAGTATCTATATACTAAAATATCTTTATCTAGAGACTATGTGAAAAGTGTATTGCTCAAATATATGAAAGGAAATATCAGTTCAATATGAACACAGTCCATATACTTTCTTAGTAGAAAAGCTATAGTTGCTTACACTATGGGAGTTCATTATAGATTTAGGAAATGTCCTGGTATCTAGAGTGATAGTCGATGTCTGCTGATATGATTGATCGTCTTTAAACTTCTTGTTCAACGAATTCTCAGCTTGCTGTCCTTTACAAAGAGCTTTTTAGAATGACATTTTCTAGTCGCTTCTGTTCGTACGTTGACTACATCGAACAACTATTTATATATCTCTCTCTAGGACCCCAAATGACGCCTATAATAATTTTAGAAAAGCTCTAAGCAAGCTCTCAGTCTCATGAATTGGGTAACTGAGCCAGCAGATTATTATTGTTGGCCATAATCTAGTTGACTTCTCTTGCTAACTGGCTATAGCTAACATATTTGATCTATAGTAAACTATATATAAAACATATGCAGATATACATAAAGAATGCATTGCTCTCAAATTGAGAGAAATTCCAGAGTTAGTTCAAAGTGCAAATAACAAATATTTGATATGTTTGCCAGACGATCCTGCGTCATAGATAAGCAATGCCTGTCCAGCCAGTCAATTGTCTTTGCTTTATTTGGCAGCTGACGCATGGCTTGTGTATGTGGGCGGAGTGGGGGCTGGGTAGCTGGGGGGTGGGGCAGCTACTGTCTAGCCTTTGTATGATGTGCGTACGTGTGGGCCAAATGTATTGGCCATTATTTATGGCAGCTACATTGCGGCCGCACATAATTGAATTATATATGATTTGTTATGACCAAAGACCCCTCCCCTCACAACGCCCCCTCGGCTAACAATAACCGAAAATATGAAATAAGTCTTGGCCACATTTGACTGCCGCTGCCGTTGGCCCGCGGGGAGTGTTCACTGTTTTGTGTTAATTGTGTGGGCGTGATGTAGATGAATGGCCGCTGATTGAGGCGACAATTTCCATAGGTAGTGGGCCTCCGGTTTAGAAACCGCTCGCAAAGCCAATTCTTGAGCCCATTAATCAAAAACCCCAAAAAGGCCCGGCCTGCAATACCCAGTAAATATTGTAGAGCCTATAAGCTGAGATATGTGCATAGTGACTATAGTCGATCAATATAAATATCGGGAATGACTTTAGATTGTTATTGAAGCTATCGAACTTATTATAATATCGATATCTGACTTTAAATCGAGATGAGGAGATAAGTAGAAGAAGAAGATGAGGTAGAAATTACATGCCAAAGAGAAGGTTCTACTAGTTACAGGGTATTGCCCAGTCGAATACTGTCGTGGTCACATTTTTTTTTTGAGTCTTGCTGCCAAATAAATATGGCCAGAATATGGCATGATAATGGAGCTGCCGGGCACTTGGCTATGCTCATGTATGTACCCCGGCCCCGTACCCCTCCCAGCTGCCTGCTCCAGCGCGTTCAGCTGGTTGCCTGAAGTCACGATCTCGATGTGCTCCGTTGTCTGGGCCATTCAGTGCGTCCGCTTATTGACTCAAGTGTCGTTTTAGACCACTGAAGTAGTTGGGCAAATGAGCCGCAGACGCAATTCCGCAGCTCCAGCCTCAGCTTGAATTACAGAATATGCTGCTTTGTTCTCCTCGCTGTTGTCGTTGTTGTTCTTGGACTGGCAACTGGCAACGTGTCAACTGTCAAAAATTAGTCAAAGCAAAAGCCACTTGGAGACGTGCGGCTGTCGGCGCAGCAATTGAGGCAGCATAAATCTGATAAGCACACAAATATGTGTCCAGGCCCCAAAAGGCGGACGAAGACGCGCGCCATTGCAGTGAGATGGCAAAGCGATTGTCCAGCTGTGCAGTGGCAGCCGCAAGTGGCAAGTGGCAACAGTTGAATAGAAATAGAAATAACATCACAGAATCTAAGCGTTCAAATACTTGAACAAATCAACTAAGAACCGGCTGTAACAACAACAACAACAACGACAACGACAGCAACAACTGCGAACAAATCAAAGTGTGTTAACCCCAAATCGAGCTGAACCGATCCGGTCTGCAAGCGACAGAGAGAGAGGGAGAGAGAGAGAGAGAGAGAAAGAGAGGGGCATGTCACGGGGGGTGGGGTGAATGAATGAAAGAAAGAGCCAAATATTGAGTAAAGTCATTTTTCATATAGATAGATCCCATGCCACCTGACGCAAACAGTTTTCTCATAAAACCGGTTGACAGAGATTAATAGGCAAATACAATAAATAGATAGACAGATGGGCTTTTAGATGAACAAATAGCTGGTAAGGTAAATATAAACATTAAAAAATATGTTAGTCGATGAAAAACTAGATGGAATATTTGTCAAATTGTGAAATGTATGTGAGCGTGTGTGTGTGTGTGGATAGGGATTATGTACATGATAAATATTAGATTCTATTAAAAGAACAAGTGAAGTATGTTGAGAGCATGATATATTAGCATGTACAATAAATATATATGTATATGAATAGCAGTCAAAATTATTATTCCATGAAAAACAGGATAGAATATTACACGATAAACAGTATGAATGAGAGCATGAAATATATAATAATATCTATATAATGATAATAGATATAAACATAATAGTAAAGTAAAATTAGTTAGATAGTTGAACCTAGGCAGGTCACCTACAGTTCACACTTGACAGCGATGCCACAGCTGCTTGTAGCGCACGTGTTGTCCTAAAGATAGATTGTGGGCTATACCTGGCATAACAGTTTTGAATATATATGTATTAATATGTATACCAGCTGAAGGAAAGGACTAGACACTTAGAGAAACGTCACAAGATAGATTTCAATTAAATTAAGGGAAGAAAAACGAAGATATTTACAAATAAGATGAAGACAGTAAGAATGATTACACAATATTCATTAATAGTCTGAGGTCAGCTCACGCTAAAACCTTGGACACATCGGCAAAAACTGAACACTTTATCAGACGAGTCCACGAGCATATATTCCAAGTTTCAAGTCTCTGACTTCAAAAGCGGCGAAATGAAGAGGTAGGCGGATGGGGGGACAGACGAACGGACGGATGGACAGACAGAGGGATAGACGATCGGACTAAAGGAGGTACGGACGGACTAAAGGAGGGACGGACATTGCGCAAAACCAATATGCCCTTTTCACTTTGCATACGAGTAAAATGATTGCTCTACTCTTCGATTCTCATGAAAGTGTGGCCTTAGAATGAAGATGAAAGGCCTGAAAGAGTGCTGTCTGAGCCAGTGCTAGTGTGCGAGCTAGGTCTGAGCTTGGCTAACAAGACAATATAATATATATTATATAGTATATATTATAGAATATAATATCTAGTTAATTTCTTTTGTTCCCACGGCTCCAACACTTTTGATTGTTCCATGATTTGTAGCTTCAGCTCTTTAATTACGAGCTAAATGAAGTCATGTTGGAGCTACCAAAAGGCTAGGCTAGGCCAGTTACATGTTTGTGGCCTGCAGAGCAGTTGAGTCAGCTGAGTGCTGGCCCCTTTGCCCCCCTTGGACACTCATAATTTATTTATGGTTTTCTGATTAAATGGCTTTGGGTTGAGTTGGTTTTCCGCGTGCTTGGAAAATCTGTTTTGGGCCCCGCGCGCTGAGCCGTCGCCAATTATGGGCCACAGCGCAAGAACAGCAATATAAATAAGCAAATAAATAATGGATATTAAATAAAAGGCCGTCGCACGAGGAGCCACCGAGTGTGCACCTGTACGAACCACCTTTGTGGCTCTATTTTCGGATTGTAGAGAAGAGTGTGCGCTGCGAACACTTGTTTGTTTTATTGTTATTATTGGTATTAATTTATGCAGCAGACATTTGCATTAGCATAAAATTAAGCCGGGCCTTAAGCTCGGCCAGCTTGGCTAATTTAGTGAGTCAGCTGTGTAGAAGCCGACAGGTTCGGCCGGGTCTGGCCATACCCAAAAACCATTCGCTTTCCCATTATCATGATCATTAACATTCACATTTGCCCCGCGTCGCCTGATGCCGCCCTCCCTTTGAGCTTGGGTCTGCTAATGCTGCTGCTGCTGTTGCTGCTGCTGCCTCTGCTGGTTGGCTGTTTGTTTATTTCATTTATAAATTTTGCCAAGCGCCGCCCACAAGCCACTTTAACGACAACAACAACATTTGCCGGCCGGCAACTTTACCACATTTCATTCCCCTCTCAATTCAATGCGTGTTCCATTCGATTCCATTTCGTTCCATTCAATAATCGCTTCGATCTCTAATGCTTTGCAACTTTTACTTTATTGGCTGCCATCGCGGCCATTTTGTCGAGGCAGCGCAGATCTAAGAGATAAAAGAGAACAAAAAGAAGAGGCAGAAAATGAAAAGAAAAAAAAAAACAACTTTTCAATAATTGGATCTGAGAGCAATGTGATCCAAAATGTAGGAGACTGTACTTTCGGTGGGAATATGAGAAAATAAAAGCGTTAACAGCAGTGGGCCGCTCGTGGGGAGTTCTCGAATGGCGAATACCCTGCACTTGGCACTTCGCTTAAACATAATATTTATATTTAATTTGTTCCTTTTGAAGCGACAATATGAGGGAATTTCATGCAGCTATATATAAATTTAGCATTATATCATTATTTAAATAAGATATTGTGGGGTCATTGAATTTGAAACACGTTCGAAATGCGTTCGAATATGAGATGTGGAATACTTTGGCTAACAAACTTCATGAATATATATATCTATGATAGAACTATATATATATATATCTATGATAGAACTATATATATATATCTAATATATCCTATGCAAGTTGAAATACCTCGTTTACTCCCCCCATGAATCTTTAGGTCTTAGAGCTAAGGTAGACTACCAGACATTCATTTAAGCTAAGTCTTATGCCACAGCATAGACTACGACTGTAGGGTATACGAAGGTAGTCGTTCATTTATCGTGTTGGTCGGGTGTACAGGGTATTTGCGTAGTTTATTAACGACACGAACAATGACAACGTCTGTTGGCTGATGACGAATGACACATTCAAATGACAACAAACAAGACTACAACATAATAAGAAGAAGAAGACGCAACGCCGTTGCCAAAGGCCATGGCCAGGCCATAAACAGAGAAAGAGACAGAGATAGAGAAAGAGAGAGAGAGAGAGAGAGAGAGAGAAAGATTTAATCGAAAAAGCGTGGAACAAGATTTGTTGTATGTGAAGTCAGAGTTGGATTTCCTCTTTGGTATTTGTTGGCAGTTTCACAATTGAATTTCTAATAGGCTTAGACACACACACAGACAGAGAGAGAGAGAGAGACACACACACACGTGCACACACGCAGGCACTTGGCATCGAAAAGCATTTAAATTTAATGGCAGTTGCTTGTACGCTTTATGGGCCCACAGAGCTGACGAGACGAGACGAGTCCGGGACGGGACGGGACGGGACGCTATTGCTCGGCTATTCAAAAGTGCTTCACTGGCCGGGCCAGTATGCTCGGCATTCCCAGAAAGCGGAAACCGACAGCAACAACAGCTAACAGAGCCATTAAAAATTGTTTTTTCTCTCCTCCTCGTTTTGTTGCTGGCCAAGTGCAAAGTGAGCATTAAGGGCCGAACGCTCTGCCCGCCTGCCCACAGCTCGCGTAATCTTCAGCCATTCAAGCGGCACGCAATTTGAAGCGCGCACACACACATGTCTGTCATGTCATTAAGCTCCACGAACTTTTGTTTTCCCCAACTCTCATCGCATCTCTTAGTTCATAGTGGGCTCTCGCATTTGCCCTCTGCTAATTGAATTAAATTTTAATTTGCTAAACGCATTAAGAACACAGCCGAAATTCCGGCTCAAGTCATCGTTCGAGCACGCTTATCGCGTTCAAACACTTCAGAAATTACATGCGTCCATCCACTTTTTTTTTATTTTTTGGGAAAAAGTGGGTTTGTCTGTTTGTCCGACTCTTGTTTGCCCGTTCGAGCGGAAGTGCACTCCCCAAAGCCCAAGAACTGCTGACCACGTAACGCTTGCAACGACAAACGATGACAAATTTCGAAGTAACTCACATTGATTACCCCAAAAGAGAAGAAGAGGAAGAACCAGAAATGTTAGTAGCAAGTGAAAAACGAGTACAAAAGAGTCTTGGTATTTCCGAAAAATAGATAAAGTGTTGTAGATAAAGAGAGTTGCCCAAGTGAATGTGACTGGAGCATAGGTAGAATAAGGAAATCCTAAATATGTTAGGTGTAGATAAAGAGTTGACCAAGTGAATGTGACTAGAGCATAGGTAGAATAAGGAAATCCTAAATATGTTAGGTGTAGACGGGTTCAGTTGATTAGATCTAACTTCCCGTAAGTCTGTTTTTAGTTTTGTCCAAAAGATATGCTTAGAAAATATTTATGAAAATCTGGCATATCATTCATATATATAAATAATTCATTTTTCCTATAATTCATTAACTAGCCAAAACATGAAATATGAACTGTTTCGACAGATTGGGTTTCATTTTATTACACCCTGAGCTATTGGATATGGGAAATTAGGGCATAATGGCCTTGTTAAATTATATGTAACAGCCAGCTGAGTCAATTAAGTCCGCACTTGTCCATTTGAGAGTCTATATGAAATAGATACTTGCATTTGTTCCGTCTGTCAATAGTAAGCGCAGATCGAAACGTAGGTTGCAATTTAATTAGAAATATAGATTCGACTGGATTCAGGGTATCTCTCTAGTCACACCCGACTAGAGTTTTCTTACTTGTTTTATTTACTTTTTTAAAAATTAGATTGATATATTGTAATGTTTAGCCTGAATAAGAACAGAAAACTATTTTAATAACACCAACAATCCTTGACAAACCGGACAGCTATATCCCAATTCACAGCCTTAAATGGTCAGTGATATTATTGAACTATGATAGGAAGAAGTATACAAAAAAAAATTAGAAATCAAATTATTGAGGGAAAAGCATGTTACGTCAGTTAAGTAATAACTGGTACTTGTCAAGACAATTATCTATAGTTGGCTTAGATTAGTTTAGTAAAACTATTTAGTGATTAATTAAGTTTAGTTTTACTAAACTAATCTAAGCCAACTGTAGATCATTGTATCAAGTACCAGCAGTTGCTCTTCTGATTTAATCTAAAATGTAATGAGAGAGAATTTAAACACAGCTCAACTATATCAATCATTGGCTTTCGATTGCTGAAGCTCTAAGTACTGTCAGCAATGATCGATTCACATTGATCATTGGCTGTCAAATTATATCATATCGTTATCGTTCTATTTGATATCGATCAAATAACTGCAGCTCTATTGTTAGCCTAAGCTCTTTAGCGCTGAGGAATTGCAGCGACCTCCTCTCCTCTTCAATTGTGAGTGGCCTCATCTTGCTGCTGCTGCTCTGTCCGAATGTGGGGCACACGCAACTGTTATTTCTTGCATTTCAAATGTCGCGTTGCGCAAGCAGCGCCCGCTCTATGCGAGAGGTGTGCGTCTGTGCGTGTGTGTGAAGAGCCATTCACGCATACGCTTAACACACTTCTGCCGTACGCATTTTCTATGCAAACGGCGAGAAGGGGCTACACGCAGTGCGTGTCCAAATGCAAAAAATAAATAAAAAGGGGGTGTGGGGCTTGGGGGCGTTAGGTAGGCAGATCAATTGTGGACGCGGCCGTTGCTTTTAGCACGGTGGCGTTAATTGCCTCGCCAAGTACGCGGCGAGCAAACACAATTCACAATCGCCAAGAGCGAGTCAGAGTGGGGCAGAAGAGGGGCAGGGAGAGGGGGCGAGGGGGAGTGCACAATTCGCTTTGGCCACTTTGCCGGTTGGCTGCAACTGGAACAGTTTTCTAATTGATGTTTGCCTTTTCCCCCCTGCTCCAGGACTACAATGGCGAGTGCCCATACTCACTGTCCCCCGTTAGCGCCAAGAGCCAAAAGCTGCTGCGATCGCCGCGCAAGGCCACGCGCAAGATTTCGAGGATACCGTTCAAGGTATTGGATGCGCCGGAACTGCAGGATGATTTCTATCTAAACCTAGTCGATTGGTCGTCGCAAAACGTGCTCGCCGTCGGCCTGGGCAGTTGTGTGTATCTGTGGAGCGCCTGCACCAGTCAGGTAAGAGCGAATCGTCAATCTTCCAGCTGAGTACTGGGTACTAATTGGTTTTCTTCTCTCAATGCAGGTCACCCGCCTGTGCGATCTCAGTCCCGATTCCAACACGGTCACATCTGTGTCGTGGAACGAGCGTGGCAATACAGTTGCCGTGGGCACACATCACGGCTACGTGACGGTCTGGGACGTGGCAGCTAACAAGCAGGTGAGTAACAACTGACGATGAACAGCGAGAGAGGAGTAGGATTCGTTGAGTTGAGCTGGAAGAGATGAGCGAGTGATTAGATTGAGTAAAGTACTATTCAATATGAAACAAGAGAAACTAATCTAATGAGTGTTAAGATATAAATGGCATGGCGGGAGCTAGTAATGAGTGGGGCAAGGAGAGCAATTGTCAATTGTTATTGTCAGCAGGAAGTGTAGGTATTCTCAAGCCGGGAATGTCCATTAAAACTAACGAGAAGTAACCAAAGACAATTTGCAAAGTACATGTAGGGAGCAAGACCTTTGTAATGGAAGAGTCGTATATAAAAGCGAGTAAGAGACGACTAAGAAGTTGAAAGTAGAAGTAGTAACTGGCGAGTGAATCAACTGTCTAGTAAGAGCTAGCTGGTCGACTAGGTAAGCTACCAGAAATGAGCGAGTGAGAAATAACGAGTAGCTAAAGCAAAGCAGATAATGTTATCTAGTAAGGAGTAACGAGAGACGAGTAATAAGAAAAGTAATATCTACCAAGTGAATAAGTGACGATAAAGGACTAGCTAGTCGAGTTGGGCGAGCTGCCAGGAATGAGCGAGTCAATAACAACGAGTAAGAAAAGGCAATCCAGGTTATCCAGCAAGAAATAGATACCGAATGGGAGCAAACTGACGAATAACTAATGCCTATTGAATCATTTTACCCTATATAAAGCCCAACTAATTGAATGTCGCTTGCTTGCAGATCAATAAACTGAATGGACATTCGGCGCGTGTGGGCGCACTGGCCTGGAACAGCGATATATTGTCGAGTGGCTCGAGGGATCGCTGGATCATACAACGGGACACGCGAACGCCGCAGCTGCAGTCGGAGCGCCGTCTGGCCGGGCATCGGCAGGAGGTGTGCGGACTGAAGTGGTCGCCGGACAATCAGTATTTGGCCAGCGGCGGCAACGACAATCGTCTGTACGTGTGGAATCAGCACTCCGTGAATCCTGTGCAGTCGTATACGGAACATATGGCCGCAGTGAAGGCAATCGCCTGGTCGCCGCACCATCATGGGCTGTTGGCCAGCGGCGGCGGCACAGCGGATCGATGCATACGCTTCTGGAATACGCTGACGGGCCAGCCCATGCAGTGCGTGGACACCGGCTCGCAGGTGTGCAATCTGGCCTGGTCGAAGCACTCGTCGGAGCTGGTCTCCACACACGGCTACTCGCAGAACCAAATACTCGTGTGGAAGTATCCGTCGCTGACGCAAGTGGCCAAGCTGACTGGTCACTCCTACCGTGTGCTATACCTGGCCCTCAGTCCCGATGGCGAGGCGATCGTGACCGGCGCCGGCGACGAGACGCTGCGCTTCTGGAACGTGTTCAGCAAGGCGCGCAGTCAGAAGGAGAACAAGTCTGTACTGAATCTGTTTGCCAACATCAGATAGATTCGCGGCTCAGTTGTGCATCTGATGGGGCGGCACGCCCCGGACAATCGGGCGTGCGTTGACTGAGCGAGGCGCCAAAGGCAAGCAACTAACCAACCTACAAATCAAGCAACTAACTAAGAAACCAATCAACCAACGAATCAGCCAATCATGCACCAATCATTCAACTGGGGACTTAAGATGTATCCACATAGGGCAATATGTGAATGTGTTGATTTAACAATATTTACTAAATTTATGTTTAACTTAGTTGTCGAAGCTTCTCTTTGTCTAAGTTTTGGGCCGGGGCAAATTTCCGTTAAGAATTGTGGATTAACTTCTGAAAGACAGCCAAAACAAAAAAAAAAAACTGAAAAAAAAACAAATGAAAAACAAACGCAAATACAACTAAATTAGAGTCGGTGCAGCGCTAAACTATATATTTAAATGGAAGTATGAACTTATAACTTAGTCAAATGATCCAATGATCCTCCTCCCACTCCTCTCTGGGTGCTCCCAGAACACAACTATTCAATAGGTCCAAAAATTATAGTGTTTATGTCTTAAGTATGTATAGTGTTTTTTTATTAATCAATTCGCTAATCATCATCTAATTGTAAATCTAATCCAAGAACCAGAACTGATAAGAAATCTAAATGCAACAGCTCCTAAACTTAACTAATTGAAATCTATATATACTAGATATAAATATAAATATGCATTTTTTCTGTTTGTATACTAAAAACAAAATTCTAAGTTGATAAATTTATCTTTTTTTTTTGCCTAGCTTGTAAGCCCAAATTATTTGCAATCGCAATATATTATTATAAATTTGTTTTTTTTTTTTCTCAACATACACACACACACAAACACATATACACGTAACACATGTATATTTAATAAATTTATACAATTTCAAGTGAAAACGGCATTTTCCTTCAAAAAGTATCGACCTTTGATTGATCTCAGTTTGCATTTGTATTTAGCTTGGACGAGAACCATGCTCACTTGAAGCTTGGCTTGTCTCGTTACTTGTGGGTTCCAAGGTAATTTCTATTATTATCAGCATTGTATTAAGTGAATATTTGTATATTATCTACAGTATATTAGATCTAACATTTGTAAGTAGCAATACATTTGTTGCAAATGCCGACCAGTTTATGCCAAGTGGAATTTGATTTTTAGTTCAGCCACACACCATACTCTACTCAAGCTATACTCACTGGTCCCACTGTTTGGTTGGCAACTTTGCTAAGCAAGCGGGACGAAACATTTATTATACCCTAAACCCATTAAAAATGGGAATTCAGGGTATAATGGTTTTGTGAAACTGTATGTAACAGGCAGAAGGGGGCGTGGCAGACCCTATAAAGTATATATATTCTTGATCAGGACGACAAGAGAAATTGTTTAAGCCCTGTCCGTCCGTCTGTCCGTCCGTGTAAGCTCCTAGATCTCATAAACGACAAAAGCTAGAGACTGGAAATTTGACATGAATACTCGTGTATACCATACGCTTAACGAGTTTATCTTAAATTTTCGATAATTCATCCCGTTTTTTGATCGATAACAATCGATAATTTGACTTTGTTTTTCAAGTTAACTCTGTAACCGTAAAAGCTAGATACTTCAGATTTGCGTTCTATGTTACTGTAATGAATGCGCACATTTTGTAATTTTTCGATTCTGGATACCGGCCCTCATTTCCCCGAAATTTGCAAATTTCTCCAGAAGTCGTATATCAAATACTAGAGACTTTGCTTTGTGCTTTTGCAAATACAAACATATATATCATCTTATTATACTCTGAAAGTTTCATTAAGAAAGTCCAAGCAACAATCAATTTCCCATAGTAATGCTCATATTGCAGCCCAAGTGCAGCCGCTGCGCAAACTGCGCAGTAAGCAGAACGCGTGCGATATCCGCGATACGCATAAATACAAGGAAATTCCAATTATGCCCTTTTTCGCGACCAACTTCAGATTTCTAAAAGGGTCAGCACGTACCAAAAATATGTAACATTCCCACCCCTATGCTTACGCATAACTGCATATGTATGCGTGCATGCGTTATATGCAATGTATATATAAAGGAAGCGTACAATGATTTTAGTAACAGCTCCCACAGGGTTCAGGGTATCTCTTAATCGAGCCGTCTCGATTAGAGCACTTGTTAATTTCTTTTTTTTTTTATTTATTTGTATTTAAAAAAAATTATATTAAAGGAAATCAAATATTAAATTTCAAATGACATTTTATAACGAAAAATAAAACTCGACTTATTAAACTAAAATTATTTTAATTTATTTATTTTTTACTTATTTAAATAAAAGCGCCTCAAATTTAAGTATGATTCACGAGCAAAACAAGAAACAAGCCTATTTATGATTGATATAGGAGCTATATATAACACGTAGCAGTTGCTTTCTAATATGATTCTTATTTTCTCTTTAGATCAGTCGAAAACATCCCATATGACTTATGACATGAGAGTGATCTATCTTAACTTCTCTTTAGATCAGTCATAAACATCCCAGATTAGATCAGTCTTAACTTCTTGTCAGATTAACTCTCAAATTAGAATTTGAAAATATATGGAGTACGTTTACGAAAAACGGGAAAAAGCTTACAAATGTTTTCTTCTTAGTAGGCATTGTATTTTTTACTTCAGCTTCGACGCTAAGGAAAATATTCAGTTGATTTAGTTTGGGCTACAGAGACAGTTCAACTTCAAAAAGTAAAAAATTAAAAAAAAATAATGTATCCGGAAACGCGGAACGTGCCTGCGAAGACTTCTTATAGTGTTGTGTGCGCTACGGTCGCCATGCACAGATTCAACATATTGACGTACAGTGACCACACTCAGACACGGATTACACCCATGGTGCTTCCACAGATAGTCAGGTCGGGAAACCTTTCCACACCCGTGGAGGGCCTGACGACCCTCTTCACCGACCTCAGTCTATTGCCAACTGGCAACCCCGACACATCGACCAACTCATCAACCTAACTATCTTTTTTGAAAACACAATACCAAAGCACAACAGGTAAGCGGCGTTTACTATTTGTTTTAAATTGATATACAAAACTAATCGTAATTATTTTAGGCATTACTTAATTACATACGCGGTGACAGCATAGACAAATATTTAATCTACAATACAAAAGAGTTACACAGAAATTACAACAGCATCCAAGTTCTACAAAACACAGAAGCAACATGAATCGTTGCCACTTATCGTCATTTATCTACAATAAATTGAAGCTCAGGTAAGGTTATCCTCAATAAAATCAATCCGAAATTAAATTAATCTCATCTCAACTAAATGTAGGCTGTCAACGCAGACGCTGAATCGAAATGCAAGTCACTTGAGCTTCTCCAACATATAAATGCGCGGCACATAAAATAAACTTCTACAAATTTGATACACAGGAAATGCACAATAAACAAAGACATTTATTTCTTTATTTGTTAAATTAAGTTATTTGAAAAAGGTAGTAAGAGAGCTTGAATTGAGACTGCCCGACTAGGAAGTACCCTAAACTAGGGATTTAAATTGTTATTCCATTCATTCTACGTACAATGAAAACAAATCCGCTTGAACACATCCGTTAAGCAGAGCTTGTATAGAGCTCATATTGTCCGCTAGCTATAGTAAGTTAGCTTGAGACCATCTTAGACTACAGACAGAATTTAAATATAACCCAAGAAATTCTATTAATCCAATCAACAATCGCCTGATTGTAATGGCACAAACACGACTTGATAAGCCGTCCTAGGATTCCTAGTACGTTGTATATAAAATCAAAAATATACCAAATCTTTGCATCCTGCAGAAAATGTACTACCTTCATTTTCTATGGTATTAAAGCTAAGCTTAAACAAGTAAGAAAACTCTAGTCGGGCGTAACCGACTAGGGGATACCCTGAACCCCGTCGAATCTGTGTTTTCATAGAATTTGGGGGAATTTGGGGCCGGTATCCAAAATATAACAAAATTCGAAAATGCATAAAGTACATATAAAACTAAATAAAAAATTTGGTGTTTTTTAACTGAATTTCGATTTTGTTTTTAATCAATAACAATTATTTGGGGATAGTTATAGATTTTTTTGATCTGCGCGTGCTATACACGGACCCACATAAAAAATTTCAAGTCTCTAGCTCTTACGAGAGCTGATCATTCTTAACTTCTCTTTAGGCCGGTCCAAGCGTCTCCTTGCGTTCCTTCCAATCGAAGCATTCTTTAGAACATCCTAGACTCTCAGGTCTATATGGTCCTTCAGATCTGCAGGATTTATATGTACGAATTTGATACATAGGAAATGCACAATAAAACATGACACTAAATTTCATGGACATTTTTTATGCCCTGAAAATGGGAATTCAGGGTATAATGGTTTTGTGAAAATGTATGTATTAAACTAAAAATGAATAAAATTATTAAAGTTTTAATTTATTTATTATTTACTTATTTAATTAAAAGCGCCTCAAATTTAAGAATGATTCATGAGCAACACAAGAAAGAAACAGCAAGAAAACAAATATTTTCAGTGTGAGAAGCGCATATAAAGGCGTTTATATATAGTTTATGTATTGATGTATTGTATAAGCCTATTTATGATTGATACAGGAGCTATATATAACACGTAGCAGTTGCTTTCTGATATGATGTCTTATTTTCTCTTCAGATCAGTCGTAAACATCCCATATGACTCATGAGTGATCTATCTTAACTTCTCTTTAGATCAGTCTTAACTTCTTGTCAGATTAGTCATAAACATCCCAGATCCCAGATTAGATCAGTCTTAACTTCTCTTCAGATTAGTCATAAACATCCCATATTAGGTCAGTCTTAGCTTCTCTTCAGATTAGTCAAACAACCCAGATTAGATCAGTCTTAACTTCGTCGGATTAGTCAAACATCCCATGTTAGATCTGTCTTAACTTCTATTAAGGCCGGTCCAAGCGTCTCCTTGCGTTCCTTCCAATCGAAGCATTCTTTAGACCAGCCTAGACTCTTCAGGTCTGCACATACTTACTGGTCATATTGAACAGCCTTGTCAGTTGACCCGATATAAAAAAATATTTACAGATATATATGTAATATATATATAATATATATATAATATATATACATATAAATTTTAACTTATTTTTGTAACACGATTTAAAAAAAAAATCTATAATTTTGTATTTGAATTTTCAATTTACAAAATATATATAAAGCACGAAGCCTTTTTTGGAGTTTTCAGAATTTGTTGTGTTCAGCTGTGTGACTCGACTGAGACTGAGGATTTCATGAACAGAGAGCTGGTGCCTCCAAAAATCCGACGAATTTCAAAGCGCCGCCTACTAAAAAAAAAAAATTTCCATCTTGTAAAGGGGCGTGACAAACAGTTAAAAATTTGACAACAAAAGCTAAGAGCTAGAGAATAAAGAACTTTAAAATATTTCAAATACACAAATATACAAGACAATCATCAAATATAGATTTAAAGTTCGTCTCCAAATAATTCGAAAAAAATTGTATTTTTTTTTACCCTGAACCCATTAAAAATGGGAACTCAGGGTATAATGGTTTTGTGAAAATGTATGTAGCAGGCAGAAGGGGGCGTGGCAGATCCCATAAAGTATATATATTCTTGATCAGGACGACAAGAGAAATTGTTTAAGCCCCGTCCGTTCGTGTAAGATCCTAGATCTCGTAAACGACAAAAGCTAGAGACTTGAAATTTGACATGAATACTCGTGTATACCATACGCTTAACGAGTTTATCTTAAATTTTCGATAACTCATCCCGCTTTCTTATTATCGATAACAATCGATAATTTGACTTTGTTTTTCAAGTTAACTCTGTAACCGTAAAAGCTAGATACTTCAGATTTGCGTTGTATGTTACTGTAATGAATGCGCACCTTTTTTTTAATTATTAGATTCTGGATACCGGCCCTCATTTCCCCGAAATTTGCAAATTTCTCCAGAAGTCGTATTTCAAATACTAGAGACTTTGCTTTGTGCTTTTGCAAATACAAACATATATATCATCTTATTATACTCTGAAAGTTTCATTAAGAAAGTCCAAGCAACAATCAATTTCCCATAGTAATGCTCATATTGCAGCCCAAGTGCAGCCGATGCGCAAACTGCGCAGTAAGCAGAACGCGTGCGATATCCGCGATATGCATAAATACTAGGAACTGCGTACTTATATGCAATGTATATGTAAAAGAAGCGTGAATGATTTTAGTAACAGTTCCCACAGGGTTCAGGGTATCTCTTAATCGAGCCGTCTCGATTAGAGCACACTTACTTGTTTTCGTTATTCTAAGCGACAGCGCAATCATTTTTGTATTGATCCACATATATTTTATATGTATGTCTCTTATATATATCTATAAATATATTATTAATATTAAATGTATATATTTATATATTAATTATTATGTAAAAATATCTAAGCACTTTGCTTACAAAATATTTTGTGAGTTCAATTCCACTTTTAGCGTTGACACACACCAAGCTAACTTGCCATCCACATTATTTCTACTACAACTATTTGGTTGGCAACTTTGCTGGGCAAGCTTGACCTAACAACTATTTTTGAGATTGACAGCTACAGCGATCACATATATTGTGTATATAAATATATATATATTTATCATGCCTATCTATTAATATATAAAAAGAACTAGGCTAATTGAATTTCAGTCTTAGCTTTGACACACACCACAATAACTTGCCATCCACAATAGTTCTACTACAACTGCTTGGTTCGTAGCTTTGCTAGACGCTTAGTTAATGGTCAAGGGGAGCTTTTAAAGCTTTCGGCCGTCTCAGTGCAATTAAAACGACGGATACAACGCCCCCGCTGCGCGCGCTTCAAGCTTCTAGCCGCGTCTGCTGCTTATCTCGCTGTGTGTGTGTTTGTATGCATGTGTCTGTGTGCTGCTGCTGTCGTTGTTGTTGTTGTTGTTGCTGTTGCTGCTGCTGCTGCCATCGACGGTTGCTTTTCAATTTTGGCCAAGTCCAAGTTGAACAGCGCTTAGCGCGCCAGAATCAAGTTCAGTCGCGCCGCAAACGCGTTGCGGAAATGTTTTGTTGTGAGCATCGTCGGCAACAGCAGCCTCCTGCACGCAGCATCGCGCGCTGCTCCTTGCTCCTTGCCTCTGAGCAAAAGTAAACAACAAATCTAGAAAAGCAGAAGAGATAAAAAATAATACAAAAACCGAATAGGATCTACTGCAAGACATCCAGGTAATTGCAGGCGGGTGAAACGGTTAAAACGGTTAACGGGCGAGCCGGAATACTTAACTGTATTGCCTGGAATATACGCATTCTATACCTTTTTTGTTTATGTGTGTGTTAGTGTGAGTGTGTCTCTATGTGTGTCTATGTGTAGCTGGCACGTGGTATTGCCTACATCCTTGCTGCTGCTGCTGCTGTTGCCTCTGGCTGCCTTTTGAAGGTCACTACGCATCAGGACTGAAGGCCGCACCAGAGCAAGAGAGAAAGAGACAGACAGACAGGTAGCCAAAGAGAGAGAGAGAGAGAGCGAGCAGTGTCGAGCAAATGTCAAAAGGTGGCTGCCTTCACGGACTGTGGGCGGGTGGCTGGGTGGCTGGGACTGCAATGGAAAAGTTCTCGCAACGGCAAAAAGTGAAAGTGCAAAAGGACAGCTGAGCTGTAGAGCTATAAAACGGGGCTGCCAACAGAAGCTCAGCAATTGGCCTAGAAATTAAAGCTAACGGTATTTGCTGTAGCAACAAATTTAACTTAACTTAAAGAGTTTTCTCATAGAGACAAATGTGACTTTGAATTAGTAGAATATATAGAAAGAGGTATATATTTCGATATCTCAGATTTAGCCATATGTATATATATAAATCAATATCTATGATAATGATATATATCTATATATCATTACCAATATATTGTAGATAATATTATATATATAATTATAGTATTTACTGTAGCAAAAGCAACTAACTTAAAGTCAAGCTGAGAATTTGGTCATAGAAATAAATATGAGCTTGAATTAATCCTGGATATCCCTGGATAACCCTGGTAAACCCTGAATATTCTGGATATATAAAAAGAATATGGATATATCTATATTGATAATGATATATTTATATAAGTATATTTAAGTCTGATATAAATAATATTCCGATATATATATCATCATCAATATAGATGTATATATATTCTATTTATATACACATATATCTGCATCCATAATGATATATATATAAATTTTCATATAATATGGGTTAGACTTTATGTAAATTTGAAAACTCAGTTCCACTTGACTATGAAAATCTAAAGGCAACAAGTTGGGCGAAGTGCAAGTGTCTTTATAATATTATATAATATAGTACCTTAGGATAAGAACCTCGAGTCTCTTATATACTTTCATACAATACATACATCTACAATATCCTTAAGGTCTACACTAAGCAGACCTGTCGCCTCCTTCTAGGTATTTTCGAGTTTTAGCGTCTACACGATAACTACACAGTTGATATAGACAACGTCCCTGAGTTGTGCTTTTAGATAGAACTATTTGTGGATACAACAAATCAAATATTGAAAGCAAGCAAACATTTGCATGTGCGATAAGCTTGGCCTCCAGCTGGCTCCGCTGGCCACCCTCTCGCACATTTTCACACCTGTCACACACTCTCACACACTCAGACACCTGCACATACGCCCACGAATTGAATTCTGCACAATTTGCATAGTGTTTAGCAAAGCGCAAGCGCTGGCTAAGGCCGCGCCCCGCTAACAAGCGAAGATTCTGTTTAGGCCAAGCGCTGATTAGCTAACCAGCTTCTGGCTGTGACTAAGCGGCTGATACTAACCATTTAGCAAAAGCTTGTTAGCTGCTCAACTTGGCCTCTACAAGTCGCAGAAGTCTAGCGCTTCTTGGACGATCTAGCTATGGCTGACTATAGCTGAGTTTTTATATTGTCTGTTCGTCCGACAGTCCGTTCGTCCATCCGACAGTCCATTCGTCCGTCTGTCCATGCGACCGTCCGTCTTTCCATCCCTCTGTCCGTCCGACCTTCCGTCCTTCTTTCCGTCCGTCCTTCCATTCCTTCGTCCTTCCATCCGTCAGTCCATGTCAGTTCTTCCATCCATCCGCCCGTCTTTCCGTTCTTCCTTCCGTCCTTCCTTACATTCCTCCGACCTTCCATCCGTCAGTCCATGAGTCAGTTCTTCCATCCTTCCGCCCGTCCTTTTGTCCGTCCCTCCTTCCGTCCCTTCTTCTCCCCTTTGGTCTAACGCGCTTATCTCGTTACTCTACTACAATATATATAGTTGTTTAGTTAGCTGTTTCCCTGAATCGATGTCAAGACTTACATTCTAAAGTATTTATTGGAAACTATTTGAGCTAGGTACACAAGGCAGATAACAGATTACGAACAGATAGCACGAGTATATCGAAATAGACTTAGGGCTTGTCTTCAAGGCTCGTTCTTTGCCTTCTAACTTCGTTTGACTTAACTGTCTGCTGAAGCCCTTTTGGCACAATTAGCGCAGCAATTGAGGTGCATTTGACATATTTCCAATTTGAGAATTGGAGATTTTGAAAAGTCATGGCAACTCTGCAATTAGCGTGCACCGCAGACAGGTGGCAACTGTGGCCGGCTTTTGTTTGTGCTTGTGTTTTTTCTTTGGCTATAACGGTTAACCTTCACCTGGCAGCACCAGCAGCACCAGCAGCAGCAGAAGCAGCCGCAGCCGCAGCAACTCGTTCAATGACCGCCACTGTCATTGCCGCTGTCCATCACAAAGCCGACGCTCTGTTGCTGTTACTGCCAAAGGGAGCGAGGAAGGGGAGTGACGCGGGGGGGGGAGGGGCTGGGTGGTAAGCAAAACCCTGCTCTCCTTCTCCAAGCCGAATCCGGCTCCGGCTGCTCTTCAACTTGACCCCAATTCGCAAGCTTCAATTCTGGTTTGTGCCTCAGCTGCTTCTTCACTTTATGGGCAAGGACCCGCCCAGTCACGTTGTTGTGCTGTGACCTTTAGCAAGGCGATTAAGATCATTTCCAGGGGCAGGTAGAGCACCAGGCAGAGGGGGGGCACGCGGCACTGCGTACGGCAATTACACGTTCAAAGTTAACAACTTGGCTCGAAAATTGAATGTTGGACAAGTCTTAAAGCTGTCATTGTAAGTGCGCAAGCGTGTGAGGCGGAAGGGGAAGGGCTGCACGGGCGAAGGGGCTGGGGAATCTAGATAGCTACGACGATGCAAGTTGAAAACGACTTGGGTTAAAGTATTCTATGAGAAGTCCCTGTAGACTGTAGACTGTAGACTGTAGACTGTAGACTGTAGACTGTAGACTGTAGACTGTAGACTGTAGACTGTAGACTGTAGACTGTAGACTGTAGACTGTAGACTGTAGACTGTAGACTGTAGACTGTAGACTGTAGACTGTAGACTGTAGACTGTAGACTGTAGACTGTAGACTGTAGACTGTAGACTGTAGACTGTAGACTGTAGACTGTAGACTGTAGACTGTAGACTGTAGACTGTAGACTGTAGACTGTAGACTGTAGACTGTAGACTGTAGACTGTAGACTGTAGACTGTAGACTGTAGACTGTAGACTGTAGACTGTAGACTGTAGACTGTAGACTGTAGACTGTAGACTGTAGACTGTAGACTGTAGACTGTAGACTGTAGACTGTAGACTGTAGACTGTAGACTGTAGACTGTAGACTGTAGACTGTAGACTGTAGACTGTAGACTGTAGACTGTAGACTGTAGACTGTAGACTGTAGACTGTAGACTGTAGACTGTAGACTGTAGACTGTAGACTGTAGACTGTAGACTGTAGACTGTAGACTGTAGACTGTAGACTGTAGACTGTAGACTGTAGACTGTAGACTGTAGACTGTAGACTGTAGACTGTAGACTGTAGACTGTAGACTGTAGACTGTAGACTGTAGACTGTAGACTGTAGACTGTAGACTGTAGACTGTAGACTGTAGACTGTAGACTGTAGACTGTAGACTGTAGACTGTAGACTGTAGACTGTAGACTGTAGACTGTAGACTGTAGACTGTAGACTGTAGACTGTAGACTGTAGACTGTAGACTGTAGACTGTAGACTGTAGACTGTAGACTGTAGACTGTAGACTGTAGACTGTAGACTGTAGACTGTAGACTGTAGACTGTAGGAAACTGAACAGAATAGGAGTATATATAGAGGTCAGATCAGATCAGATCAGAGTATCTGTTAGCTGTTGTCACTCCAAGTCTCAGGCCATTTCATGCGCTTCAAGATGATCTGTCTCTAGCTTGTCTCCAGTTGTTCGTGCCTATGGAGACAGTCGAGCTTGTTCATTAGCTTTGTGTTTAATTTTGAAGTCGCTCAGAATCGGCTACCGAACGGCGCGACATTCGAAATGCAAGGGGAGCAGCCGCAGATAATGTATCCGAGCAGCAACAACGACAACAGAAACAACTATAGCAACAACAAAGATGATGATAATCAGAAATCCAAACCAGTTATAGTGCGCTGAAGGCAAGTGAAGGGCTTAGCCGAAGCTCCGAACAGGGGCAGGGGCAGGGGCAGGGGCAGGGGCAGGGGCAAGTGTAGGGACGTAGCGGGAAGAAGAGCTTAGTTCAGCTTAAAGATTTATATTTCTTGGCTAAGGAACAACATTGGCTTGGGCACAGAGCTCCGGCTGTGATTGATGATCCAAGCACCACGCCCGGCGCTGCCCCGCGACCTTTAACAACCAACCCCCTCGCCCCTCGCTCAGGCCGAGAGCCTCTGCACCGCTGCATTTAATTGCAGGCTTAACAAGTTTATTGAGGGCTAACAGTAGCTCACAGCTTGATGGGCCATAAAGTACGAGCAAGCGCTTGGGGCATGCCCCCTCGCGCCTCAGCCCGGCGCGATATTAGCTTTGTTTTTATTTTAATCGTCTGTTGAACCATAAAAAGCAGCCAAAACAAATCTCTAAGAAAACAGTCCGAGTCAGAGGTAGGGAGGGAGCTGCAGAGGTAGGGAGGTGGGTAGGTAGAGGGAGCGGGGCACATTTCATTTAAATAGATCTCTCAAGAGTTCGTTGTACTTGAGCAAATCGAACTTTGATTTGGTTTGTTTTTTTTTTTCCTCTTGTGCTTCGACAAGTCAAACAAACACAATAAGACGCTGCGGCGATATGGAGAGACGGCGACAACGGCGCCGGCTCTTTGGCGAGACGCTGACGTCGTTCGCTGGCCGATCGACCCGTTGGGCTCAGACGCGATGACTATTTATGCCATGAATTTAAAAAGCATTGACATTGAAAATT
This sequence comes from Drosophila pegasa, assembly GCA_035046225.1. Lineage (NCBI taxonomy): Eukaryota > Metazoa > Arthropoda > Insecta > Diptera > Drosophilidae > Drosophila > Drosophila pegasa. The sequence continues at coordinate 331,667 of JAWNOD010000352.1, forward strand.
ATGCGAGCGACTGAAGGGTAGAGTGCAGCAACTGGTGAGCGTCGTCAGCTCGGCAGATTAGCGGATCGACGAGTTGCCGAATCGTATAGAAACCGCATGGAAATAGATCGCGAAATGATTATTGAAATGTATTCAGTCGACAAAGTGTACCTAAATCAAGCTGTAGCCATATATTTGCGAGTGACGCCGGGTCACAGTCGCGCAGTCCTTGCCTAAGATCGGGGTCAAGCCATAGCTGCTGCTTGCAGATCCGCTTCGGGCTGAAGATCAAGGTCGCATTCGCTTGACTTCTATTCGATTGTTCTGAATTTGAGCGAAACGGAACGACATACATAGCTGACTACATGAGCTATTGATTCGATCCAAGTCGCGAATTAAGATAGATCGCTGCGCTGCCTGCATGTGTCTGAATCTCTTGATCGCCCACTTGATCTAGCCCCAGACAGTTGGCAATTGTTTAACGATCGCCGATTGTCTGCGTGTCGACTGCCCGCCATGCGGGGGCATTCGGCGAGCATGTCAGCTCTCTTTACGACTCATAAATACCAGACTTATTGTACCTAATAAGCGGCTCTGGAAATGTCATCATTAATTATTGGTAATAATCCGACGTGACGTGAACTGTACCAAGTTTACGCCTTGGAATTCAATGTCCCTCCCAAAAAAACAAAGGCAAGAAAAAAGTTAAAGAAATCTGAGAGCGAATGCAACAAAGAGCTAGGCTTGAAGCACTGCGAGCTATATTACCTATCTGATGTGAGAGTGCGATCTGATAGGGATAGTGAAGACAGTAGTTGCTGGGCTTAGTCTAAATAGTGCGATTGCCGAAGAACTTTCCATTAAAATATTTAATTAAAGACGGAGTATGCTAGTAGACGATCTACGATATATAATTTCTAATACATGATCTACGATCTAAGACTCACGGTATGCGATTAACGATCTGCGATCTACCATTTACGATCTACGATCGAAGATTTAAGATCTACGATCTACGGTCTATGATCTACGTTCTACGATCTACGATCTACGATCTATGATCTACGATCTATGATCTATGATCTACGATCTACGATCTACGATCTGCGACTTAAGACTTACAAACTACTATATGAGATCTTCAATCTACGATCTACGTTCTGCGATCTATGATTTATGATCTATGATCTACGACCTACGATCTACGATCTACGTTCTACGATCTGCGATCTAAGTTTTTGGGATCAATGATCTATGATTTATAATCTATGCTCTACGGTACGCGACTTATGATCTGCAACTTATGATCTGCGACTTAAGAAACACTATATACGATCTAAATATTTACGATCTACGATCACAATTGCTGAAGCTTTCTTTGAGCTTCTAGCTCTCTCTAAGTCTATAGCAGAAAAGAATAACAACCTTATCAACTTATCTCCCCTGTACCCACTTCTCAACATAGTTAAGAGACCCTCTATCTAGAAGCGTATTCATCTGGGAATCGTCCGAAAAAAACTTTGGATGGTATTTCTGTTGTTTGCCTGGTAATAAGTAAATAAATAAAAAAGAAAAACAAAATATAAAAAATTGATTTGTGCTTGATCAATAAACAAACAAAAATACCAAAGTTGCTGCTAGTCAATAAAATAGCTCGAAGCAACTGAAAATAACAGAAAAATAACTCTTCAGACAGAAACCAAGCTGATGGCACTTCAAATACTCTGCTTTCTAATGTGCTTCTGATGAGATTCTCATTTTGTGGCTCTATGTTACATAGTAAATATATATGTGGATATATATATGGATATATATATATGGATATAAATATATTATACAACACTGTTCTTGCTCAATGCATTTATCCAACACTGCTCTCTACATATAGACGTACACCCAAAGCTGAATACCAGTCACGCTTGCAGCTGGGCTTGGTAAAGAAGAGTCCATCGTCGCTCTATTTCTCTCTCCTCATTCTCTCTCCTCATTCTCTCTCTCCTTTTTTCTCTCTCTCTCTCTCTCTCCTTTTCTCTCTCTCTCTCTCTCTCTGTCTCTCTCTCTCTCTCTCTCTCTCTCTCTCTCTCTCGCTTAATGCCTCCCTTAATGCCTCCCTTTGACCTCCATCTGTCTCTCTATTTCTTCCTCAGTCAGTGTGACAGTCAGATCCTACATCCTCGTTATTTCTCTCTTTACACCTTTCTATAACTATCTGTCTCTTGCACTTGCAAGTCTTCTCTCCCTCTCTATCTCTACCTGTTATCCTCTTTCTATATCTCTCATTCTCTCTCTCAATCTTTCTCTATCTATCTCTCTCTCTCTCTCTCAATGTCTCTCTATCTATCTCTCTTTTTCTATTTATCTCTTTTGCTCTCTTTATATCCTATCTCTGTCCTTTTCTCTCCCTCTATCCTCTTTTTCTCCTTTTCTCTCTCTCTCTCTCTCTCTCTCTCTCTCTCTCTCTCTCTCTCTCTCTCTCTCTATTTCTTTCTATATCTCTCTATGGCATTCTCTCTCTCGCTCCCCAGCACTCTTTCTCCCCATCTGTATATAGAGAGCGATAGATCCTATTACTCCTTCTCTCTATCCTATTCCTCCCCCTCCCAGCCTTTACACTATCTTACGAATTACCCTCCAAGCCAACTCAAACCAACTGCTCGAATCGATACTCCCTTTCGCAGCTTATGCCCTGGCAAGCTCTGTTTGCTCGTCAAATACTACTACGCATTGTGGCTTCATTGTTTGGCGGGCTGGGCCACCCGCGCAGCTGGCGGACTGGGTCATTCGGTAGCCGCTGTAATTGGAAAGTGGACGTGGGCGAGGCCGTGTGGCCTTGACCTCTCGCTTGGCTAGAATTGGTAGCAGAGCGAAAGGGCAATTAAGCCAGCAACTGTGGCGCATCGTTTCGACACGCAGCGCCCCCCCCTCGCCCCCTCGCCCCCTCCTCGCCCACCGCTTGAGCTCGCCTAAAAGCGTGCAAAAAATAAACAGATAAATTGTATAATTCGCTAAGTTCGCTTGGTTTTTGGCCGCTTCCGAAGCGTCTTTTGTGTTGCAAATTTGTTTTGTTTTGTTTTGTTTTGTTTGGTTTTGGTTTCGTTTCTGGCCTTTTCATAGATTTTGTTGTGATCGCCGCATTCAGCGCTTACCGTGGGGCCAGCCGCTCGCTCCACGTCCGCTAAGCGGCTTTCAGCGCTTTTCGCACGCCCGCGTCCCACTGTGCGAGGTCAGCCGATCGCGCTGACCGGTCCGTGGAAGTGCGCAAATCGGCGATGCGGGCGAGCCAGCATCCGAAATGCTAATTAGAGGCCAATAATGGCCCACATAGCTCGTGGCCAGTCCTTCAGCCAGCCCCAGT